>CAFUXE010001073.1:71696-97534 GCA_903364295.1 Serranus cabrilla
GGGGGGCCTTTTCTCCGTTTTCACGTGAATCTGCCTTGACAGCTCGCCTGATGATTTTCATTTGACACAAGAGCCAAAAGCAGACGGGCGGCTTCTTCTAATAAACACTCGGGAAAAACAGGTCATTATGACCTTAGTATCCTCCAGTAAAAGAAAACCATCGGATTGCTTTTACGCGGCAGCATTCTGCTTGCATTTTTTGCTTTGGATTTCGTGTGCTGTGTCCGGAGAGGAGGATCATCAGTTCAGCGTTGAGGTAAGATAAATGGCCTTCTCGTGCCTGGTTATCATAAATGACCGTGCTCTCTCCTCCACATCATCTGCCTCAGCGTGAAAAACACATAGCTTATACATGTATCGACTCCCCACGCTATATCTGTGGGCTCAATTACCATAACGCATAACATGGATACATTGTAAGCCTATCAGGACAGCTCGCGCACTGAACGGCGAAAATATCGCGCATTCCTCATTTGTAGAGTGCAATGAAACAGAAGGATGCTCATTTTATTACACTGCGGTCCATGAGCCGAGCTGATCCAGCCCACTGATCCTAAATGTGCAACCTAGATGAGAGTGGTCTATTTTAACTGAGATGTCCTCCAGCATAATGCTTTCTTTCACTGCTGGATGTACTTCTGTGACAGGCCAAACATAAAGTCAGACATGCTTTGGCAGCATCATAGTGCTAGGAGGAGATTAAACATTTACAGACACAAGCTGCATAATAGGATTTGCTTTTTTGTACCTTATTAATTGATGTCATTTTCATCCTCACCTCAGGCCCCCCCCTCCCCTCGCCTCCCCTCCACCACTCTGAAGAAATTAAATGCTGAGGCTGACAGTCACACAAACACATCATTATTCAATTTTATGGCTCACTGAAATCTGCCCGATATCTCTCAGAGATCTGTGCCTTTTGAACAAACACAACACACACAGGAAACACGCCCACAGGAGAGAGGAGGGAGAGAGAGAAAAAAGGGATAAACAAGGCGTTTAGCTCAGCAGAAAGAGGGATAGAGGCAGAAGGGGGAGGGATGGACAGAGGAGACTGCTAGTCAGATTAGCTAGCTGGAGCATGGGCTGTGTAGTGATGTGGAGGCAGCTGGTTGGCGTGTGGACAGCTGTGGATAGCGTGGGCACCTCATGGCCTCTCAGATTGTGGATCGAGGCTGGCAGTGACCCCTGGATGATGCCGCTCGGCCTCACCTCTCTCCTCTGCACTCTCGCTTTTGTAGGGCAAGAGGAGGCAGGGCCACAGTCCTGCACATGCACGCCGACCGGCAGCCGCAAGACACAAACACTGACTAAGGTCACTAGAAGGGATTCAAATGCTAACAGTTGCACTGATGTCCAGGGAGCCTCTGAGCAAATACACACACACACACATATTTAAACCGAAACCACCATTTGCATGCAAATTCTATGAAGTACATCATTAAAGCCTCAGTGACGTTAAAGCAGCTCGTTATCAGGGCAGTTTATTCTCCTGCCATAATAAAAAAGTATTGCAGCAATGGTTAGTCACCTCACACAGTCTTTGTGAGATGCAGAATGAATGACCTGCAGCCATATTCGTATTGATTGTTATTATGGGATTGGCCACTTGCTGGGAAAGACTGGGTAGGGTAACTAAACAAATAATACTTTGCCCTCATTAAACAGCTACTGTGTCCTTGAGCAAGGTACCCCGACCACTGCGGTGGAGGAATGTCTGTGGTCTGTGTTTGAACTAGGCAGCCAGTATAATATGAATGCATAAAAAAGAGAATATATTGAACCAGTTACACGTGGGACCAAATCTAATCAAACACAAAATGAAGGAGATTCAAGTTCAGAGCTGCAGCAAATAGGAAGACTTAGTCTTTTATCTTGCTTTCACTTTTAACAGCTCGGGCTGATACTCGAACGCTGTAGTTGATGATTAACTCAGTTATTATACAGACAAAGCTAATGTGCAACTAGAGCTGAAAAGATGAATTGATTTATTGTGGATTAATCGATTAATTGTAGCCCAATGGCCAATGAGCCCAACACTGTGATTTATAAGTGTCAGGTTTGTGGTGGTGCACATGGTATTTTTTGCACGCTTAAAATGTTAATAATGGGTTTAATCAGTGGTGCACAGATTGATTTGAGAGTGCAACTGCAGGTGCACGCTCAGACGATCACTTTTTCATAAAAATCAAGTTCCAGTGAATCTGAAGTAAAGAGAACTTGTTTAAACGCATTTGAATTTATATACAATCAGTGTCCTCCATTATAACCCCTCTTAAGATGCCTAAATATTATATTTAATATTAATTTGTATTCAAACATATATAGTACCTTCATAGGAGTAACCCATAAGACGACCCCGGCAACAACAATATCATCGTCCATCGTGATGTTTCACTAAGAATGTAGTGAATTTAGGATTTAACAGTTGCTTAATTCAAGGGTTCACTTACAATAGACATGAAATATTATTATTGTTTGTGTGGTATTAGGTTAAGCACATTGTGTTTGTCTATATATCAGATGCAGACAAAATAATGCAGAAAACGAAGTAATTTTGGGGGGAAAAAAGTCAAAATGATCAGATTCCAGCTTCTTAAATGTGAATATTTTCTGCTTTCTTTAGTCTTTGAGTTGTGGGCAAAACAAAACATTTGTACACGGTGTTTTGGGCTTTGAGAAACTAAAACCTTTTCCAAACTATTAATCAATGAATGGAGGAAATACTCAACAGTCCAAATAACTGTTGGTTTCAGCTCTATGCACAACAACCTGGATGTGATTTCAGCTAAGCACCTTTGTTGTACGTCATCTTCTACTCCATTTCCGTTTCCCTTTCTCTGCTATGAGTTTTATAATAAAAGCCAAGAGTTTAAAGAAAGGCTTAAAATAGCCACAATATGAAGGCCCAAATCTTTGTCTTCCGCCCCGCAGGGATGGCTACAGAGGTATGGCTACCTTCCCCGCACAGAACCGGGAATGTCTGTCCTGCGCTCAGCCCAAACCATGCACTCAGCCATCGCTGCCATGCAGCGCGTCTATGGTCTCAATGTCACAGGGACACTGGATGAGAAAACCAAGGAGTGAGTATACACACACACACACACACACACACATGCTCGTACGAACGCAAGCCGCGGTGCTGCACATGCACCGTCACCAGGCCATTGACGTCCCATTAAAGCAAATGCTCGGCTCATTCATTTAAAACATTCAGAGGGAATGGCTATCAATATTTCAATGAATTAGTGAAGGACAGAAATAGAGATGTTCATGTCACCCTCCATCACCTCGCCTGATACAACCTCAGGCGAAGGTTTTAACGCTTCTCCTTCTTCTCATTTTGCATGATGATGCAGTGATAACACTCTGAGGTGAGAATCAACGTTTTGCCTATGTATCACAATGCGTGTGCTCTGTACTTGTGAAAATCTGATGTGGTATGAATGAGACACATGAAACTTGATTTCCTCTCACCCCCCTCATTGAGAATTTGATCTCACACTTGTATTATTGACTGTAGTTTGGAGTAGTTTTAGTCGTATTTTGCACCACTCTTCCTTATTTTGCTGCTGTGACTTTGTCAGGAAGAGAACTGCTCAGTTCACTTCAGTGCTTCATGTTGTCTCGTGATGGTGTTTGCTTCCCAAATAATATTTAGGAAACCTGAGTCACCTTCTCTTCTCTTCTCTTCTCTTCTCTTCTCTTCTCTTCTCTTCTCTTCTTCTTCTCTTCTCTTCTTCTTCTGTAAGTTGGATGCAAAAGCCTCGCTGTGGAGTTCCGGACAAATTTAAAAGTGCTGGGAGGTCACGGAGGCGAAGATACGCGCTGACAGGACAGAGGTGGCAGCGTCTACACATCACCTACAGGTGAGCCATAGTGGAGGCAGTTTTCATAGCCCTCATTGAGCTTAGCAGCACTCATTGAAGGTCTCAGATGTGCCAGTGTTAATTTTCTCAGCTCCGCTCCGTCTCTCATCTCTTCATCTCTAACAACCTGGGATCACATGCTCTGTGTTGTCATAGAGACCGAGCAAATACGTCACATATGTGGGGGCACACGCGCACAAAAATATCATCAACATCACACATTCAGATTCATGCATAAATGCGCCCATGTGTGCTGTGATTATATTTACTTTGCAGTTTATAAATAGCATGCTGGCAAAATGAAAAATGGGATCAGTCAGGCAGTTTTTTCCCCCTTTTAATCCTCCTCCATTTATTCTCATAAAACAAAACAAACACTTTTAGCTGAGTCGCATGAAGATTGAAGGCTTTCCTCTCCCTCATATAAATTGTTTAAAAATCCGGAGTGTAAATTGTCCATAATCTCAGCAGAAATATTCAAACTCTCATCTTATCTTGCATGATTAAGCTCCAGCTTTTAATAGGTTCTGAGGAGAACTGATAAACGGGTCTCTGGCACAACTGCAAATTGACAGGTTACAGCAGTAATAGACGATAACACTGTCAATTTATTCAAATCCTTCCTCCTTCCACGAATTTGAATTGATGAGCCACCTCTCCTAATGGAATGTCAATCAGCGCTGAGCCTGTGCTGCTGCTGACTGCACTTTATTCACGAAAATGAGTGGAGAGAGAGGGAGAAGATTTCCCATTCCTCTCTGCCTGCTAGGGACTGATAACGACTGCTGTGTTAAAAGTTCAGTAGAAGCTGCTGGGCTTGAAATAGTTGTGTCAAGTGCAACTTTTTTTTTTTTTTTTAAAGCGTCTCCTCATATTGAAAAGTAAAAAATGTTCTCTTGAAATTAATGGGATAACGAGGCACAGGGTTGATTCCGTGTATATTTTAGTCCCACTTCTGCTTAATGTTTAGTTTAAAAATGATTGCAGCACGTTTTACACACATGTTTGAAGGCAGGATGTTAACTACAGCCTGCAGAGCATTTTCTTTTCCTTATCGCTTTTTCTTTCTTTCTTTCTTCTTTCCCACAGCATAAAAAATGTCACACCAAAGGTGGGCGCCCGGGAGACTCACGATGCCATCCGGCGGGCGTTTGACGTGTGGCAGGGTGTGACTCCATTACGCTTTGAGGCCGTTCCATACAGCGCTCTGGAGACTGGCAGGCGTGACGTTGACATCACCATCATCTTCGCTTCGGGTTTTCACGGTGACAGCTCACCCTTCGACGGGGAGGGGGGATTCCTCGCCCACGCCTACTTCCCGGGCCCAGGCATCGGAGGGGATACACACTTTGACTCAGATGAACCCTGGACCCTGGGGAACCCCAACCATGATGGTGAGTGAAAGAAATGTTGGGTTTAAACCTTGATGTAATGAGAGAAAGTGGTGGTGGAAGGTGTAAAGGGTGAGGCAAGGAGCGAGGGTTTGGAAATTGGAGATTAAACTGTAGAAAGAAGGTTCCTGATGGCAGGTAAGTAAACAAGTAAAAGGGTTTTGGAGGAGTGAGGAAAGCATCGAGAAACAGAATAAAAAGAGCAGCAGTCATCAGGAGAGACGGATAAGGACCGATGGAAAGGAAAACTGGAAATACAGATGGCTTGGCAGGAGGGCAGTGTGGCGGAGATGGTATCACAGGGCAGGCTATGTGGGACGCTTAACCAAAAACAAAGAATGCAGAGACGTCTTTGATCGGGCTGTGCTCTGTAAAGACGCATCACCCCATCTGTCAGGATTTTGATGTTGTTGTTTTTTTTTTTTCCCCGGCATAATAAGCTCTTCAGATGACAGGAGAGAAAGCGATGCTATTTTAAGACGTCGGTTGCTGGCACATGATTATGGCGATTCTGTTTTTAGTGATTTTGATGAAGCTCAATGGCGCGAATCAAGAGAGGTGACAGAAAACAGGAAAGTGTCAGTTGTATATATACAATACTTACAAAATAATGAAACAGTGGTGTGATGTGATATCATGTGTTTTGTTATGTTATGTCATGGTATATAATGTTATGTTTCTATGAGTATATTAGGAGTCAGATTAGTTAGTGCGGGTTATATTGTTATGTTACATTATGGCAGATTATATAATGTTATGTTATTATGACCCTAACTAAGATGAATTAGTGTGGGTTATATTGGTATCCTATGTTATGTCATATTATTTTATGTCATTATGGGCAGATTTAGGTAGATTATTAGTTATTGTTCTGCTATGCTATGTTGTGTTGTGGTGTCGTTCAGTGTTATTTTATGCTATGTCATGTTATATGAGTTTATTAGGCAAAGTTAGATTATGGGTTATATTCTTTTGTCATGTCATGTCATTTTGTGCTATGTCATGTTATGCTGTGTCATATGATATTATGTTATTATGATTTTGAAATTAAGATTTAGTAGTGTGGTTTATATCGTTATGCTATGATATGTCATGTCATAATTTGTATAGTATTATGGATATATTTCTGTTTAATAAGATTAGTACGTATGGGTTATATTGATATTTTATGTTATATGTATATAAGGTGAAGTCAGTTAGTTAGTATGGGCTATATTGTTTTTTTTATGTCATGTTATGTTATATGTATGTGATTTCATGCTATCCTATATTATGCTGTAAAATGTTGTTTTACAGCATATGGGTATATTAGGCTCAATCAGATTAGTTCCTATGAGTCATATTGTTATGCTGTGATATGTCATCTCATGTTGTTATGTTATTATAGGTATATATCTATTCATTTAGGTATTAGTTATATTATTTTGTCATGTGATGTCATGTTATTTTTGTGATTCTGTGACATGTTATGTTATATCGTTTTGTAAAATGTTGTGTTATATTGGTAAAATAGGCAAAGCCAGGTTAGTTAGCATGGGTTGTATTGTTTTGTCATGTCGTGTGATTTTGTGCTATGTTGATATTATGTGTATATTTCTTAGAATTGAGATTAGTTATCATAAATTATACTGTTATGCTATCCTGTGCTAGTTCATGTTATGTTATGTTGTGGTGTGCTGTCTTGCTATGTAAGTATGTTATGGTATTCGGGGTATATTTGATTAAGTCAGGTCAGATTATTATTAGTCATATCATGCTGTGTTGTGTTGGGCTATAATATATCAGATCATATGCTGTGTTGTGTGATGTTATTTATGATTATGATATGATAGATCAAGTTAGGGTTATGATGGATTACATTATAAAACCTGCTGTAACAGTGGCCCACATATCATGTAATGTGGGCCAACCTGCCAGTGTGGATCCTGACAGGGTGCAGCATCCCAGGAAGGGAGATAAGATGCCTTTCTTAGTCGAGCATACACACACACACACACACACTTTAATTACTCTACCTACGGGGCGCCAGGCTTGTCAGAGCACCACCAGGCTGCTTCGCTAATACCCATGTGCCATACGCTTACTTTCTATCCTCCCATTAGTGGGAGAGGAGGGTAACAGCTCACATTGTGTTTGTTCTGGGAAACTGCTTGCCGCCCATCAGCCCCCCTCCCTCTCTCTCTTTTGTTCTTATACTCCAATGGTAATTGTCTCAGACTCCCGAGTCAAATTCATGTTCACCCCTGCGCAATGTCCCATGGTTATCTATGTGAAGTGCTGAGGCTGATTCTGAAAAGCCCCTGTCTCTGCTTATGTGTCTGGGAGGCTGTGCAACCTTTAATGGGCTTTCACAGCGGTGTAATTGTAAATGTTGCATGTTGACATGTGCACTAATGGTAGGTCCGACCTGTCTCCTGGGAGTCTTTATGGGACATTTTTGGTTTGTTGGTAGAGGCTGGTTGTGTTAGATAAATGGGGGATGGGGAGGTGTAACCTTTTAGCTGCTGGCTGAGGGTCAGTGGTCGGTCTGTGCAGCGCTGCTGGCAGGACTGGATATCATGTTTTAAAGGGCAACGATCTCCTGGGGACGGCTTCAGTCACAAGCTGTACGTAAATGGTGTACTTCTTTCTAAATCAGGTTGACACCGTGAGCTGAGAACTGACCATAGACACTTACTGTTTCTCTTTCTCCACCACTCTGCGTGTCTGAATGTGATACAGACACTGTTTCCTTGTGCTCTGCAGACATTTGCATGTGTTCAGGTGCATTATTTGAATGTTTGTATTTTCACTGTTCTCTGCTGCCCTGGGCGGAAACGTGAGTGTGAGTCCCATGCTCTCTGTGACTCACACGTGGTGTTTTGTGTCTGAATTTGCAAAAGACGAAAAGGGTCTTTTCAGTTTACCTCCAATAATCTTTATTTTGCACTACATTGCACCACATTAGCTCAATGAAACTGTCCGGACCAGAGAGCTGCAAGTAATGATTCTTTTTTACTGTTGATTAGTCAACCGGTTATTAGTCAATTATGTGTGTAATTAGTCATCTATAAAATGTCAAGATATTGCTGAGTTGTGTCCAAACAACAGTCCAAAACACAAAGGTCAATTAACAATGACACACACCTGAGAAACGGAGCATGTGTAAGAACCTGGAAGGAGCAAATACTTGTCGTTCTCTGCTCGTTGAATATTGGAAATGCTTAATCAGAATTGTTGTTGATTTATTGTCTGATGTTTGACTGTAAGTTTGATTTTATTGTGCTTCCGATGCTCCCACACGTCTAATCTTCCCACTTCTTGGAATGATTCCACGTTTTAGCCACGAGCTCAGCTGCAGCAGCACAATAGCTGCTTGTGGGAAAACAAGAATTTATAGAATAATGTCCACCGTATTAATCTGATTGTGGGTCTCCGCTTATCTCCGTCTGTGCAGGGGTGTGTATTTTTTTCCTCCGTTGCATAACAGCACATATATAGTCACTCTAATTCTCCTTTTCTGTCCTGTACATACTGTACAGTACTGTACTGTTTGCCACATGTGATTTGAGTGCCTTTGCATGAACAATGCATTCTCGCTCTCCCCAGGAAACGACCTGTTCTTGGTTGCGGTGCACGAGTTGGGCCACGCCCTCGGCCTGGAGCACTCCAACGACCCCACGGCTATCATGGCTCCTTTCTACCAGTACATGGACACAGAGAACTTCAAACTACCTCACGATGACCTACAGGGCATCCAGAAAATCTATGGTAACTCTCCTAATGATGTAGAAGTAGGACAGAATGAAACAACTCTTTTTTTTTTAATATAGAAAAAAAGCCCTTTAGTGCAATGTTATGTAATCTTCAGAACGTTCCAACACATTTTTTAAGCGACATTACAAAATATTATAAATACCGAAGTCCTGCAATGAATTAGTCACTATTACAAATCCTGCATCATTCAGTCATGTTGGGTTGATTGCCAGTAAGCAGCATTTGTCAGCTGTTAAAGAGAACAGCCAACATGACTCAACTAACAAACCATCTGTGCCAACATTAAAGGTGCGTCGGGCAAAGAAAACTTCTTATGCACAACATCTTAATGAGGACAAAAACAGATAAACTGGATGTGCTTTTTGTCTTTTCAGGTCCACCAGACAGAGCACCGCAGCCCACCAGGCCGCCACCCACCGCCCCTCCTCCCCGCTTCCACCCTCCATCAGACCCACGTAAGCATGACCGCCATGCCCGACCCCACCGCCCTCCACAGGGGGCCAAGCCCTCCAACCCCAACTCCAAACCCAACATCTGTGACGGGGGCTTCAACACGCTCGCCATCCTCCGGCAGGAGCTCTTTGTGTTCAAGGTAGAGTCGCCAGAATCAGCCGGAGTGAACAAAGTGACATGATAAAGGTGGCGATGACCTTATTCTTCATTCTGCCTCTTCTGTTCCTACAGGACCAGTGGTTCTGGAGGGTACGGGACAACTCGGTCGTCCCCGGTTACCCCATGCAGATCAACTACTTCTGGAAAGGCTTGCCTCCCAAAATTGATGCCGTGTATGAAAATAGTGAAGGGAAGTTTGTCTTTTTCAAAGGTAATAAGAGCGAAATAATGTTCCATGTTTAGATTATATTTCTTTTAGTTTTTAATGAATAAAATGTAGACTGGATTTTTCAGCCTCTAGTGGTGCTATTTGGCAAAATTGAATGAGATGATAACAATACGCACATGATTTTTATTTATTTTTCCTTATAATTCTCATTTTTATTTAAAAAATATAGAGAGAGAATCATCGTCTCATTTTTGTGAAATTAGTACCAAACAAAGATTTTTTTTTTTTTTGGTAGAATACTATTAAGTAGGTCAATGAAACTCTGCAGCATCATAAAAATTTTAATAATTATAATATTCAGAATGGTATTTCGACACATATTTTGCCATTAAAAAATATATATGTGATTTGGATATTAAACTAGGCCATACACTATTAAACTAGCCCGAACACAGGATTTTAAATGTTTTTTAAATCAGTTTTGCAAATGTTTTATGGGAAAGAAACAATGAGAATACACAATGCACTCTGGTGAAAACATCAAATGTAAAAAAAAATAAAAAATTCCACATGGCACATTTATTTTTATTTTTATTTGAATATTCTTCCCAGATTCAATTTACAATCAAAAAATAAGTTAATTCACAAAAAAATGTAAAGTCCCTAAAAAGATTATTTATAATTAATTACATAAATGACCCTTTAACCCTTTATCTGTTGTTACAAATACATAGCAGTTAATTTATTTAAACCACAATAATGTAATAATAAAGTGAACATTTTTATTGCATACCACCATGACAAGTGAATGTGAAAGAGTGTCTATGAATTCATTTGAATTGTTTCTTTCATTGCATACCACCAGTACAGTTATTTTCTATTTCTATGTATTGATTTGAAAGGTTTATTTCTATTGCGTCCCACCACTACAAGTGAGTGTGTATGTGTGAGCTCTTAATCTGTCATCATATAGCGTCCGAGCGGGTGACTTAGAGGTTGTTTTGCGTTCAGCGCGCTAACAGAGCGGGTGCAGTACAGCCGTCCGTCCATCAGGCAGATTAACATGACATCTGTCACCCAGTGGGATCAGAGTGCCTCATGCTTTATTTATTCACTCAAGGGGACTTAACTGCATGTGTGTGTGTGTGTGTGTGTGTAGCTACTTACTGCAAGCGCACCACCACACAGCGCTCCTCACTCTGCCTGAGGCACTTATGATCAAACTGAATTAAATGCAACAATAGCTTCAATAAAAGTGAAAACAACAAGTCCCGATGGATTTGCCTTCAGAGCATCATCTTGCTGTTTATTGTATTATAGATAACACTTCATAGATTTTCTGCCGTGCAGATATTTTGTAAACGAGGTGATACATCTGACCTTTGAAATCATGTGAATAGAAATGAATAGACTCACACACACACACACAGAAGACTTGAATGAGCCGAGAGCCCGGCAGTGTTTTGTCTTGTGCGATTTTTTTGAGGTCATCTTTATGATAATGTCTTTGTCCCAGAGCTTCCTAACTTGGTTGTGTGTATTTTTAGGAAACCGTTTCTGGGTCTTCAAGGACACAACTCTCCAGCCTTCGTACCCTCAGGACATCTCGCTGTTCGGGACCGGCATGCCCACTCAGAGCATCGAGACAGCTGTCTGGTGGGAGGATGTCGCCAAAACCTACTTCTTCAAAGGAGACAGGTCTGTGTGTAACCATCACTCGCACTGTTGTGGAGAAAACTTTCAGAGCAAACAAAGTACAATAAGGCCTTCGATGGCTGAAATGTTTCATTTAAGTGTTTTATTTATGTGAAGAAAATGAGTCTGTGTTACTATATGTAAGTTTATCTGTAAAGAGTGGATTAAATCTGCCCTCTCCTTTCTTTTTCAAAGCAGTTTGTCTGTATTTGGAACATTTAATGATTTTGGGGAACTGCTTCCCATGAAATATTTAATAATTTTGCAGGTTTGTTAGTTAATGCGTCCTTTGAGTTTGGCATAGATCATTTAGCATCCTTGAATCTGTTAAAGCTCTCACAATTTGTTTTTTTTTAACGGCGGAATAATTTGTGTCTGTGGTCATTTTGTGCCTCTTTATAATCGTTATTTTTAATAGTTGGTTATTTTTATGCCATGGTTCTTCTTCTGCCCCTTTGTTTTTTTAAGTCTCTTTGTGTCTCTTTGCAGCTGTTTTGTTCTCTTTGTAGTCTTTTTTTAATTGTTTCATTTTTCTTGGTGTTTATATTGTGTCTCTTTGTAATAGTTTTATGTCCCTTTTTTAATATTTTGAGCCGTCATGTAGTTATTTTTTGTGTGTGGTTGTTTTGTCCTTTTTTTAATTAGGATTCTGTCTTGTTATCGTTTCTTTTTGTCTCTTTGTGGTGTTTTTGTGTCTCTTAATGGTTATTTTTGTCTCGTTGGAGTTGTTCTTTGCCCCTCTATAACGTTTTTGGTCTTTTTTCTCGATATTTTTTTGTCTGTGGTTGGTTTTTGTATTCATTATTTCTGTCTCTTTATAGTTTCTCTGTGGTTGTTTTCCCAATTTTTCATAGTCATTGTGAGTCTCTGTGTCTCTTTCCAGCTGTTTTGATCTCTTTGTAGTCTTTTTTTGTTACTTTTTAAAATCGTTTTTTGTCTCTGTGGTTATTTCGAGTCTATTCCTGGCTGGTACTTGCGTCTTTGACTGTCCTTTTGTAGGTGGGGGCCCCTGTCACTTCGGGCCCCTGTGGGCCTGTTCAGTAATCCATCCATGGTTTGAAGAGAATTAAAATCAGGCGTTCTTTCCAAAACAACCGAATCAGAGAATGTGTTGTTTATCTGTTTGCGTTGCAAGCGTCTTAAAGTTGGATATAATTCCAGAGTGACTCACGTTTGTTCAGCTGTCATGATAAATCATATCCTTAGAGGTCGGAGGACCCTGTGGTGAGAGCTGACAAAATGCTTTGTCATGATACTGTCATCCCTCAACCTGCTGCTGCACATCATGACAAACAGGACGTTCTGTCCATCGTCTCTGTTTCTCTGTCTGTGACAGGGTGGTGTTTGTTCTAATTCAAAGAAATGACACAGTGTTGCAAGATTTATGCGTGTGAGTGCCAGTTTATGAGAAGCAGATCAATCACGACAGCCCCCGAAACAAATCTGCAGACAGATAAACACAGTATGGATGAATAATTGTCTGCTCTCTGCAGTCATGTGAATCAAGTCCGTTTTTTTAGACGGCAGCTTTCACTGCTAACACGGTGTGTATAATTCCAGTGCTGTGCATGATAAAACTTCATTCTTCCTCTTTTGAAAAGCTGTTTTATAGCTATAAAATAATCATCAAGTCAAATAGCACTCGGAAAGCCCAGATTTCCACCAAGGCCAATGGTGTATTCACAAGCTCCTCATAGAAACTCCATCAAGAAACTAATTTTTCAGATTATTCCGCGACCACACAAATGCAGCACAAATGCCCTTTTGTTTTTAAACAGCACAACGACAGTTTCCAGTTTTTGCGTGACAACTAATTGCAAAGGAAAACGGACCAGACGAGGTGTGAAATATAATCGGGAACACATTTTTTTCAATCATTCTGACAGCAAATGAAATCAGCACAAATGCCGTATCTCGCAATGTTAATCCAAGGGAAAACTGATTTGTGTTATCTGCTTCATGATTCGGATACGCTCCAAACTTTAATGGGTTGTTCTTTGTTCTGTGCTTCACTCTTTCTCAAAGTTTAATGAAAATCAGGCCAGTAGTTTTTCCGATATGCTGCTGACAAACAGACAAACTTGCGCCGAAGAGGTAATAAAAGTCCAATTTAGTAAGAATCAGACCTCAAAACTGTGTGCACTGATTAGAAGCATCAGTATAATCCTCTAAAATGTCATTACATTGTCATTATTATGTGTAAATTCCTGTAACTGCAGGTGTCATTAACGTCTGTACTGACTGTAATATTTCTGTCTGTCCTGCTGCAGGTACTGGAGGTACAACGAGGACATGAGGACCATGGATCCAGGTTATCCCAAACCCATCACCGTCTGGAAGGGCATCCCCGACTCTCCTCAGGGGGCTTTCGTGGATAAGGCCAACGGTACGGCGGCTTTACGTCACTAGTCTGTGAGAGTGGAGAGAAATAGTTTTTCACACTGTCTGTAAGACACAGTGGCATTTAGAAAAGAACAAGAGCAACACCTCCAGATACTGAGAGGGAGGCAGTTTGTCTGGTAGGTGTTGCTATCGTTAGAGTGCAACAACATGAGGGAAGGAAAACAGGAAGTTTACAGCACAGAGATATTCTAAAAAATGTTTAAAACACTTGTTGGAGGTCAGAGAATCTGCACACAGCAAGTCTTCTAACTAAGTACAAAAACAAAATGATAAAAACAATAGAAAAAGCTGTTCCAATACAGCTCTATAAGCTGTAACAATTATTCAGTCAAAAGAAAATGAATTACTGTTGCCAGCTTTTCAAATATATTGACTTTCTCCTTGTTTATAACATATATGATACTATAGTGTTTTTTAGACAAGCTCTAAAAAATAATATAGTTATAATAGTTGCAGCCCTAAACTACACTTCACTCAGCTCAGATCAGCAAAACAATATTTCTGCAAGATCAAGATTCATTTTAATCATTTAATTTTTTTTTTTTTGCTTAAAGTGACTGAAACATAATCAGATTTAAGTTTGTGTTTTCTTCCTATTTTTGTCTCAAATGTAACTTTTTGAAGCAAGATTTTCAGAGCTGTGCTTTATACTTAAATTATCTGCTACTGCCACAGAAAAAAACATTGATAATTTTCTGTAAACCTCAAAATATTTCCCTTATTTTTAATCAACCAAAACTATGGAAGCCCTGAGAAGCAATAATGACAGCAGTGGTGCACTTCAGCCCCTTGTGGCCAAAAAGGGTATTACAACAACAATCACCTGCCAAAACTTTTTTGCTTTCCCAGATGAAAAACTTATAACAAAAAATATCCTGTAAAGTTTTTTTCCGACCTGTTTCTCAAATGAAATACTTTTTTTTTTTCTTCACCAGAATCCCTTTTTCCTCACTTGCCTCTCAGGTCTTCCGTAGCTGCGAACATTAATATAAAGTTAATATATGAAACCTGTTCTGCCCTCCACCACCTCCCTGCAGGCTTCACCTACTTCTACAAGGGAAAGGAGTACTGGAAGTTCAACAACCAGCTGCTCCGTGTGGAGTCTGGCTACCCGCGCTCCATCCTGAGGGACTTCATGGGCTGCGACGGCCTGCCTGCCGACCCCGACTGGGACTGGCCGCCCCCGGTGGCGGAGGAACGCCACTACGACAATGGCGACGCGGACGTTGTCATCAAACTGGACAGCGCGGGGGGCACGGAGAAAGCCGTGGCCATCGCCATCCCCTGCGTCCTGGCGCTGTGCATGATGGTCCTCCTCTACACCGTTTTCCAGTTCAGGAGGAAGAGCACACAGCGCCACATACTGTACTGCAAGCGCTCCATGCAGGAGTGGGTCTGAGGGACTGTTATTGCACTGTATAGAGAGGGGTGTGAAGCTCTGATAGAGGTCTAGTTATTACTTGAAGCCCTAAGTACAGTAATTGGAAGCACTGTAAAGGGTACAGTACATGAGGATTGCCATGTTGGCAGATTTTAAAACTGCTTGAACTAATAACAAGCTGCGAGGAAGCGAAACGATCAGCAGAACTCAAGTGAAGACAGTAAGGGAGCCTCATCTCCTGTGTCCAACTAATATGTATGTATCTGCTTTGACTTTTTTCTGTATCTTGGAATGAACTCAATTAAGTGAGACAGAGTTAAGCTACTGTAAGTGGGACCTTTGTCTATCCTCGTCTCTGCACGCCGCTTAAAAAGCCCCTAGCACTAACTTCAGTGGACAAATTAGATATAGGCTTCGACTTTACTTTCATTTCTTAATTAAATCGCTCTGAGCTGTGCTTTTTTTTTTTTTTCCCCATTTATGGTCCCTGTAAAAGATTATTCATTGTGTGGAGGACTGATACACAAACCAAATATGACCTTTTCTTCCAAAGAGGATTACTGCTCGATGTTGTTTTTGATGGGATGTTTTTTGTTTTTTTCTCTCCATGGATCGAACATTGTGGCATCATACTCAGATTTTCTTTTGCCATTGGTATTCACATCCACCCATCTGCTCTGTAATCTGTGGGGATGGGAAGCAGCCGTTAGTAAGAGCTAGGAACTCCAGACTGTTGTGGCAGTGTATCTCCAAAACGGGGGCCAAAAACCTCTCTGCAATATTTATGAGACTGCCTTAATCACAGATTGCTTAAACTCCCTTCTCTTTCTCTCTGTTTCTCTGGTGTGGCACGGTAAGAATACAAACGGTGTATAACGGCGTTCATTACTGCCCATAATGCAACTTCAAAACCACTTGTTAAGGACAGTTTGATCCACAGTGGGCTCATTGCTCTTGAAAATGTGCTAAGCAGTGCTAAATACCTGATGGCAAGCAAGCTATCAGCTTCATTTACTGCCTCGCCGGAGGGGACGAGAAAGAAAGGGAAGGTTAACTGTGTGTGAGTGTGTGAGCGGGACAGTAATTACCCACACCGACTGTACAGTTACCGTACTGTACTGCAGTGTCACTTATTAAACATCCTGCTTCCCTTTTTTCCTGCCAAGTTTGGACGCTAATACTCCAAACGGTGTCAGTTCATGCATTTTAAACAGCTTTACTAATCCATATTTCATTCGGGGTTTTTTTTCAACTTTTGTACAAGCTTTGTAAGTTTACATAATATTTCACACAGGACACAGAGAGACGGAGGAGAAAAGAGGAAGGAGGGGGAAAAAAAATACATGTTCATATTGTTAAAATGAGACACTTACAGTATTTCTTATTTAAAAAAAATCACTGCAGCTCTAGTTACCAGAGGCACATCAGCCGTGTGTCGGTGGCCAGTAGAGCTGGGTATCGTTAAAAAAAATACAACACCAGTACCATTATAGTTATATCGAGACACATGCTTTCATTTGATACCTTTTGTTCTACTTTATTTGATACCCATCATGTGAATGAAGGCATTAAGTTACGTAAAATGACACAACCGCATTTATTTTCATCAAACGCTAAAAACGTGCAGTATAGCCGTACGGTGGAGCAATTTGGTGGCATCTTGGCTCACTGAACTCAACTGAAACTGCACTCAACAGACATTATAGGTTGTAGCTAACAAGTCCACAGCGAAACGACCAGAAAGGTGATTAAAAAATGAACAAGTAGGTGAAGTTCAACACGTCTTCATGTCGAAGCGGTTGCAGTTTCGCTAGCGTTAAAGTTGAGAAACAGCTTTTGTTAGGTTGAGGCAACAGAACTACTTCCTCAAGGTTATGATAAAGAAAAAGTGCATGGTTAAGCTTAAAAAAAGATGAAAATAAATTTACTACAGTAAGGTAGCTGCTGCAGTTGTGGGCTAATCACACGCTGTAATTAGCTGCTAGCTAAACAAAAAGTTTAGCTAGCAGCTAATTACTAGCTACATCTGGGAACAAAAAGGATTGAATGCAGGTATCGTTTGACTTCAGAGGTTTCGATACTTCCTGGTACTGTGTTTTCTTTTTTCGCAGGCCGATACCCAGCTTTAGTGGCCGGGATTCAGCCCAGATTGCTCCATCTTCTCACCAAGTTTTTGCAAAAAGTTTTTTGGGAGGAAAAAAGAAGAAGAAAGACGAGATTTCTTAAGAATAAAATAAAGAAACTTCTGAATTCTGGATGTCAAGAGAAAAAAAAAGTTCAACCGGTTCAGCCTTTGTGTTCAACCAGGTTGTTTTATG
The DNA here is from genome assembly GCA_903364295.1 of Serranus cabrilla. Classification (NCBI taxonomy): domain Eukaryota; kingdom Metazoa; phylum Chordata; class Actinopteri; order Perciformes; family Serranidae; genus Serranus; species Serranus cabrilla. The sequence goes on from CAFUXE010001073.1 coordinate 89,291, forward strand.
CAATGTAATAATCCCAATATTCAAAAAAACTATACTTACATTATCTTATTATATTAACAAATTACTAATGTTTATAGAAGTACTCTAACATTGGAATTAACAGGGAAAACCAAAACTATTCAAACTAAAGTCTGAGGACAGATATCTCAAATATATACCATGATTTACATGATGTTGCATATATTTATGACATCATAAGAGGAGTTTAATCAGCTGACTATGAGAAACAAATAAGCGATATAAAGCATAAGAAAAGGCGGACGCTCTCTGAGGTGAGATGGAGCTAAAGTGAGCTTTTTTCTGCCCCCGTGTGTTGTGTTATAAACTCAGCCTGGATCCTAATGAACTCTCTTGTCTCTAATTGCCTTTGATTGCTGCCATACATGTAACACTGTGGTCGTGTGGTGTAGCGTTTGCCGGATGACCTGTCTGTGAGCATTCATGATGTGATACAGTATCTTTGTATATTTTGTGCTCCTTGATTTTGTTACTCTGTTACTTGAAATGGTCATCAACATCTACTGTACAGGATATCCGACGTAATCTCCCGTTTGATATCGAGGCAATGCCATTTTATGCCATGTCACGGAAATAATCTATGACTTATCTAAGGAAGGGTAAAAGGGTCGATTTTATCTTCATGAGGGATAAAAGCTCAAAAACCTGCATAAAGGCAATGCATGCCGTTGTTAAACTAAGATGTCATTCTTTCATAGATCATTCTCCCATTACGGTTAAATGAAGTGACTTATCTGCAGGTTTCTGTTGGATGCATCGACGGATCCAAACTGTCATCTTTTATAAACAACGTGAAAATTCTCCGCTTCCAGCCGGTCCTCCCTGCTCCAATCTGGAAGCGACTGTCAAACTGATGAGAGAAAATGTACACATTTTAGAGGCAGGAACATCTTCCTAAAGCGGTGCTGAGCCGCCCATCAGCACGTGTAATTTAAGGCGGAAGCATAAAAACCTTTTGGCTCGGTCAGTGTCGTGTGTGATGTCTTATCAGTTTGTGTGTTTGTGGTGAGGGGTCCGATGGCTCCATGCAGTGAGAGTGAATTGAAGACGAGGCGAGTCGGTACTGTATTTATTGCCGTATTTATTCTTCTATGCTCAGCACCTCGAATCTTGCATTGCATTGTACTGAGGGCAAGAAGCTGTCAATAAAGTGGGTTTTAAAATGCAATGTTTTTGTTCTAGTCATACCACCGCCGCCCGATAACCCTCCTCCTTCTGTTCCCGCCTCAGCATTTCATCCATCTTTGAGACAAACGTGAAAAGGTTACATCTTTAAAATGCTATTTGTAACACGTAGATCACCTGACATTTGAGATGTGGGCCGAGTGTAAGCGGGAAGTCTCAACGCTCTGACCTGTCCCTGTTTATCTCCAGACTCCTCCAAGCTTCTTTCTTTCTTTTCTTTTTTTTCTTTCGTCTGCCTTGACACACGCTGCTAAGCATTAGGGCTAATTTGGAGTGTCGTTAAAAGGAAGTAGATGGGGCCGATTAGACAGCAGTCAATACACCAGAGAGGCAAGGGTGCGGAAGAGACGGGGAGCATTTAGCAATCATTGCAGTCGACATCTCATACACGGATACGTGCAGTATATACTCCGAGGCGTAGTGTATGAGAAGCAAACATATAAATATGTACATAGAGACAGAGTGTATATTGTCTGCTTGGGAGAGTTTTGTTTTGAAGCCATTCATTCCATGGATAAAGAAAATGCTGTGTGTTGTAAATAAAACAAGTGCATAATGAGTGTCTCCTGGTATCATCATCTCACACACACACACACACAGCTTTTATCAACTCAGGTCAGTTAAGATGCAACATTATAGGAGTTTTAATTCAGGAAGCTCAGATTCATTCTTGCACAATATATCAGAGGTGTGCAGAGATATCTCTACCTGTGTTTGGTTTTATACAGGAAGTCACTTTATGTTGTTTTTTCTAACCTTTCGAAGAGCCTGACTGATATGGGGATTTTTGAGATTGATGCCAAGACTGATTTTACGGTGGCTGATAGAGTGATTTTTGGAGCTGGAATTTAAAAAACTTTTTTTTATGTGGATTATGCAGTGATTTTTTTTATCACTCTGTAAATGCACCCACATATCTTTTTTTTCTCTCTCAAACATTAAACTTTATTAGATATTATTTAAAATTGTTATATATTATACGATGAATGCAGAACACTGTCAGCCAATTCTATAAATGATAAGTGAGGAAATAAAGAATGGATGGGACTAAAATAAATGGCTCAATAAACATCATTATGGTGCTTCAGTGTAAAAATTGATTAGAAAACTCAATATAAGTAACATTTGGTTGTTATAGTGTAGAAAAAAGTTTTCTTATCAGACAGCATATACACTGATACGCCTTTGATAGGCTGATATCGGCCGATAATATCTGTCAACTGATATATCTGTCGGGCTCTAATCATATATTGGCCATGCAACTTTTGTGCCATCAAAACATCTTATTGATTTAATATTGGCATATAGTTAATTATGAAATATATTTCCATACCTTTATATTGCAGTTTTTATCACTTATGACACATAAAGTCAATAACAGCCTCTTTTTCCGTCACATTTTTTCTGCTTTCCTGGATAACGTATTTAGATTTTGGTACATTCCTTCAAAAAATGTTTGTCTTATAGACTTTAGTGTATAAAATATATTGACATCATCTCTGTGAGGAAACAGGTTTCTGAAGAGCCTTTGTGAAGCTGGGGGTGTGTTGAGCACGTTTTTCAAATCTAAAATCTTCATGCATCAAAATTAATTATATAGAGAGACAAAATAGAGCTTATTGGCAGTTCGAGGTCAGTTTTACAGAGGTGCAGGAGGATTTGTTTGTTGCAATACCACAAGTGGCCACTGGGAAAGAATGTCTGCAAGGCTGAGCAGTTTTAAATACACATGTTACCCGATATTCATCCATATAGATCCATATATCCAGCCATATCCAGTTTTATAATTCATCAAGGGTTTGGTTCCAATAAAATGTGTCAAAAAATTTCAGCTGAAACAGAGCTGTATGTGCAGGTGCCTTTTTAATATTTCATCAACACAGACTTGGGTTTCCAGATAAAAGAGGAGACATTTCATCAGCAGAAATACATTTCATTTTATCAAATTTCATCATGAGCATCACCACATAAATCAAACAGCACAAACACTAAAGTTCGGCTTTGATCTCAGAGAGACAGGATGTATCATGTCTGTTTATAAAGTAAAGAATCTATCCTTGAATCTGTGATATTGGCACCTGTACTGTGGACTGTCCAGCGTGCAGGACCTGCTATTCACTGTTGCATTTCGCCATTCCCATCGAGGGGCACATTCCCTGGTTGCAGATCTCTTGGAAGCCCTCTGCATGAGTCAGTCCACTTTCTTTTGGAGCACAAACACGCAGAAAAGTGCACAAACACATGTTAGATAACACAATACGTCACATTAGAATTCTTTTTGAAACTAAAGTGAATCTCGTACCGCTGACTAGATTGTGCAGGAGGCAGTAATCCTTTGGACCGCTGTCTGTCCCAGATCCCTTTGTCAAGGCCTTTGTAAGTAGAAATAAAAGCAACGTTAAAGGTACATCTGAATGGGAGATACACATGTAAAGGTTTTTGAAAATCAACCTTTATTTTGCAAAGGACGGGTGATTCAGGAGGGTGAAACTCCAAGGAAATGATAGTAGAGTTCTTGGTTGTGAGGGACGTGCGCTTGATTTCAATGTAGCCGGGGTACTCCTTTATTATCTAACAGACAAAAACACACAGACATGTGAGGCTTAATGAGCTGAAATGACAATGACAAAATAAGTTAGTGTGCATCTGACATTAGTGGGGAAACACCTGGAGCTACAGTTCAGGAAACAGCAATGAAACCAGTGTTACACGTCTCGAGCTGGGAAAGGAAAGTGATAAATTAATCAGTGTAATTCCTTTTCAGCAACAGTTTCGTTGATTTGTCCAAAGCATATGTCTTACAGGTGCATTCCAGGATATATCCTGTGTCATTTCTCTCACAGAAAGATTTGTTTTTCATTTCCTGTACCAGGAATTGTAACAGTAGGCACAGATAAACAAATATTAAAAAATAATAATAAAATGCTCCACTTACCTTATAGCTGCACTGCTCCTGGCTGTCAAAACACTGCCGAGTGCTCCAAGCCTCCACCTGGTCCACCAGAGCAGCGACAGGTTTAGAGCAGGGCAGCTTAAAAATCCTGAAAGGAAGTAGAAAAATATTAAATCCACAGTCCTGTTTTTATTTTTGCATCTTACTTCAAAAGCAACAACATTAACTGATCAGAAACAGGGGTATTGTTCACCTCATTGCCATAAAATAAAATGTAAAAATTCCAAAAACAAGTTATAATGGGCAGGAATCTGGTTTGCAGTCAGAGGGTCGCCGGTTCGAATCCCAGGACTGACAGGTCAAGGACTGATGTGCCCTTGAGCACACACACACACACACACACACACACACACACAGCTCCCTGGGCATGCAGACATGTGCAGCCCGCTGCTCCTTGCATGGTGTGTTCACTTGTGTGTAAATAAGGATGAGTTAAATGCAGAGGCTGAATTTCCCCAATGTGGGATGAATAAAGTAATTAATCTTAATCGTAAGAAACAATCAAACACAAAAACTGCATGCTCCACAAAAGGATAAATACGTATGTAGTACTTTACCAGATTGCTTTGCAGGTTGTGAGGTCTTCAGCTGCGACAGCAGCTAGCAGGAGGAAAGCTGCGGCGCTGAGCAGCACTCTGACACTCATTGTGCAGCTGTGGTGCGTTCACAAGCGTGATGTTTCGAGATGTTTGGCTCCTGACTGTGAGGCCTTTTAAGTGTTCCAATGATACAGGCAATTAAACGCAGAGAAACAAAGAGACTCTTAGCAGTTACGTCACTAGTGGGTGTAACTAAGAAGATGCTGCCTTTCTTCTTTCCTTAACTAGATTGTCACAGTATAACCTGAAGGCCCCATTGCAATACAAGATCAATCTCAGGATTAGTGGCAGAATATAAAGTTTCATATACAGGTAAAAATTGGGAGGGATGACATCACTAAAAACATAAAAACGCTACAAATCAGGGTTAGATGCTAAAACAATCATTTATGCATCAGTTTATGGTGGGAATGGATTTATTTAGATGATGTTATGGAAAACACAAAATTCAAGCACAAAGTCACAATTAAAGGTATAAAAATGTAATGTAATACAATGCAATAAAGCTCTTGTTTTACAATATGTAATAATATGTAAGGTCTAATAAGGAGGAACAGAAATATAATTAATCCAAAACAGAAGTAACTTCATGGCAGCTGTCAACCTCCTGAAGAAAAGGCGAGTTTTGCTGTTTTTTTTATTTAATTTTCATGACTTTGCTTCTGATTGATGCCCGTTTTTCGACCCCAAAGTCGAGCGAGAGCGTTTGTTTGTCTTCAGGGTCGTGTAACAAATGTCATAACATTTCATAAAATCACATGCTGCAGTCTGCAGCCTCAACACTAGATGCCACCAGTTCAACCCATCAGGCTTTAAGTTGTGGAGAAAAAGACTTGTTTTTTTATCATTTGGTCCTGGAGACACTTAAAAGCGGTTTTAAGTACTTTACCAGGTGTTTATGTTTCTGTCAGCCTGTTGAGAGATATTTCCAACGTGTCACAACACAACACTTCAGTCATGAAACTTTGGGAAGAGGCCGTTGGCTCCGCATGTTGCTGCTGGATCCCATCGCATGATGGCGTCTAGCCGGTTGAACCTGTAAGATCAAAAGGTCAAAACCACACGTGACCCTGAGCAGCGTTGAGTTTGTGTGTCATATATCTGGGATCATGTGATGTTGAACAGAGTCCTCCAGACAAAAGACTCATTACACATAAATGCCATAAAGAATTGACAGAGCTGTGTGTCCTTTTCTATGGTTCCTGACTTTCAGATGACGCTATAAACTCGGTTTCTCTGTACTTGTGTTCAGATAATGTGCAGACCTCCCATTCACCTCCATCCAGGTGACTCTTTAACGTCCCCTGGTGAGCAGAACTAATGAGTCCCCCAAGAGGTTTAAATCTCCAAAGACTAATTAGTGTCACCGATTGCCCCCAACAACAACAACTCCCAGTGCCACAGGGCCACAACAAGCAAAGGAGTGTTACACTTTATTAAGTGTCAACCCTTAATGACAAACATGCAGCATCTGACCAGGTTCTCAGTCTTGTAAAGGATCTGTTCCAAGATAATATATATATATATATAATATTATTTATTTTCTGAAAGGTAATTTTAAAAATATAATAAGAACCAAATCAAATTTGATATTCAGAAACTTTTAATATTTGCAAATACTAAAACAATATTGAAAACTTCTCGTCCAAATTAAGTGACAATCAGCATTCGAGGACCAAAAAAATGAATTTGAAATAAATTAAACAGCCTATATTAAAGAATCCAAACTGAGAAAAAGTTAATCACTTTTTTCTGCTACATCCAATCACATAACATTAAACAAAATAAGAAAAACTTTTGTTCTCTCCAGTAATTTCAAACTTTGTGAACCGAACCGTAAACAATAATAATAATAAATCTAATGCTGAGGATTTAGTGATGTAACAAGCTGCACTCAAATGATGAACAGTAGGTACTTTTTTTAACTCACATGCTATTATAATACACTGGTAAATGACCCACATGTAAGATATATATAGTAATAACATTCATTATATCTGACATGCAGAAAATGTAATGTGACAGTTGAAAAATGTTGTTGTACTTCTCAAATTCACAGCCTGATTGAAATGAGACTTTTAAGGATTTCAGGTCACATGACAACATGTGAACAGTTTTCAGATACAGAGGATGTGTCACTTTACCCCACTCTCCACTAAAGACTTGAAAATTAAAAAGAATTATAAAATGATCTGTCAAAATAAAATACATTAGTTTAATAATAACTGATAAAAGTCTAAAGAAAAAATGCAATATTTTGCTCATCCTTTTTCGAAAGCTGTCAATATAATAAACGTTCAAATTGATAAATTTTTATTATTATGACTTTGAGAATCACTGGCAGAGCAGATAGGACTATTACAGATTCCTTTTTATTTCTAGATGTTGTAATGTTTTATATTTTATTTTGGTTTAATAATGTCTGAGTGTCACTTTTGTCACTGCTGCTAAGATTTCCCAGTAACTCCGAATTAAAGTGACGACTAAAGATGAGCTGGGTTTGTGTGTCTTTGTGTGTTATTTATTATGTTTGTGTTAATGGCTGAAATCACAAGATTCCCAATTACATGGTATCATGGTCATTACAGTCATTCACAGGTCAGGGCTCCTTAGTTAGCTACACATGTTGGTCACAGTGACCACATGAAGAACAGATGATGTGCATGACATTATTTTATTGTAATAGACATTTAAGAGTCCCTGATGGTTGTTCATATAACTGCCTGTTTAACCTCTTTAAGAATGATGAAGACAGCAACACAACAACCAAAGAAATGCAGGAGTCAACGTGATGTGAAAAGTAAACTGGAGTTTATTTTCCAACAAAAATATGTAAAATATGCCACAAGGCTTCACAAAACAAGGTGGGAGGAACGGGACGACGTGGTGATGCCAAATTATTGAAAGTAAGAAAAGAAAACAAGGCCTGACTAACTTCTGATAACTACAAAACTAAATCAGGAAACAAAGATCTAACTGGGAATAACTGCATGTGTGGCACCAACCAATAAACCTGATGTGTCGAACAGAAATGTACCTACCTGTTGCAGAATGCAGGGTACACAAACTCACCTAATGTCCTAATCTTTCCACCACAGTGATGCACATAAAAATGTCAAAAACTACCATCACAAAAACACAGCACAGCTCTTAACAAAAGGACAAGATGGCAGCCGCAGGCTATCCTGAATGTGGCTCCTTTTTAAACTGCTGCACACCACCTCTGATTGGCTCAGCAGGTGGAAATCAGCTCCACAGGTGGATCCCAATCAGGTCGTTTACACCTGGAAGAAACAGAAAGGAGGGAGGAGGGACGAGGAGAGGCAGAAACACACACGTCTGAATAGGTGCATCTGATATAAAATATACTAGAAAATGTATTTCATGCAGACGTAGTGCTGATGCTGAGCTGAAACACTGGCCTAAATATGAAAGAAGGTGAAATAAGAGATAGTTGTAAGATAGTAAAGGGTTTAATTAGTAAAAAAG
>CAFUXE010001073.1:97578-108709 GCA_903364295.1 Serranus cabrilla
GTTGAATTTGTGTTCTATTCTGTGTACAGGATGTGTGTACAGGATGTGTAATGTATGTACAGTATGTATAGTATGTGTAGTATATGTGTACAGTATCTATTGTATGTGTAGTATTTGCTGTACACGTATAATGTATGTACAGTCTGTATAGTATGTGTATAATATATGTACTCCATGGATAGACTATATGAACATGTATAGTTTGCATAGTATGTTTGTAAATTATGTATTATATGTGTAAAATGTGTCTACAGTATGTATAGTATGTGGTATGTGTCTACAGTATGTATAATGTGTGTAGTATGTGTGTACAGTATGTAAAGTAAGAGTGTAGAGTATGTATTTAGGTCTGTGTGTGTGATATATGATCCCATTCATTTACATTGTAAAAAAAAAAGAAAAAAGTCATAAAAAGCTAAATATCTCAAAAATGATAAAAGTCATAAATATCAAAATACATAGCCTGCATATCATGAATGAGATGAACATTTTGAAGTATGAATGGTTTCCATAGATGAAAGTATGCAGGAGTAGTAACACTGTATAGAAGTGAAAAGAAGAAAAATAAAAAATAGGATAACAAAGTGTGGATTCTTGTGTGTTAATTTATCGTGTCATTAACAACAATCAGCACAAGACACAGCGAGGTCACAGCCTGAACAAATGCATTTCAAGGCTCTTCACTGGCCTCATGACAAGTCTGATATTTGGTATAAATTGAGATGGAAATCAGCAGCAACCAACCAACTCTCTCTCTCACTCCCGCTCTGCTCCACAGGAGGAACAAACCTGCTCCACTTCCACCATGAAGACTCTGTTGCTGACCTCTGCTCTCCTCGCAGGACTGCTGGGCTCTCTGTCCGCCGCTCCTTTCCCGGGCCCTGCCCCCGGTCCGTACCACGCCTTCTGCAGGAGTCTGTGGTGAGTACGATCAACATGGTGTGATTTCAAATGAAAGCTTGACACGTTTTATTTTGAATTGTTGATGCTGTTTCTGTTTCAAGCATGAACGTTTCCAAACTTCTTCTTCTTTTAGGCTCTTTGCAACACCTTGTACTGAAATCAACAGCACATTAGTTGCACAGATTCAAGCCTTCAGCCCTCAGTACACAGTAAGATCTCTTCCGTCCGAGCAAATCCAAAACAACAGAAATCAAACATGAAATAAAAACATTTAGTGAAATTATATTGTGTTTTCTGTTGCAGCTCGTATCAGCCGCTTCTATGTCCATCAAAGCCAACCACACCTCCACAGACGCTCTGGAGGGAGAGAGCATCAGCTTCTCACTGAGTCCCACCGTACTGACTGCCGGCTGCCGCGTCACTGTAAGTATCAGTCACACTCATTTCATATATATAGATGGATAGATAGATAGAAAACACACTCATATATTTATTTTCTAGGGAGATTATTATTTGTTTTGTCTCTTGAATATATCAGTTATAAGCAACAACATTGATTTAGATGCTTTTTTTAAAAAAAATTGTGCAATGTTGGATCTTAAAAATAACTCCCACAAAAATCCTCACATACCCGCCAAAGTTAATGAATGTGTTAAAACAGCCAAAATGCTCAAAAAGTTTCAAATGAATGGTTTGCACTGTGCTGAAAACCTCACATACAGTGAGTGGTAACAGTGTATAAATATGCACGTGTTAAGCTCCCCTCCTTGCTGACTTACAGGCTCAGTCCACGTCTCTTGGATTCACCAGTCTTCTTGATGGAGGACTCAACTACTGCAACCTGTACAACCTGCTGTCAGGTGAGTTCAGGGTCACTGATCAACACAAACTCTCTCATTCCTGCATCTGTTTCGGAAGTCTGAAGCTCCTTTGGGTGATTGAATGTCACATTATATGTCAGTGTGCTTTTGCTTTGCTTTAAGCTGCAGAGATGTTGATGTTTTTTTTCTATGAATAATCTAATTTTGGTCCATGTTTTGATGGCAGCGAGCGGCCTCACCTCAGCACCGGGCTTCATGGAGATGACCAATGAGTGGGCCTGCCTGGGTTACGGACTCGCCGCCTGTAAAGCCTAACAAGCTTTAATACTGACATGACATCACTGATCATGTTGTGATTTTTATTTGATTTGAATAAGAAACTTAGTTCCCTAAACAAATGTAGTTTAGTGTTTCTAATAATATAATGTATGTATCCCTGAAAAAAGCCAATAAAAAGTTGTAATTGTATTATTCTCTGTGTGTGCATTTAATTTCTACCAGGAGTTTCTCTGCCTGTACTGAAGGCTTTTCATGCCACAGCCGCTGATACATCAGGGCCTGGTTTCAGTTGCACCAAGTGACATTTTCTGGTGTAAGTTAAGTCATTCAATTTATATGGTGCAGTTTAACAACCTGCAGCTGACCAAAGTGCTTTTTTACACAGTAAAAAACAAAACAAAAGACTCATCACACACATATTTAGCACACAGAACTTACTATGTATGTGTGCTGGAATAAGTTGATGTATTTTATACTTTTATTTTTATGTTTTTCTGCCTTCTGATCCTGATCCATGTACTCTACAGGGTAGTGTTGAAGGCTTTTCCCTGCTGATACATAAGGGTCTAATAAAGTGAAATTTTAAAGAAAAGGCATTTAATTTATGTAGCACAGTTTAACAACAGCACACAGTTGATCAAAGTGCTTTACACAGTAAAAGAGGGAGAAAAAATACAGAAATTCAATCTCATTGATTTAATTTCTGGCCTCTTCAAGAGACAAAACTCGACAGAATGAATAATGGTAATAAAATCCAGGCTTCTCGTCTGGTTTGTGTTTTGTTATGTTTTTTTCCTGGGCAGGGCTTTGTTGGGAAATGGTGGATTGTTTTATATATATTTATCAATATCATAAACTGGGATATTTTTTCTGACTTTAATTTTGCTGTTTTCTCTTGAATCCCCCATGTTTAGTCTTTAAAATACAAGATTACAGATTCAAAAGAAGCAGATCCGGCGTAGACAGAAATGACAATTATCACATTCTTTTATTCACGCTTCTTTATTTATGTTATAGTCTGTATTTATGTTTTGACAAACCTTTCATGAATCATTACAAACTACTGTGTTTCATTTTCACAAGCTATTTTATTCAGCTATCATATTCAAGTCCAGGGCTGTGCCTTTTATTGTTTTTTAATTATTTTATTCATATATTTATATATTTTATTCAACATATCTTATAATTGTTTTACTGTTTATGATTGTATATATTTATTTGGCCTATGTATGCATTAGGAGTGAAAAAAAACTTTCTCTTCATATGTGTGTGTTTGTGTTCTGAAATGCCCTTCAAATTAAAAGCATAAATCAAAAGTAAAAATAAAAGCATAAAATACATCAACTTATTCCAGCACACATACATAATAAGTTCTGTGTGCTAAATATGTGTGTGATGAGTCTTTTGTTTTGTTTTTTACTGTGTAAAAAAGCACTTTGGTCAGCTGCAGGTTGTTAAACTGCACCATATAAATTGAATGACTTAACTTACACCAGAAAATGTCACTTGGTGCAACTGAAACCAGGCCCTGATGTATCAGCGGCTGTGGCATGAAAAGCCTTCAATACAGGCAGAAAAACACACACACAGAGAATAATACAATTACAACTTTTTATTGGCTTTTTTCAGGGATGCATACATTATATTATTAGAAACACTAAACTACATTTGTTTAGGGAACTAAGTTTCTTATTCAAATCAAATAAAAATCCCAACATGATCAGTGATGTCATGTCAGTATTAAAGCTTGTTAGGCTTTACAGGCGGCGAGTCCGTAACCCAGGCAGGCCCACTCATTGGTCATCTCCATGAAGCCCGGTGCTGAGGTGAGGCCGCTCGCTGCCATCAGAACATGGACCAAAATTAGATCATTCATCAAAAAAAACATCAACATCTCTGCAGCTTAAAGCAAAGCAAAAGCACACTGACATATAATGTGACATTCAATCATCCAAAGGAGCTTCAGACTTCAGAAACAGATGCAGGAATGAGAGAGTTTGTGTTGATCAGTGACCCTGAACTCACCTGACAGCAGGTTGTACAGGTTGCAGTAGTTGAGTCCTCCATCAAGAAGACTGGTGAATCCAAGAGAAGTGGACTGAGCCTGTAAGTCAGCAAGGAGGGGAGCTTAACACGTGCACCTTTATACACTGTTACTGCTCACTGTATGTGTGGTTTTCAGCACATTGCAAACCAGTAATAATACTGTGTGTCCAGATTGTGAGCACATACAGCATTTCTTAGTTTATTGTACTTGCTATTTGCATTAAAAATGAGTGTGACTGATACTTACAGTGACTCGGCAGCCAGCAGCCAGTACTGTGGGACTCAGTGAGAAGATGATGCTTTCTCCATCCAGAGCTTCTGTGGAGGTGTGGTTGGCTTTGATGGACAGAGGAGCGGCTGATAAGAGCTGCAACAGAAAAACACAACATAATTTCACTACCATTTATTTCATTATGACATTACATTTGGATTTCTTTTTACAGATCTAAAACATAGAGAAGAGAGGTTCTTACTGTGTACTGAGGGCTGAAGGCTTGAATCTGTGCAACTAATTTTGTGGTGATTTCAGTACAAGGAGTTGCAATGAGCCTAAAAGAAGAAGAAGTTTGGACACGTTCATGCTTGAAACAGAAACAGCATCAACAATTCAAAATAAAACGTGTCAATCTTCCATTTGAAATCACTCCATGTTGATCGTACTCACCACAGACTCCTGCAAAAGGCGTGGTACGGACCGGGGGCAGGGCCCGGGAAAGGAGCGGCGGACAGAGAGCCCAGCAGTCCTGCGAGGAGAGCGGAGGTCAGCAACAGAGTCTTCATGGTGGAAGTGGAGCAGGTTTGTTCCTCCTGTGGAGCAGAGCGGGAGTGAGAGAGAGAGTTGGTTGGTTGCTGCTGATTTCCATCTCAATTTATACCAAATATCAGATTTGTCATGAGGCCAGAGAAGAGCCTTGAAATGCATTTGTTCAGGGTGTGACCTGATTGTCTGACTTAACGGTCTTGTGTCTATTGCTATTAATAACACAATAAAATGATTCTTAATAGGACACATGACAAATAAGTGGGAAAAAATCAGGATTTCACTGAAACAGGAAACAAACAATGTTGAGACTGAGGACGTTGTTGGACATTTACAGGCCTCTGAAATGACTTTAAGAACAATAACTGCTGCTGTTCGCTTGCTGCGTGTTCTCTCTGTGTTCATTACAGGATGAAATACTGACCCCTTCTTTTTTACAGCAGTGTGTCCTGTTTGCTGTGTCAGATACCGACGTTTGTCACGGCCCCTGACCTGTGATGCTGATGCACAAGGCACCCGTCAGCGTGTGTTAATATTATAGGCTTTGAGTTGAGGATGTTACAGAAAATGCGTCAAAAAGGCTTTGTCCAGAAACTTTTATTGTGAATAATCCAAAGCACACAAGGACTAAGGATTATCCAAGGTAACAACAATAGATGATAAATCAGATGAAAGACCTACAAAAAATGTATAATTTGATTTGTTAACAGCGCTGCTTTTCCCGATCACTGGCCTGAATAAATAATGTAAATAAAAGCATGTTTCTGTTTTATTATTTTGTGGGGAAAATCATCACTTGGTGGGATATTTTTTCTAAGGTAAACTTTGCTCTTGAAGTCTTGTACCTTTAATATTTTAGTTGCTTTAAAAGCACCCAAACTAAATAAAAAACATAGATTTTTCTTTTACCTGCAATTTATTATTCTTGATTGTTTTGGTGTGAGTTGCTGGAGAAAACAGCCGTAGAGATATGCCTACTGTAGAATATAATGGGACTAGATGACAATTAGCTTGTGATGCTAAAGCATAAAAATATATATAAATATAAAACTCAGCAGCAGCGTCTCTTTCCAGGCATTACAACACTGATACTGAACATAATCCACAGAACTTGTTGTGGGAAGTTTCATATGGGAACTATTTTCTTTCTACCAAAATACAACCACCAAGTAACGTTAATGGCGTCCTTCTCAGCTAGTCTTTAACTTTAGCTATCTTAGATTTAGCTTCTCATTCCTGCTGCATGTTGATCCTAAATCTAATCAGTACAAAGTCTGAAGAAAATCCCCTCTCGTCGTTCCATCACATTCACAAGAGTGGGACAGATGTGATGTCACAATGACCTTTGACCTCCAGGATCCTAATCAGTTCTTCCTTAAGTCCAAGTGGACATTTGTGCCAAATTTAAAGAAATCTTTTCAAGGCATTCTTAAGATATCGTGTTTACAAGAATGGGACAGACAAGGCATAAAAATATGTATTTTGGTGAACTGTCCCTTTAATCACGGTAGGATGCTCGCTCTTTATAGCAAATAACCAACAATACACCACTGGCAACACATAAACAAACATAGCTTGGCATTAAGTTAAACTGCTGTGACTTGCAGCATGAGGGAGTCTAATCACTAAAGCTCATATCGTTGATTTTAATCGATTTCCGTCGGCCTCTCCGGCCCTCGTGACGAGCCTTTTTGATCCATCTTTTCCTCTGAAAATGTAACTATTTGCTCAGTCACAAGCTCACATTTTGCAGAGATACTTCACACTCTGCAGGGCGAGCCACCAGGACACTTGAAGAAGCCATGAGGCCTGTGATGCTGCTGCTGCTGCTGCTGCTGCTGCTCGGCCCTCCGGCTGCCGCCTCTCCTGTGCCGGTTCCTTACCACGCGTTCTGCAGAACAATCTGGTAAGACTCACTAATCAGCCTTCTGTCACTGCTTCCTTTGTGCCTCTCAGGCTCTGAAAGGAATTCTGTCACAAAATGCCATTCGATAAAAGCATCGGCTGGAAGCAAAGCGCTGTTATTTCAAGAGAAACATGTCCATTCTGTGATAATTGCTCTTTTTCTTCAGGCTCATTGGGATGCCTTGTGCAGAAGTCGCTACCAAACTGGTGCAGCAGATTCGGGCTTTCAGTCCTTTAAATGGCTGCGAAAAATGCCACTATATAGTAAGTTTGGATGTTTTATTGCTTCTCACAAAGGCGGTGGTTAGAATGTATTTTATTCCCTTAATACTTTACATTTAAAGGTGCTTAAACGTTATTTTTTCAGTTTCTCCTTTGATCATACTTCAGTTAAAGGAACATTTAACAATCAGAAAACAAAAAGTGAGTTTGAATCCTAAAGGCAACAGATCAAAGATCATAAATTTGCCTCAAAAAGCGTTATAAAACATTTGTCAGCTTTAAATCAGATAAAAATACTTCACTTTTACAGGTTATAAATAACCTCAAGTCATGTTTGTGTATTATATGTTGGTTGGTTTCCTTTTAACAAACCTGATAAAGAAGTTTGTGGTTTCTAACAAATAACTACAGATAATTATGCTTCAATAACAGCCAGACGCAGTCTTTTAAAACCGTGACTCTACATTTTAATTGTGATTTAAGTCACTCATCAACACAGATCATCCAGAACTGCCAGGAACAGATATGCAAGAAGCTCATCTACTGTATTTATCCGCCATGACACACAGACTTTATAGCTGTTTAACCTATTTTTGTTGTTGTTTTATGGCTCTTTGTCGTTATTGCACATCTCTTTGGGATCATTTTGTGTCTCTTTGTAGTGATTTTGGTCTTTTTGTAGTTTTTTTTCCTGATTCGTTTGCCCATTTTTGTAGCCTGCTTATACCGTCCCCGCCGAGGTGTCTTCAATTAGTTCAAGCTCCATATTTTATTTTATTCCAGACTTATGTGCATTTGGTTTAGAATCAGAACTGGAACAAAAACACAGCAAACACCTCTTTCATGGTTACAGATGAGTCTTTGTTGTTTGAACGACATTCACTAATGTGTGCAGAATGCTAACAACTAGCATGCAAAACTAAACATGACATTTCTATTGTTAATATGTAAATACTTACTTATAATATCTTAAGGTGAAATGCTAAATGCACATCGGGACAACTAACAAGCAATATTTCAGGTGGAAAAACAAGCGGATGGCACCAGATTAACACTAGAGCTCCTGCTACATCTTCACCATCTGCTCACTAGACTTCCTACTTCCTGTTCTGCTTCTACTTTTATTAAAAGGTTTTTCTCTGATTGATGTTCTACTTACTGCGAACTCAATGGCAAAATAAAATAAGATCAAGAATTTTTTTCAGTGAAATCCAGTTTTTATGAATGATGAAATGGAAGATCATATTCCCTTTCAAGTGCAGAAGCTGTTAGATGCTCGTAGGAACTTAACAGTTTTATAGCTCATACAATATATAAACACAGAAGATTCCCTCTTCTCCAGCTTCTTTCAGGCAGCGGCACGCTGATCGAGGCCCAGCACACTTCCCTAAGCAACCTGCCATCCGAGGGCCTAGAGTTCACCCTGCACACCACCGTCCTGACCGGCAGCTGCCGCGTGTCCGTAAGTCTCATGAAACTCACATGAAATCAGGAGAAAAACACGTATTAACTCATATTTGTTTGCAACAGGCTCAGTCGAATTCTCTCTCGTACTCCAGCCTTCTTGACGGCGGACTCAACTACTGCAACCTGCACGACCTGCTGACAGGTGAGCGGTTAATTATCTTGTCATGCTGCCACACTGGGCCCCAAAATTAGCTTAAAGTACCTCAGGTTCAGTCTTTGCTGTTGTTTTTATGCTGTTACTGAACACATTTTATTTACTTATTGTGGATTTGATGGGTTCTGTGGAGCAATTTTGCTTCCATTTTTCCGTTTTATGTGAATTTTTTTATTTTTATTTTTTTTTCAGCTAGTGGCCTCAACCTGGCACCAGGCTTCCTGGAGATGACCAGTGAATGGGCGTGCCTCGGCTACGGATTTGCCACCTGCAGAATTTAACAGCTGACACATAAACATATATACAATATAGCTTGATATGTGAGCATTATAATTCTAAAAACATATGTAAATGTTTTAATCCATGCTAATGATTAATTACCTCTCTTTTGTTTTCTGCATAATGTTTTTGTCATTGCTTTAAGTGAAAGGTTCTTATTAGATATAGTTAAAGGACATGTTTACACCTGGTTATATTATATTCGTGAAAAGGTGCTTTTGAAAATGTATAAAATAAAATAAAAATAAAGGCATTTATTAAAGCATGTGTAAATGTTTCATGCAGTTTCTGTGGACCATCTTCAGATAATTGATTAAAAAAAACATTTCACTGAAATTTAACACACATTTTCATATTCTGTGAAATCGCTATATTCTGCGTCACGATGGTCATTCCCGAGTCAGATGACTTTTCTCTGGACTGGAACATCACAGGATCAGTAAAGGGTGTTACAGGCGTTATGTAAAAAAGAAAGAAAGATGCTCCACAGCGAAAGAAAACACATGACTAGTTACATTCAGTGACTCAAACCAGAGAATGTATTGATATTTAACATCTGATAAGTGAGGAACAATTAAAAACAGGTGAGCTGTGTGATCAAAAGGCCTCTAACAACTGTGACTAATTACTAATATGCATAATCAATGTTGTGCTAACAAGCAGATTGCTCCCCTCCTCACAACACACAGACACACAACCAGCAGGGAAAAAAACAGGAACGTTAGGAACAAAGAAGATGTTTTTTTAATCTTTAAACATGGTTTGTCTCTCAACATTCCACCAAGAGTAAATGAACATATTTTTATAAAAGGGAATTATAATAACCAGAAAATTCAACAACATGCCGCTGTGTTATTTTATCACATATTGTATAAATTACTGCACATTAGATTATATTTCCAACGTGTGACATCACATCATTGTACTAGAAAAAATATCAATAGTAACTGAACAATAATTAGTCATAAATAATCACAACTGACTATTGAAATTACTTTGATTGAAATAAATAAATAAAATAGAAAGAAGAAGTTAAATGCTGGATTGGTTTAACATTTTTCATTACAGTTTTTAGTCTAAAATAACTGTATTTATTTTATAACTTTCTAACTTTATTTTTTAATGTGTTCCAGCCTGTGTAAGATGGAAGCTATCAAAAAAAGTATAAATAAATTATTAAAAAAAAAAGGTAAAGTATAATATAATTATATATGTGTAAATAAATAAAGAAGCAAATTATAAGAGAAATATCAACGTATTGCACAATTTAATATATTTTATTATTATTTCATGTGGTACTTTTATTATACTTTGGTATATTAATTCATATGTCAAGTCTTTTTTTTTTTTTATTTAATAATTTTTATTAAAAAAAAATTATTTTGGCAGCTTGTGTCCTCCGTACCAGCTTGTGTCAGTTACACATAAAGCTGTAATTGGACACTAATTTTATACGGAAAATCAGGATTGATGTTTAAAAATGAGCAAAATAAACTGAATATATTGTCGTTCTTCTACTTAACCTGTGAAACTGATCACCTGTCCAGCAGGCCGATGAGGCCCGCTGTGACAAGTCTTCTGAACAATGAAAATGGAGCATGAATAATAGTTTTAGTGCTGAAGAGTCTTGTGGGTAGCGTGACTATAGCTGCGTTATGCATCATGCGTTTGTATGAATAATCACTTTACAGTCATTCACAGGGCGTCTCACCCTGTTTAACTGTCTGCAGAAACAGGAAACAAATGAAAACACCAGACGGCAACATTCAGATCATGTATGCAGATTATGTTTTTAAATGGATATAATGTATCTCCTATGTAACAGTTATTAAAGTTTTATATTTGTCATTAGATTTTGATTCTTTCTTAAATACATTTTTTAATGATGCACAGATTAAGATTTTATTGTTTAGAAATATTTAGTTTTTATTATTTTAGTACCAGTTTCAAATAGATAGTTCATGAAACTCACATCAGAAACTTCAGGCTCAGAGACGATGTTGTGTTCAAAGTCCAACATTTAGTCAAACAGTAACATTTCCTGTCTGCGTGCTTTATAGTTTAAGTGATGACATCCTTTTATATTTCATTAAAGCAGCCTGTCTGAGGCGCACACAGTGTGGCAGTGGGGTTAATGTTTCATGGACTGGTTGAGTGGAGTTATTTTGCATGCAGATGTCAAGGATAGTATGTAGCTGTGTTGGTGTTTGCTTCTTTATTTATTATATAAAGTATATTTTTTGAGAAAAATGTGGCACATCGCAATCACAGACATGCAGTATAGCACTTCTACCC
>CAFUXE010001073.1:108721-150872 GCA_903364295.1 Serranus cabrilla
GCCCAAATAACTAGACATAATTAAAATTGAAATTAGAATTAAAATTTAAAAATTTAAATATATATTTTTAAATAAAATAACAAAAATAAATAAATAAAAACAATTAAAACAAATAAAAAGACATAAAAATGAATGAATAAAAATACCAACATTTTAAACATATAATACAAATTAATTAATTAAATAATAGTAATAATAATGACAATAATAATAATCATCAGACACTGACCCTGAATCTTTCAAAGTTGGCTTTCACATAAATAAAACACCAAGCAAACGCAAAAGAAAAAAGAAAGGAAACTTTTTAATACCATTATTTTTTCTTTTTTTTCCCCCTATAAATAATGGTATTCAAAAGTATTTAAAACAGATAGTAGTCATAGTAGTTTCTTTCCCCTAAATTGGGGAACCTCACCTGTGTAGCTGAATGGTGCCCATTTACTGCCTGTGCTGATAATTATCTTTATAAAATTAACATTTTTTGAATGAAGTTATTAGTGTGAACTACAGTAAATGCATATCTAGTGAAAACAGTTCATTCAAGAGAAAGACAAAGCACAGAGTGTTCAGAGCCACATTTTATTTATGTTGACATACTGTATCTAATTACCCAAACAAGGCCGAGGAAAATGCTTCTAATGCCGACACACTTCACATTTGTTATTATAAAATACATTTGACAATGACAGCAGTGCTGGACATTAAAAGCAGTGGGTTTGGTTTGGCAGGGATGGGTTTTTAGTTCTGGTTTTTAATGGCCATGAAGGTGGTTTTCTCACACAGACCTGGCAACCCTTGCAAGAGATTATGTTCATTCCCTTGTGTGTACAAAGTTGTAAATGTAAATTGTAAATTATGCTTTCTAGTTTTGTACAATTTACTCTAATTACATCTAATCAGATCATCTTAATATTATTTTATCCCATGTGTCCCACAAGCAAACTAGAAAAACAGAATTGATGGCATTGATTTTGAACTCAACAACAACTTTTATTTTGTGAATCAATTTTCTGTATCTGTCTGTGACGGGGGCAGAAATTACAACTGGCATAAAACACACATTTCAGGTTTTACAATCACTTGCAGGCAGAAAGTCCGACGCCGAGGCAAAGCCACTCGTTGGTGAACTCCATGAAGCCCGGAGCTTTGGTGAGTCCACTTCCTGTGCAGACAGGAAACAGAAAGGAACGATCAGTAATCAACAGGAAGAGACAGTTTCCAAACACATTATCAGGTCAGGAATCTGATTTAGTGGTAGAATTACTGCACTTAAGTACTTGTTCTTTATGCTCTTTTCTTTCTTTATGCTACTTTATACATCAACATCTCAGAGGTAACAGCTTCAGTTTAGCCTTATATTACAGGTTTTCATCCTCTTCTTGTCCAATAAAAAACATGCATTTCCAGATTTGAAGGATGAAGACTTCCTTCATGTGTTGAGGAAAAAAAAACTCTCCTAAAAACCCTGTTGGATCAGCTGGAAAATGCATCTTTAAAGCAGAAAGTGGGGCAGCGAGTTTGTGACGCCATGAAAAGTCACAGGACAGCGATGCAACAAAGATAAGGTGATCTTATATAACATGACGCAGTGCTGTAGATTAAACTAACCAGCAGTATATAAGAGAGTAAGAAATAAAAACAACCTTAAACATCTGTAAAATGCCCCATTAATGCAGCAATAATATTCATCTAAAAACATTATACAGCATGTAATAGTAAAACACAGACAGGGAAATTTCTTACTTTTACTTTATTTTGGTAGCTTATATTTTGCCGATACAAACTTTTCCTTGAATGCAGGATTTTTACTTTTATGGTTCTTTCACTAAAGTAAAGAATACTTTTCCCACCGCTGCTCTGGATATGTAAGGATGATAGTAATGCTGCCATTTCGACTTCACTGAAGGTTCATTAATTTCAAAATAAAGTGACCATCAGTCGTCAGTGTGTGAAATCCACCTACCTTGTATTACGTTGTGGAGGTTACAGTAGTTGGTGCCGTTATCGAACAGGCTGAACCAGAAAGCGGACACAGATGATCCCTGAAGAGCGACAAATAAAAATGAATGTTTATGCAAAAAAATATATAATTTGTACTCACTGTAGTTTGGATTTTGTGTGGTTCTGGCTCACCTCTACGTGGCAGCCCATGCTCATGGCTGTGGAGATCATGGTGAAGTTCACACTCTCGATCTGGCCGACTGCAGACGTGTGGTTGGCCTGGATTACTAACGGGGTCACAGGGCCGAGCTGGAAAACAGCATTTTGTAAATTAATGGAATTATAAATACAATTACAGACATAGTGAATCCATGGGAAAGTACATTTTTCATCATGTTTCCCACCTTGTATGAGCCCATGGCTTTAATCTGAGTCACGATGGCCATGTGAACCTGATTACACGGCACTCCAACCAACCTGGGAGCACAAACAGTGAAATATGTCAATGTCTCCATGTCTATTTATGAGTATTTCAGACGTTTTTCAGGCTTTTTTTCATCATTTCTTACTGTCTATTCACCCCACAGTCCCACCACATGGCTAACTAACACTCAAGTCAAACCCAGAAGAAGACTTACCAGACGATCTTGCAGAAAGCGTGTGTTGTCTCAGTCGGTCCGCCATTTATAACGATGCACATTCCCAAAAAGAGAGCGCAGGCCACAACCAAAGTCCTTGCAGCCATGATGGAGCTAGTTTCTTCTTCTGGAGTTCTCGCCGCAGTGTGTGGATGTTCCTGCGGGTTGGGTTTATATAGGACAGGCAGAGAGGGACAGGCAGAGGACCACTGGTTTGTCATGTGCAAGTGTGGAAAAGTGATTTGCATGACACTTCACATGGACCGCATGGCATCTTTCACTCTGCAGAGGTCTGTGGGAATAAAACACTAAACTATTCAAACTGACTTTCAGAAACCGATAAAAAAAGTTTTATTTTGTCATCATTTGTTTGAGGTGATCCTTTAAATTTCTCAATTTCTCTTTAAGTTTTTAGAGATGTTTTAAGTAAGGAATACTTCCAAATACTCAACATGACAGGCATCAATAAATTAAAGTTTTTCACTGTTTTATTCTAACACTTAAATAACATTAAACGGATATTTTAAGTGTGTCTGTTTTAAGGCTGCAACTAAGAGTTATTGATCAATCTGACAAAGATTTTCTTGATTAAGAACAGTTCATAATCCCAAAGATAGAAAGGTAGAATAACTCTACAGTTTGTCATTTTTGAGATGCTGGAATCAGTTAATTTAGGAGACTTTTACAACAACTGACACTCAAATTACAGTAAATCAATCATTAAATCATTGTCGTCATTGTTTTATTGTAAAATCACATAAAAAAAAAATTTTCTTTAAGTTTGACTGTAACTAAGCATCATTGAGTAATATACCAAATATTTTCATGATCAATCGATTGATTTCTTGGCAATTAAAATGTCATAAAATAGTTAACATAATGCTCATAATGATGTGTTCAAATGACTTTTCTTTCATCGACTGAACCGTATTAAACAGTTCAAAACTATCAGTTTATTACAAAAGAGGTAGAATAACTCCTCAAGTAAAAAAAAGTTTAAGATGCTGGAGTCAGTCAATTTAGGAGAATGATGCTTAAAAAATACTTCATACAATAAACTGATTACAGTAAAATTGCTGCAGATACATTTTTGGATAGTGGTCTAATTGATGGATTGACGCTTTTCCTTTGACTCATTAAGGAAATTTTATTTATGAGCTTTGGAGCAATAAATGTCTTAAATGATGCATTGATGTAAAAACAAAACAAAATGTGTATTATTATTTTTCTGTTTTCAAAGAAAACAAAGCATAGATTTAGCTGCACATTTAATGTTGTCTGGACTGTTTTGGATCAAAGAAAACACGAAAAAACGTGATTTATTTCATTTTCTATACAATAAATACTATGTGGACAAAAGTAAGGATGCCCCTGGCTTGTCAGAAATTATTTTTCTTTGTGTCCAAATACTTTTGGACATGAAGTTTATATGTACATTTGTCTGAGTTTCACATAAAAGCCAAAGCTGAAGATTATTCTTCTAACAAATTAGATGTATTGTTGCTGATGTTTGACTCGTGTCTGTGAATCATTTTACTGTAAGAACAAACAGAGGCAGTGACAGAGTTACCTGAAATGCCCCCACACCCTTACAGTAAAAACCACAGAGGAAGAAAGGCGTTACTCACATTTTCTCGTCTGTTTTGCTCAGACATGTGCTCCTGTTTGGACGCCACAGTTGTTGAGGGTGAGGTTTTTAATTCACCACGCTTCCATTGTTCACATGATTCATTATCTCGCTGTTATTTCTTGAAACAATCATGTCTATTGATTCACGGCGCTCGAGGCTTCGGACAGACTAACCAGCGTGAACATGAGATAAAAGAGCAGAAACAACACGCAGAGCACCGCAGTGACCGCAGACTTTATTATCATTCATGTCAGTGACACTGAATCACCGCAGCCCCCTCAGGCAGCACGTGAGCCTCTGCTGAGGAGGCAGGTAATTAAGTGCAGCTGCTCAGGTTCTGACGTACCAACTGTATTCTTCCGCTCTGCTACATTTCAGACTGAAATATTACACTTTTTAGTTTAAGTACTGTAGTTAAGTACAGTTTTGAGGTGCTTGTACTTGACTTTTTTCACTTTAATATTTCTACATATGTAACTTTATACTTTTACTCCACTACATTTAGCTGCCAGCTTTAGTTACTTTACAGGTCAAGATTTAACATAAAAACATGATTTGATGCTGATACTTTTGTACTTTTATTTCAGTAAGTTTTGAATGCAGGACTTTTACTTGTAGAGGAGTAATTTCACAGTGTGGTATCAAAACTTTTACTGAAGTAAGAGATCTGAGTACTTCTTACATCTCTATATTTATTTGATTTAGCTTTATTCTCTTAAAAAATGTAGATTTTAGCACAAGAAAAAAGGTGAATAAGTAATTGCTGCTACACACACACATTGTGCATCCAACATTTGCAATATTCACTGCCTTAAATGTGCAATTTTAAGGCATATATATTCATAATTTCCTTTGAAAATTTTAAAGGAAAATAAATAAATAAATAAATAAATAAATAAATAATAATAATAATAATAATAATAATAATAATAATAATAATAATATATATAGCCTGTAACATTTCCAGTGCAAACTCATACATAACAAACGCTGAATACTTCTTTAGCATTTGTAAAATCTGGAGTTTTGCTGCCACATCAAGCTGCAGAACATGTACCTCGTGTCTGTCTGCAGAGGGCACCAGACCACAACACTCTGAAACCTGAAGCCCTGACAGGCCTCTGGCAGCCCTGCTGATGTCCAAACTCTTTCTTTTTAGGTTGCAAACATCGCCCGTCCTGATGAAGAATTTGCATAATGAAAACAGAAGAATGTTAAAGAGGGAGACAAAGAAAAAGCTGTGTTTAAAGTGAGTTTAGGGGTGAATTCAGCATGCAGAATCAAACCTGATGGCTTTTAAAACAGGCCTGGAAAACAAATCTGGCAATAAATGAATGAATAAAAGCTATTCTGCAGAAATTATTATTATTATTATGATAATAAACTTTATTTGTGTAGCACCTTCATTCACCAAATGCAGCAAAATGGCTTTACACAAAAGAATATAGAGGCACAAAGTGCTTCACATTAAACAGACATACAAATGAACATATTGATATCATATTTAAGATCATAATCAACCCAGGAAAGTCTTCACACATATTAGACTCACAGGTTGCTCCTTTTGGTTAAGTCCAGTATAAAACTGGCTTGGACTTTAACTTCCCTACCCCATCATTTGCAAGGTAAACTGTATTTTAATGCATAGGATCACATAAAAATGTCATAAAATCAGCTATAAAAAGTGAAAAATGTCATTAAATCAGTAATAAAAAAGGGCAGCAGAGACATAGTGCAAAGCTATTTAAATGCTCGGGTGAAGAGATTTGTTCTAAGCTTTCTTCTGAGATATCTATCTCTCCATCTATCTTCTCTGATATCTATATATCTAGTGTGTTTTGTAGTCCGGGAGCATAACTGCCAAACTACAAAAATGTAGTATATAAACCATGCATCAACTTGAAGTGTTGTTAATGTCTGTGCTGTCTCAGGAGGTCTGTCCATGCGGGGAGAGCTGCTTCTCCGTCATCCCTCCCTGTGGCCGTGTCCGTCTGAAGCACGTCAGCCATACAGATGAATGGGAGCCACAGTCTTGTCTTGTCACTAATGAGGAACCCCGCAGTGGGACGGTGCTCTGGGCTTATGAGTTACAGCACTTTGAGAACTCATTTACCATGGAAATATAACTTTGCTTAATGTTTTCCCCTGGAACATTCGTTTTGCATCCCTGTTGCCTTGTTTTTCTCCCTCTTGTTGCAGCAGCAGTGGAGGACTGTATTGATTTGGTCTCTCAGCTCATTATAATAGGAGTTGCTTATATTAGTGGTGCTTTACTTTCAGTTTGACACTTTTATTTCACAAAACTTTATTTAATTCATTTAATCTACTCTAGAAGCTCTGTTTTTGGAGAGCTATTTTGAGTTTTAGCTTCATTTTTATGTCATGTTTACATACTTTAAATATTCCCTAATTCATTTGTGTCAACAAACTACATAAACATGAAGGAATACACAAGTAAGAGACGATTTGGGTCGATGCTGATACTGATATTAGGGAGTAAAATATATAAAATCATTACCGTTACACTTCTATTTATGTTATAATTTACTGGTAGAATGGGCTGAGTAGTTTGTTAAGTTTGCTGTTTTATATATAAAACGCCAGCTTTATTATGCTACAGCAACTTTAAGCTCGTGTCCCGTGTGTTCAGTGACACTGAAGTATTGAAATAGCTGATTATGAGGATTATATTCTTATATTCTGTTAAAAAAATGTTTTGTAATCTTTGCATATCGGACACCATTAACGCTGGTATTGAAATATCTGAATAAGACCAATATCTCCCGATAAAAATGAGCTGCTGGGCTCTAGCTTTCACTAAAAGCGTCCACAGTGTCCACAGAGATTGACAAAATCAAAAAAGACTTTCAATTCAACATTGACACTGATGATTTATGACTTCACTTGGACTTGATATCTAAAAGTGAGACAAAAATCTATTAATTTAATTAACATTAGCGCTATTCATTTACACTGACACTTAATTTCCAGATCCACCTCATTTGAACCGATTTAACATCATCTGATCAAGACGGTTGCATTAAAAATGAAAAACAAATTAAGATTAAGGTCAATTAAGGTAAGGTAAGGTAAGGTAAGGTAAGGTAAGGTAAGGTAAGGTAAGGTAAGGTAAGGGAAGATAAGAAGCTTTTATTGTCTTTATATCACTGTGCAGACAGTAAAACAACAAAATGACATTGGCACTCTGAGGTACAAAACAATATAATGATTGCAATTTGCAATATATACAATAAAAAACACAAGTAGAAATAGAAAGTATAAACACTTAAGAAGTTGGAGATCTGCTTCATAATATCCAAATATCTGTTATTTGTGAAGAGTGCATTATGAGATTATGTGATGCTGAAACAGAAAAGAAAGACGAGGGACAGAAATCTAGACGGGACAAAGTAAATAACTCATCTGGTAACAGGGCAGTGGGGATGGGGTATGCACAGAGCCTCCTCTCAGGTCATGGTGAATCATTTTTTTAAATAAGTCACAGATAAAGATTGTCCCTGCATGTGGGCCTGACCTCATCACAGCTGCTGCTCTGATCTACACAGTGTTCACGCTGCCAACAAATATCTGGCAGCGTGCTGCTGGTCGTTTGAGTCGCCGTTTGCAGGGATGGTCAGTGTGATGGTGACTGTTCACTGGGCAGCTCCAGTGCTGCTGTGGGAACCATCTGCTGAGAGACTCACAGTCTGTCTGCAGTCACGTGTTCCCCAAAACTATGATATCACCATGCATTGTTAAATGACAGCTTCGTGTCAGCTGTTTGATTGTAATGTAATGTGTGTGTGGTAAGAGGTGATTTGTGTCGACAGGTCTGAAATTTTTCATTTTTAATAAATAATTTAATAATGAAATTGAAATGTGAAAGACATTTTGACCTCTGACCCTCTGAAAACTGCTGCAGAGCATAAGAAATTAAAAAAAAAATTAAAAAATGTATTTACAATGTATTACTGTAACATTTACAAGGGCACACTTGATGTATTATAATCATAATCATGAATTATTATTATTATTATTATTATTATTATTATTATTATTATTATTATTATTATTATTATTATTATTATAAGGGACGTTTATAGCTACAAGTGACCTGATAAGTTTTGTTATTGGCTTGATAAAAAGTCAGAAACTTTCTGACAACTTTGTAATAAAAATATTTGCTCCAATTTTTATTATTTTTTTGCTTGTTGTTTTTTGAAGGATAAAGCATTCAAACATGTTTTATTAGAAACCCAAAATACAGTAATGAACTGAAAATTGAGCATGTGTCCACTTTAAATACCTTTATAATGTGTGAATTCAGAATTGTTTTGCTATTGTCTGCTATTAATAATGTAATATTGACAAATAACACGTTAATAACTTTTTAATTTTAACGCTAAACCTTTACTGACTTTGCTCTACAATCCGTGGATGTATTATAGTTTATTATTATACTACATACACGGTTTGTACTCACAGGGTTTTGCTGTCAGTTTGTCAGCTGAGCTGTAGTCTCGTGATCTCTCGCGATGATTCGCACTTCGCGCATCTTGTTGCTCCACTAAGCTGTGAGAGGACAGTTACTTGAGTTCGGCTTGTGGTGGAAAAAGGACCGCAGCAGACAGAAACCAGGTCAGCAACCTGTCTGTGAACACTTTACATACATTTTAGGATTAAAGTGGATTAACGTTACGTTTCTGCCGCCTCGTGCTGCAGCCATGAGGTTACTGCACGCTGTTTTCGGTTGATTTCAACGAGTTTGCACGAGCACTAAAGGTTGCTGTTTGTAAGTTTATGCCTACCATGTTGCAGTGATTTCTTGAGCAAGTAGCTGGGAAGCGAATTAATAAACTGAAGTCCTATAGATCCTGTGGTTACTTTTAATAAGCGTTAGGTTTTGCACATTATAGTCCAAAGGTCACTCTCCTCGCATGCACTCAGCCTGGTCAATGAGTTATCTGACTTATTATTTATACACTCTGTGTTTGTTATACATTCTCTGTTTTTGGTTAAATCCTCCTGTCTGATCAGGTGTGATGTTGCTAAAAAATTCCCCAGATCTGATATTTGCCTGATTTTTAAATACATGTTCAACATGTTTCCCTTCAGGTTGTTGGAAACCACCACAGTCATGTCAGAGTTGAGCGGAAAGGTCCAGACCGTCCTGGGTCTGGTGGATCCAGACCAGCTGGGCCGCACCATGACCCACGAGCACCTGACCATGACCTTTGAGTGCTGCTACTTCCCTCCGCCTGCAGGCGATGAGTCCGTGGCGGAGAACCCGTTCCAGATGCAGCACATGCACTGGCTGAGGCAGAACCCCTACAGCTGCCACGAGAACCTTCTGCTGCAGCAGGAGACGGCCGCCGTGCGGGAGGAGCTGCTGACCTACAGGAAGGCCGGCGGGGGCACGATCGTGGAGAACACCACCACGGGCATCGACCGGGACCTGCCCACCCTCAAGCAGCTGGCCAAGGAGACGGGGGTCCACATCATCGCAGGAGCAGGCTACTACGTGGACTGCACCCACACCGAGGCCACCAAGAGGATGAGCGTGGAGAAGGTAAACCCAGACTGAAATACACAGAGTATGGATAAATAAACACCTCCTGCAGCCTCACTTTATTTCCAACAACTTATTTCCTGTCAGCTCACAGACATCATCGTCGGCGAGGTGCATCACGGCGCAGACGGCACAGACATCCGCTGCGGCGTGATCGGGGAGATCGGCACCGGCTGGCCCATCACCGAGAGCGAGAGAAAGGTGCTGAAGGCCACCGCTCACGCCCAGACCCAGCTCGGCTGCCCTGTCATCATCCATCCCGGCAGGAATCCCGCTGCTCCCGAGGAAGTCATCCGGATCCTTCAGGAGGCTGGTGGGGACATCAGCAAAACTGTCATGTCGCACCTGGACAGGTGAGAAGTCCCTGGAGACACTTTGACAGTGTAATCAGCCTGTTCAATATATCAACTTTACACAATTACAATTAGGGTGACCTTTTCTAGAAGCCTCACTACATCCCATCCCTGACATTTTTCTCCCATTACTAAAAATAAATGTGTAGTAAAAAAAATGTATTAATTAAATTCACTGTCAGCCACGGGAATATCTCCAGCTCTGTATGCAATGGAAGAACAGCATTCCTGCTCCCAGACAGGTGCAGAGGAGAGGGATGAATTGATCAATAACACAAAAATGACTTGAAAAAAAAACACAGACTCTAGAGAGGGCCTTTTGCATTTTTATGTTAAGTGCTTCAAAAAGAATGAAACTTAAAAAGACCATAAAAACATGCAAACAATACAAACAAAAGAGGTAACAGGATCCCAAAAGAAACAAGCATTTAATGTTTTATGGTGAGAAAAAAGGCCAATTTAAACAGCCAGTTTCTTCTTAAAAAGCCTCTCCAAAGACCGCAGAACATATATATATATCGAAAGGAAGAGAGTCCCATATTGTTCAAACCATTTCTTCAAGGGCCCAAACAGCTTTTGTTTCCAGTCGAGAGCGATGGACAGTCAGTGCGCTATATAGGGATGGAGAAGGCCACTTATTTACTGACGTACTTAAACTGAAGCCTGAAGGCTGAAGGCCAGCTAGTTCTTCAACATACTGGAAAAGAAAAGAGGGATGGAGATACTCAGGTGGCTGCAATCTGCAGTCTCACCACTAGATGTCACCAAATCCCCCACGCTGCTCCAAGTATTCTTCTAAAGTTGGCAAAAGTCTCTCTGACAGCTAAATGAGGCTGTGAGTTTCCTGTGTGGTGGATGGAAAGCATTTCTTTCATATTGTACGTCATTATTAATGATATGAAATAAAACGTCAGAGACAAAAACAGGAGGCTTGTAACTTTAAATTCTCTAGAAATCTGGACAATGTGTCAGTGTGTTTTCGGATCATTAATAAATGTCAAATCTAAAGGAAAAGGTGAATAATGCATGATGAAAATATGATTTTTTTATGTCATGTCTTCTTCATAGGAAAGTGTGCCGTTAAAGGGACAGCAGTGCTTTGTAATCATGATTAAGTAAACATTACTTTTCCATGAATTCATCATGTTTGTGGAGGCGGTAACACTGATAAATAATGCAAGAGGAATGTTGGTATATTAATCAAATATGCTGCTTGACTGACTTCTGATTTATATGCTACTTTTACCGTCTTCATTCAAAACATTTACCTTAATGTGGTGTCAGATGAGATAACTTCCACCTCACCTGCATTCTCCTTTTTGAGGAAAGTAAAAGAAGTTTTTACCAGCATGTATCACCGTCATGCAGTGAGTGACTCTCTTTTCCTCCTGCAGGACTATATTTGATGATGGGGAGCTGGTTGAGTTTGCAAAGCTGGGGAGTTACCTGGAGTACGACCTGTTTGGAACAGAGATGCTGAACTACCCGTATAACCTGGAGGTGGACATGCCGAGTGACAGCCAGAGAGTGAAGACGTGAGTGACTCTGCTCAGGGTTAAACTTGTTTTTTTCTCCTGTTTGGGTGGGGGGAGGGATTAGCGTGGCAGGAGTAAACATAACGGGGAACCAACGCTTAAGTCCGACCTCAGTGTTAACATTTGTCAGCGGAGAATAAAGGAGCCTCGTGTAAATCCGTGCAGACGGTTTACAGATCTGGATTACAGACTGTGTGCACAGAGACATATTTTCTCTAGATGCACTTGCTCAGATATTATTCGCAACATGGTGACCACGAACAGCCGGCCTTCTGTCTAAAGCCAGAAACGGCTGCAAGGATCACAATTTGAACCCTAATCTCAGTGCTAGAATAAAAGCAGGTGAAAACGCCTGATAGTGGGCGTGCTTTGTTACTAACTTACTGATCTATTTTAGGAGAATACACTTTTTTCTTATTTTCCTAAATACCCCTGGTTACCCCACAACCTGCAGATAGCTACTGTAAATTATTTGAGTTGTAAGCCTTTTTTGTTGAGTTGCCTCTTTACTTTCATAAGCTGTGATGCAGTGCATATGTCCAGGGCTTTTATTGTGAAAAGTAAGAACGGAAGGAAATGAGGCTGCCACTGAGAACGTAGGAGGCATAAAACAGTTTGCTCTTGTTTTAAAGTGTGGAGCCTCTCTGTTGTAATTTTTTTTCCTTCATAAGTACAGGCACAAAACTAAAACGTCGTGTTTTTTCTTATTTGTGCCGTAAATAAAATTTTTCTGGGTGATTGGACCCGGTAGCAGACAGAATTTCAGTCTAAACACAGATGGTGTCATGATTGCCATTAAATTGTGCAATTAACAATTACTTCATAATAAGTTAATGCAAAAAACATGTCTATTGTCACTTTAATATATTCTTTCTTATTGTCAGTGGAGCTAGAATCTACACCGGTGAATGTCATCGAGAGGAAAATGCTGCTTTTGTGTTTGACTCCATGTGGAGAGAAGAGTGCGTCCTACAGTTTTTTCACAGAAACTGTGAGACACTAATCTCCCTCTGCAGCAGGGGGAGGAGTGTGTCAACAGGACGAGTGATGAACGATCGGCCACATGTTAATCCGCATATACAAAAAAACAGTTTCAGATTGGCACCTACAGTATGATCTTTATGAAAAAAAACTGCTCAGTTGTGTTTAGTTTTTCTCGTTTCTTTTGTTCACGCTCAGCTTGGCGTTCCTCGTGAAGGAAGGCTACGAGGACAAGATAGTCGTCGCGCACGACATCCACACCAAGAACCGTCTCACCAAGTACGGCGGCCACGGCTACTCTCACATCCTGAAGAACATTGTGCCCAAGATGCTGATGAGAGGCATCTCGCAGCACCAGGTGGACAAGATCCTCATCGACAACCCCAAATGCTGGCTGACCTTCAAGTAAAGCAGAGAAAGGGAAACCCGAGGAAAGCTTTCTGATGATGAACCCCACAATGAAAACTACTGAGAATAATCACAAACCTCATTTATAAACATGCTTTAAGACGCTCAAACCAATTATTATTATCTTACAGTATTTGTGCATCAGTTAACTGATTTTTTTTTTTTGCAGCAAAATGTTTTGTAACTTTGTCTTTCCAATGGAAAAATAATTACAGGCTGTTGTTTTCATCCAGCTGAAAGAGTTTTCACAGAGGCCCTCATTAATTAAAACTTGACTTTATATTTGTGATTATACATTATTCACTTTGTTAGCAAATAACACGAAGGAGCCTGGCAGGATCACGGTGCCTCTCATTAGCATTCTTGTTTCAGCCCCATTTATGTCACGAAAAAAAAAAAAAAAGCAGCTTTCTCTTGCCTCCCGAAATGCAATCTAAAACAAATATTTTCCTTCCTCCGGAGGTGTTGTCTTACAGTGGTGCTCACAAATATGGTGCTAATTGATTTTTCAATGTCAATGTTGTTTCGTTCTTTGACATTTCTGCAAACACGTTTTTAAGGGGTGAAAATAATGAGCGTGTTAGTAATCAGTATGCCGCTCCGCTCTCGACACAATGCGGCGGTGTTAGATGAGTTGTCCTGTTGCCCCTCAGTGGGTGTCCGGGTGTCTATGGGAGGCTGACTGGATGAAGGACATGTTCTCCTCTCATCTGGGAACAGGTGGCCTCACAGGGTGACTTCACCACATGATCAATGGCACGATCGCCACAAGTGACTGTGCGGCAGTGAAAAACGGCACAACTTTTGATTAATCTTTCGGAGAGGATTAAAAAGTGAGGCAGAGGATTTAATTTGACATGTTTTTGCACATTATTTGACAGAGGACAGAGCTTCACAATCAGCAGGCGGATCGATGTACTGTATGTCGAAGGAAACATTTCTGTCAGCGACTGTCCAGTTTGGTGCTGGTGACTAACCACCAGACCACCCTGTAGCCCCAACAAGCTGTCACATCCAGACAAGAAACATGAGTTACAGTGAACATGTTGTGACAGTGCTTCGATATGAACATCATCATGGCCCCTTTTATACAAGTGTTTTATGCTGCACAGAGTTTAAAATGTCATTTTTATAATCATGCATCACTACGGCTTTGAACATTTTCACTCGATATGCAACAATCATCGAATATCTTTGAAAAAATAAAGCACACGTATGGACCGAATACACTGTGGGACTATGTGAGTATAATTTTAGCATCTGTAATTAAGTGCTAAAGGTCAATACATTGAACTCTCAGCCTACATTCAGTCAGTATGTGTTACCACAGCAGCAGGTTTGACATATCAGCCAACTTAATTTGTAAAGCTACACAGTTCATTCAGGGAGCAATAGCGACACTAATCAATCTGACAAAGGGTACAATTCAACGCTTTAAAATTCATTTTCATTATTCTGTAATTACACTAAGATCTTCTCGCTGTTGCAGTTCTGTTCTTTTTTTTGTCCTCTTCTCTCTGGACTCTTTTTGTAATATGGAGATGGTTGAACTCTGCCTCTTAACAATCCAACTGACATTGAATTGAGCATGAGCAGTGAAGCAAGCTAAATGCAGAGCAGATGTTGTCCACCTTTTAATAAGCGGATCTTGTTTCAATCAGCGTACAGCATGAAGCCGGAGAAGGTGCTGTACTTGTTGTTGTTGCCCCCGTGCGCCTTCCCGCCGTCCAGCTTGATGTAGATCTCGTCCCCGGGCTCGAGGTGCAGCACCACGCTGTTACTGGCGTAGTCGTAGTTCTGATCGGCGTCCTGGGCGATGGCACTGGCTCTCACCTGGAAGGGAAAAGTGACATTTTCTGCTGATTAAACGTGCATTTTATTTTGAAATCAGGACCGCGGACAGCTCCTTCATTGATGGCACATTCGCCTTTTTCACTTCAAACTTTAAACAACCTCATTTATTTGTTAGCTTTGTTTTTAAATTCCGGGTAAATGGGATATTGGGAGTGCCTTTCCATGTGCAACCGTGCGTAAAACTTGTGCGTAAAATGCGAACAGGCATGAATAGATCTATTTCAATGTGCATTATAAACAAGTAAATGAGCAGTAACGCTAAACTAAAACAGATTAAAGCATTATTAGATAGTTACATCACGATGCGTCCTACCTGGTTGTTTTTACAGAGGTCAGCCCACATGCTGGTTCCATCTCCGCCTCGCATCAGCACATGGTAAACAAAGAAGTAAATCCCCGGTATTGAGCAGGTGAATTTCCCTGAAGCGGGGTCATAGTGGTTTCCCAGATTTGTGACTACGTCGTCAAATTTCAGCACTTCATATCCCTCGTGCTGCTTCTTCAGTCCTGCGTAGAACGCAATCTTTGGGATTGTGTTGTAAGTGGCAGCGCTGATGGCACCGTTAGGCCCATTTGCTCCGGGGGCTCCGGGGGGACCCGGTGGCCCTCTCTCTCCGGGCGGACCAGCTGGTCCAGGTGGCCCGGGCTCGCCAACCGGACCCCTCGGACCCATCCTCCCGACGCGTCCCGGCTCTCCCTGAGGACCCTGGATGAACGTGGGAAGCGACTGAACCAGGCGGTTGTCTTTGATCGGGCTGGTTGCCTTGGCCGTAGCCGTGGCTGCAGTCCCGTGGGAGTCGCACACCATCTGACAGGACCCCAGCATCTCGTACCGGGCTGGAGATCCGGCGGTGTTGACCACGACCGGGATCAGAACCACCAACACCAGCACCAGCGCGACACCACAAACACCAGTTGCGATCATCTGCGCTCTGCGGATCCGCGGTGATCTCCGGAGTGGATGGTCTTCCAGCCTGCTTGTGGGTGATATTTTTGCAGAGGGAAGAATTTCACCTTCTCTTCTTTGACGCCGCAACTTTTGGAGACAAAATAGTCCTTTAAATGTTTATGCGCAAAAGTAAGCATCCACAACTTTTTACGCGCTGCAGTATCCGTCCGACTGATTCATCTCCACTTCCCCCACTGCAGGAAAAAACAGCGAGGAAAAGACTTTCTGACAGGAAAAACTACACAATCTGCGTTACGCTGCACAAGTTTGTGCCCACCACGGTGCCACAGGAGAGAATGGGCTCGAAATGAACCGTTCCCCTCCTGTGTTTGTAGAGTGAGGGGAGGGGAGGAGGTGATGGATGGGACTGAATCCGTGCATTTCTTCAATCAAAAGAGAGAAAGGGAAAAATATACAAACACTGATGCAACTTTGAAGCTCTGAAACGTGACTGCTTTATTTGATGTACTTATATGTGGATTCAGGGAGCTCCTTTATATCATTTCAAGGTTTTTTTTTTTACTACATTGCTTTTTCTATTCATGACTGTAATGTTACATCCCTCAACGCTCATCCAGCCAGCTCTAAAGGTCTTAAGCATAATTAGGCCCATTAAAGACCAAAAAGCTATACTCCTTTGGCACCTGGTCACACCTCAGTTGCTCCCTGTGTCCAATTTATCACTTGGAGAAAATCTATAGAGCCACTGAAGGGAAGGGGGGAGTCACTAGGAGCTGGCAGTGAAGGATGACTTCACACAAATATGCTGATGAAATGACTGAATGCGGAGGCTTTCAGAGGGAAAATATGGTGAGATCACCTAATTAATTACCAATAGGAAATCACCAGTAACTCAAAATCTAAATTGCTAGTTTGAATATTGAAAGATTAGCCCCAAAAAGTCAAAATTTAAGTCAAATTTACGTGTAAAAATTATTTATAAAGTGTTCCAAACAGTCCATATTGATTTTTAAGATTTAAAACAATAAGTCCTATCCGGATAAAACTTGTGGCTTTTGTGCGGTTTGAGTGATGAAGGGCTAATTCCTGTTGAGGAGGGCAGATGATGATGTGCTCATGAATGCAGAGGCTGTCACTCTGTGTCGATGGCACCTCACAGCCAGGTGCAGAGATAGATGGAGAGGAGGGGAAAACGCAGATAGCCTTGTTTGTTTGTTTGGGGAGGAGCGAGGCTTTGATTGCACTCCTATATGAGATTCTGTGAGAGTCTCGAATTCAGCGGCGTGTTTGTTGAATTGTGATTTCAAAAAAGTGCCAGACAGAAGTTCTGACAGTCTTACAAAAGATAGTTATAATGATGGTAAATCAAAACATTAGGAGCTTTATTACCATACTTTACAATGTTGAAGGTCTTATGTCCCAGAAGAAATAAAATAAGATTTGCTCATGCCATTAGTAAATATTTGCTTTGCCTCAGTTAAATTCAAATGAAAGGTTTTTATTTAGAGCCACAAACCTCTTACAGCTCTATATCTCATCTGGCTCCTCACATACAATCCAAGCTCAATTATTCTTTCAAGTGTTTTTAAAAAAAATATCCTGTTTCACAAAGACAGACAACAACAACGACACAAAGAACGTTATACAATAAAAAATAGTCTATTCATTCATGTCAATAACACATAATAGCAAATTAGAGTGGGCTTAAAATACAAATAACTACAAAATCAGGGCAAGAAAACCAATAAAAAATAAAGGCACATATGTAGTTACACTTCAGACAGAAAGAGGTTTGGATGTCAGCTTGAGAAGAATATTTGTACACAAGTTGGTGGAAAAAGGAGCTTGTTCACATAATCAATGAAAAGAACCCGGATTTTAAAGTTAATTGTAGTTTTGAAGATACATCATGGCCGTCTTGATCCGTATATGAAAGATAGACGGACAGGCAGCTTTCCAAGCTAACATTTCCACCATAAAAGTGATTCACATCTGTTGTTTGGCTTGTATATGAGAACATTTCTAATAGTGAAGTGCAGAAAATATTAGAAGAGATGCACGACCAGAACATATGTTCCCCCAATCACTGCTGCTTCTTTTTAAGACAGATAAAAGATAGCGACCACATTTAATAGCATAAGATCTGGATATTTCCCTCATGAGATGGTGGAGACCAAAACAGAGCTAAAAGCAGAGTGAATAGTGGGCTTAACATTTGTCAGGTAGCCAGAAACAGCATTTTAAGTGAGTGCTTATGATGCTCTCAACTTTATTAGGTGATAAATACTCTATGTTAATAACTACATGATAAAGCACCTCTATTTCCACAGAGCAAGGACCAGAGTCTAAACTGTTATTGAATGACATGAATGTTGCCATAAAGGAATTCGGCTGCTGGTTTTTCAACATCATTGACAAACACCACAGGTTG
Source organism: Serranus cabrilla (assembly GCA_903364295.1). NCBI lineage: Eukaryota > Metazoa > Chordata > Actinopteri > Perciformes > Serranidae > Serranus > Serranus cabrilla. Next base: position 126,972 of record CAFUXE010001073.1, read on the forward strand.
TTTGTTCAAGCAGCCTATTACGACCTATATTTGTGTTTATTGTTAGGAGGATACCTCATGTGGCCGCAGTAATTATAATGAGATGCAATATAAAGATGGACAAAGTCCATTTAGGTGGCGATTTTAACCCAGGAGACAGGTGTCTTGTTCAAAACAAAAAGGGAACTTTGAGTTATTACAACTTTTTGAAACTAACATACTCAGGTCACATGTGTATTAACGTCATGTATTTATTTAAAACAAACAAATGTATTTATTTTAACCCAAACTGTAATCTTTTCCTAAATCTAATCAAGCAGTTTTAGTGCCTAAACCAAACTATGACCATTTCACAACCACTTAACCTGGACGCCGTATCAAAGGGAAGGAACAAACCATCGATGTGCTCATACAGGTTGGAGGACTTTTATTCATCTCACATTTTTTCCCTATAGAAAAAAAATTTAAAAAATAGTATGTTGGTTTACTTTATTATCCTTAATTCCTACATCTTTGTTACCGCTGACTGTAGTTTGTGGGGGCGCTGCATGCGATTTAAAATACATGCTAATTTCTAAAAGACCACACATTTTTAGTGGGATGGGTGTAAAGTGGGAAATAGAATAGTATATAATAGAACAGAAGAGTATATAAAGACACACATGCACACAGACACACAAACACAGTGGGACATACTGTGGCGGCTATGAGTCAGTGAGCACTTGTTAGTGGTCAGGCTCTTTCCCTCCAGTTGGCACGAGCCTCCAGTGACTCAGGGAGACTTGACGACCAGGAGCCAAAGTGAACAGCAGTGTCAAAATCCACCAAAATCTGTGGGAAGAAGACACAACTTGTATTAGAAAGCTTTTCACAGTATCGCACTAATGAATCAGAGTGCACATTTTTTACTTCTGTTTTAAAAATGTGTCCAAAGTTGACTTCTATCACTCTTTCCCAGCACAAGATCTTAGTCACTCAGCTCACCTCGGCTGCCGTACTGAAGGATTCCTCTGGCGGCGGAGTGCTCTGACAGGTTGTTTTGAGTCTCGACTTTGGAGTTCATTTACAACCAGTCAGGCAGGAGTCCTGGGGGAGCCTGATGATTTTTGACATCCGGACAAGCAGATGTTCAGAGGACATGAATAAAACATACAGCCCATCTGACCAGAGACCGAAGACTTTCAGAGTGTCTAATGAAATATGAGGCGTGATTTCAATTCACAAAAAAAAAAAGAAAAAATCCCTCTGTCAGATAAGCGTGATGCTGCATGAAATATGTATGGCGTTTATGTAGCCTGACCTGAGTGGCTAAGCAGGGTTCAATTGTGTTTATGACAATCAAAGCCGAGACAGGTTTGTCAAAGAATGTATGTGCTGAATGGGAGCGGAAACTGAATGGACCTCTCATTACCAGCCAGGAATATAAACAGAAATATTATGTGACCCAAGTGTTTACCAACTGATAAAACAGCATGTGTGCCGGGCGGGCAGCGATAAGATGCACGTCCCTCAGCACTTTTCACACCTTCTGCTCTTTCAGAATATTTTTCTTTTTTGCAACAGAATAGGCCGGGCTCAACAGTTCAGCTCAGCAGGGGGGGGTAACAGAATGCGTTACCACACCACCCACTCAAAGCTGGTCCTGTACTGTATTTAAGACGGAGAGGCAATCACAGGCATCCAGGGTGGGATTTTAGCTTCTTTCATTCAACCGAAAATCAAAGTGATTGTGTTGTTTGATTTCATTATTTTGACTTTAAAAATTTGGTTTTGGTTTGTGTGCCTGTCCTTGTGCATGTGTGCTGCTGTTCTCTTTCAGTCTTGTAGTGTTCGTCATCTTTGCACCCTGTTCCTGTCTGGACTCATGAAAGATGCATCCTGCATTTGCAAGTGAATAAAAGCAGCTACATTTGAAGTAAATGCTTTCCACTCTCAAGTTTAAATACGGCGAACAGAGATTTAAATGCAGCACAGAGATGATTCAGGGCTTTTTGTACTTGAAAAAAGAAAAATCACAGAGTTCTAGTTTGAGATATTTTTAACTCAAACCGGATTTAACAGTAATACAGGCCCTCAGAGTGGAAGTGTGGATAATCTAGCGCCCCCTAGAGGTGGATTTATTAACTTCTTTCAAACAGGGAGCAAAAACAATTGCAGTATTCACTTAATTTTTTACTGTTTTCATTCTTTTTTTCCTTTATTTAACCAGGTTGAAATATCATATAGATTAAAGCTTTTCACAATAAAATGAATATAATTTTAGTTTATTTTTATTTTTATTTGTGCATTCAGATATAGAGGAAATGTTTGTTTTATATGGATGGTCAGCTTTGTTTCTGCCTAAATGTTTTGCTGTGTGAAGATAAAATAAATCAAACATAAAAAGCAAATTAATCAAATACAACTGTGAGCAGAGTTTCACATTCAGTGAATCCAAACAATCCATTATTCCAGTTTTGTTTGTGGAGGAGACCAAAATAAATGTCCTAGCTCTCCACAAAAGTTCTCCTATCAAGTGTTTTTTATCAGAAATTTAAGCCATGAAATTTTAATTTAATTGAAACAATTTAACTAAAAAATAGATTAGTTTTTTCTATGTAAGTTTGGGGTTTTTTGCTGAATCATTTTAAATTTATTTCTCAGTTCTTGTGCAGCAAACCACCTATTTTTTAGCTTTCTCAACAGATGCAACTTGAAGCCTGTGTTACACACAAAAAACATAAAAAATTATTTTATTTTTATTTGCTGTCCTTTAATTTTTACATGCCGATTGCTACATGTTTGCACTTAAAACCAAACCCTATTTCATCTTACTAATTCAATTACGTAAATTGTGTTTTCCTCTCTGCAGCGTCCTCCTGTCCTCCAGCAGGAGCTCAGAGCCGAACACGTCAACACTCACATGCAGCCTGTGAATAAGACGTTGAATCATGCTTTGCATCCTGTGAGAGGCGCATTAACAATATGGAAAGAAATGTGAGAAAAAGCAAATTATAAGAAGCAGAATATCCGCAGATGTTAATAAGTGATAACCACATGTGCCAGTATTTATAATATGTTTTCAATCTACCCTGCTATACATTAGATCATGTCACAAATCCTTCCTAACACCAATTAATCAAAGAGGAAACTAACACTGGGGAATTAAAAATAAACTGCAGTGAATGATGAATACGTTGGATAACTTGGACAGTAATTGGTGACAATGGTGAGCTCACTACAGGTGAATAGGGTCATTTTTTTTAACTTGGAGATATCACCATGAAATCTCCCCAGGTTGTTAATCACATTAATTCAATATTTTTTTGCATTACAAGTTTTCAGGGAATTGTATGTTTAGATATGCAAATGAGGCGGGAAGTCATTAAATATGCTCTAATTGGCATATATTTCCAATCTTAACATTGGATAAAACACATTTTAAAGTTATTAATTTATTTTGTTGATTTATTAAATTCTGTTTTTCACTGAAGGAAATTGGGATATCGACTTTTATTATTTCAGAAAATACTGTCAAAAGCCATAAAGGGTCAAATTTCGTAATGTTTTTCAGAGCAAAATGTTCGAATTAAGGGTAAATAGACAAACCCCTCTGTAAAAACCTTCGGAATATGTTTTGGGGGAAAAACTGGTATTGTTTGTTGTATGTAAGTGGAGCTGAAGTTGAGATTTATGGCTCAAAACATGAGAAAAAACTAATTTTGACAAAACCCTTCAAAGATTTCATACATTCTTAATGGAAATGACTATTTGACTACAAAATATTGAATCTAATTCATAGCAACAGCTCTAGAAATCTACATTAAGAGAAAACTATTTTACTCAAGTTTACATTTTTATATACAAAATAAGTGACTGTCTTATGAGATATGATTTTCTTAATATATATTTAACTGTCAAACACTTTCCACCTCAACTCACTGCTGCCTCAGAAAGAGTTAATTAACTTAAATTACTAATTTGACCTTCAATACTCTTATTAAAATACATTTTGCTGCTGCCCCCATTCACAGCCATATTGCTTGGTATCGGTACTGGTACTTCTGCCTGCTTCTCCAAACTGGGGGCGTGCTGACCTCCATCTACTGTTTGTAATACACTAGCTATGGATAAATGCCTCATACAGCCAGACTCCTAAAAATATGAACTGCCCCTTTAATATTTCTTTGCCATTCGGAAGCAATCTGAGGACCGGCTGATAAACCATGAAATACTTATTAAAGGGTCAGTGTCACTGGTTATATTGCAAATTATAGAAACACTTCAAATGTTTTCTTTATATGGCTTTTTATTTGAGAGAAGCGTATAAATGAAATAAGAAAATATTGTAGGTGTTTGCCGGTGTGTGTAACTGTCTCCGAGGAAATGCTCGCCCCGGTTTTGATTGCTCACTATAAAATGTTATGTATTGCAACCTGGAATACAGGATTACAACAAAGGATTATAACAAAACCAAATCCCCCGTGCAACAAAAAAAATAAGTAGATTGATTTTCATCGAGATGTCAATCGATGCACCGTTTCGCTCACGGCGTCAGCAGGCCGAGTGTCACATTTTCTGCCGATGAGATTGAGCGGCAGCGAGGGGCTTAGTGGCAAATACAATCGAGGAGTGTAAACATACCGAGGGCCGCAAGAGGCCGATCAATGCCTCCAGTCTGGGATTGATTAATTACCCCAAGAAAGAGACTGAGGTGTGAGGGCACCAGAGAAACCTGATCAGAACAAGATTTATCACCCAATCTCTGTATCATCACTCCCTCCCTCTCAATGTTTTCTCTTCCCTTACTCTTTTTTTAAAGCTGCCCTTCTCCATTGACTGACTGACTTGACTGTGTCATGTTAAAGTGTGAGTGACTTTTACAATGTTTTAGAGATAAATAAAAAAACAACACGAATGGTAACCTTCACCTACATTTTAGAAGGATAAAGGCTGCAAACATGACCCACTGAATTATCCATTTTTACAAATGGTTATAAAACCCACCGAGTTCAACAAAGTACCAGACTAATTAATATCAAGAACACATTATGAGGCCCTCTGATAATATTCAAAAGCATAATAACAGAGGGAAAGCACAAGGCTGTTGGGAATATCAATATGTTTCTCAGGTTATAAAATTATGAAGGTCAACTTTATGGCCTTCATAATTATTTTTATTTTATTTTACTCTACCCATCTAAAGAACTTCCTTGGCCTATATATCTGTGAAAGAAATGCACATCTTGTAAGACATATAAAGGGTCATATTCCAGATAATAATGCCATCAAATCATGGGGGTGTAAGGATAGAGACGCACAAATATGAACCATGAAAAATTACTAGGGTCATATTAATGTCACACACCTGTATTCACTCAAGTAGCAGTCTTCAGTTTAACCATAAAAGGGCGTGATAATACATAGATACACAGAATACAAACATTACATGTCACTTAGCTAATTAATGTTAAATTATACAATTTGTCAAGTTACATCCAAATGAATAGCTTTTAACGAAAATCTAAATTCAGGTTTGTGTCGAATATAAGTGTATTAATTAACGTTAATTGTACTGTCAGCATAACATTTAACTTAAATGTTATGCTGACAGTACAATTGGTCTCGACGAAATCAGTATTGCAAATAACACTATTATATATTTAAATACACGCTCAGATTGTTGTTGAGTTTCAGGGTAATGACCTTAAGAAACGTAGCATAAACTGGGACGACACCAACCGAGTAGAAAACACTGCAGGCGGCCGGCTACCATCCATCCTGTGTTAGCATGTAGCTTACCTTGTTAGCTTCATTAGCCTTCGCTAGCTTGGTAGCCTCGAGCTCGGTGGGGGTGTTTCGGTGAGCAGGCTTCATTCAGCCGGATTATCCAGAAGGACGACTTGAATCCGTGGCCTCAAATAAAGTGCACCAGCATATTTAGCTAATAGTTGACTCTGTTGAGCAACAAAAAAATGTTTAGCAACATTTACATTACACGGTTGCAAAACGTATTTAGACACTGAAATAAAGGCTCATAGTTTTCCGACAAGGAACTGAACCTGTTGTCTATACTGTCCTCAAAGCTGCCAGACTCCATTGACAAAAATAATAATAAAAGTAATAATTTAACTAGAAAAGCACTTGGAAAGCACAGACCTCCGCCAAGGCAGCTATATTAGCCACTGGGGCTAACTATCTTAACTCATCGGAAGTTTATACACCCATTATATTTTCCTGTGAATAATTTTCCCTTTATATGTTTTCCTGAGATTTTGTTAGTTTTGGGACAGAGCTAGCTAGTCTGTTTCTCTTTATGCTAAACTAGCTTCTGGCAGTTTTTTCCTATAATTAATGAACAGGAAAGTGGTACCTTTTGTTTCATCTGAGAAAAGCTAGGAAAAGCCAAAGTATTCACCAGGCAGGTGTTTCTCATAAGCAATTACCAACTACCAGCTGTGTCTTGCATTTCCTCTCAACCTAAAGTTGTATTTTTTGGGGGATTGTGTTTGTTTTTCCAACTGAAACCAAAAAATGATGTGATAAAGAGAGAAGAGATTTTACATGAACACAAATCAGGCTCATATTCACAAACATGGAAAAAAAAAAACTTTTTCCCCCCAGAGATCTGCAATTACACGACAGCTAACTGCAAATCATAGTGTTCAACATGGTGATTGCAACAACAGTTTAGCTGAGCATTAGGTAGTAACCACACTTCATACCTTCAAGAAAACAATGCAGCTGTTGATTGGAGATGCTGAGGCTTCCTCTGATCCTTTACACTTCGTACCAAGGCCCCTTTTTTGCAGCATATTGACAACGTGCAGGAAAGATATGTTTCTATCTGGATTAGTACTGAGTAAATCCCTTAACAATTTTAGATATCACATACATATCTTACCTGACACAGCTCTGTAAAAATCCTCCTGACGTGTTGAATCAATCAAGCAAAAAAAATAAATAAATAATGCAAGAAAAATGAATTGTCTAGGTTCCAGATTCAAAACCTTCAACATTTTAACCAGATATGTACTTTAAAGTAATGAAACAAATCTACCTTCAACATTTTAACCAGATATGTACTTTAAAGTAATGAAACAAATCTACCTTCAACATTTTTTCTGTGTGTTTGGGAGCTTTGTTCCACATGGTTGGCCTTTTAAAAGCTGGTTTAATTATTTGTGGACTTTTCTTTATGAGGGACAAATGTGTGGAGTTTTAGTTATCCATTTTAATGATAAATTCCTGTTGAGCAGTTTGACTGAAATGAATTAATTAAGAGTTAAGATATCGAATACCTTTGGTGTGAGTCTTTTGTGACATTTTCTGTGGAATCACCTTTCATTTCCACGCTAAATGTCAGCCGGAGTAAAGAGTTGAATCAGCTAAAAGACTCTTGATGGTCATCTCTGTACACAATAATGAACACAACATGATTGTCAACTCATAGATATTACTGAGTCTCAATAAGCGGTGCAGGTCAGTCATGCATGAGAGAGTACACAGTGAGTAAGGACCAGGACAGCCACATGACAGCGCTGCTGCCTGATGCATGACTGTCTCTCTGTCACCCTACATCCTCACCCGAAATAATGGCGACCTTTGATTCCCAAAAGATGTCAGGAAATGAGAGGAAAAAAACCCAAACGCACCCAATTAATTTAGGGTGAAGAGGACTGGAACGTGTGAGCGTGTCATGCTGCTGGAGTGAATGGTGAGGAGCTCCAGGAAAAGACAAGGCTCGGTATAATTAGGATTCAGGAGGCCCATTGTCAAAGATAATTAAAGCTGACAGCCACTGTGGAGGAGAGAGGAAGAGAGCGGAAAACACCTTCAAACTACATGCTTCACTTTAACACACTTTCTACATAGTCTTTCAGTCTCCAAACCTCACTCTCTCTCTCTCACACACACACACACACACACACTTGCATTAACATCCATCACCCCGGCTTGCTGCGGAAACTGCATACCAGGCAATAAAGTAGATGACGGATTAATAGAGACAATAAAGGCAGAGTTGTATCTACACGAACAGCATTTTGAGCCTGAAATCGAGCCGAATAACATTATTAGAGGTGACAGTTTCAGCAGACGGTTGGCCACTTTACAGAAGTGTCTGTGACATCTGAGGAGCAACCCCTCTCCTTATTGCTAAAGTGGAAATGATCCACATTACTTGGCTAATTAAGAGTTCAGCCACTTTTCAAATATCAGACAAACTCTTATTGCTTCTCCTGATTAAAGAATGAAGATCTGTAGTAATGTTAAATAATGCATTTACGCCTTCAATAAAAGCACCACAGTGCGGTAATAGTTTTCCATTTACGCTCCAAAGAAAATGACCTATTGGTCTTAATATAAACTCTAAACACATCTGACAGCTCTTTCCAAAATAACGAGACATCGTGTCGACTGTTACATTTATTTTGATTCTACAAAATCATTTAAATCATCATGCAAATGAGAACTTTTCTGCATATTCTCCCTGTCAAGTAATGCCTGCAGGAATGTAATATTTAAACCAGCTGTACATGTTCTCGAGGTTTGAAGCAGCATCAATTGTACCTTTTTATTCTTAGCCTGGTATTCACATAGACAATCTATCTCTTATATTCACAAATGCACAGACCTACAAGTACAGGTATCCTTCAGAGCTGAAATCATATTTTTCATATCAAGCTTGACACACGTCTTCTGAATTAATTTCTTCATTTCCGGGTTTTGTTTTGGTTTCTAACACAAAACAGTGCCTTGTGTGCTGTCTGTGAGTGTCCAAATGAGATAGGTGTGGAGGCCGCAGTGCGTCGTCACAGAGACCACCAGAGCCGTAAGAAAGGCACTTAGTAGCGACAGATGAATTCTGATTGGCTGAGTTCTTTTTCTTGTGGTTTGGTGGGCTCCTCCCTTTGGACACAGAGGAGGAAATATGGCAATTTAAGAATACTGCTGAGTGAATTTCTGGTGGAACTCCTTGACTTTGTTGAGCAGGATCGTCAGCTTGTCTGACGGTGGCAAGATGGTCATTCTGGACAGAAACGAGAGAGAAACATTAGCCAAGTGATGCAATGACAGCAGATGCCCGGGTTAACAGTTAAAGATTAGTTTGGACTTTGAAGATTTGCTAAACAATTATTTACAAAGTCTTTCAATAACAAGCATTAGATTGCTAACTTTTAGTGAATTTAGGAGTAATCTTCAGGCAAAAAATGGATCGAATTTAATAGAATATACACCTAAATGTTTGTTTTGTGGATGTTTTCTTTCCATTATTCTGAAAGAAAAACCTCAAAATTGACCAGTGCATGTAAAAACAATGTTTCTGTTCTGTACCTGAAGTGGTAGGTTCCATCCTTCTGACCGAAGCCGCTTCCAGGTACGAGGCAGATCCCCGTCTCCTCCAGCATCTTCATGCAGTAAAACATGTCGGGCTGCTGACCTTTGTCCTAAGAATGAGAAAAAAATAAACATTATAGCACCATATTCTGATAGCATGAGTTTATTTCAAGTGGGAAGTTCTATCATGATTCCAAAACAGATGAGACACTGTGTCAAATGTTGAGAAAAACATAATGCATCAAATTCAAATCAGTATAAATGAAAGATTAGCAGTTTGATCAATAGATATTTTGTCTTGATGCTGTATTCAACTGAATTTTGAACATTGAACATTTTACACCGCATTGCAACTTTCTTTGTCTTGTTTTTCCTGTGACTAGCACTGTAGCACCGTAGCTACATTTATAAAAGACATTCATAAAATATTTTATATTTACCTTTTCATAATATTTGTTCAAAATCGAATCAATTTAAAAGCAGAATCGCAGAAATGAGAACAGAAACAGCCCAACTGATCATCTCTGTAACCAACATTTCATCCCTGTACCTCTCACATAAATGAGTAATCACAATTAATTATAAAATGCTCATATTTCTATAAAAAAAAACTCCTTTGGGTTAATTCATTATGACTGTGTTGATCATTGTAATCTACAGTTTCATGGCAACATTTAGCCCAGGTGTCCTTCATGGTTCATCATCGGACTATCTTATGCAGTACAAAGATAACTGAAGGTTAAAAGGAACTTATTTGAGATCCAATAAATCTGAAGTGTCTAATTCTCTTTCTTTTGTATTAAAAGCCTTTTAAAGTGCTTCAGCCTCAGAAGTAGCAGTATTGAGCTGAAGAACGAGCTCACTGGAGCGCACAGCAGCTCTATTTAAGCTGCCAATGGTGATGTTGAGTGTTGCTAAAGACGCTCTGTCTGTATGTTGTTTCAGGGGAAAAGCAAAGGGAGAAACAAAAGTGCAGATGCTACAATGGCGTGATGAAGATGTTGAGCAGAGTCACTGGGATTGATCAGGCGTCAGCAGGTCAGCCGTACTGTGACCTTATCCTCTGTAAGGCTAATCAGATTCTCAGTGGCTCGGCTCGTCAGCCGTCCCCCGAAATTCCTGCGGAGCAGTCAACCGGGGGACAGAATTGAAACCACCAGCTATTGGAAATCATTTGTTCCCTTTAGCAAACAGGATGGCGGATGCACAGTGCACTGAACCTGGCTAAAGAATTATTTAATCAGGCAAAGTGTAGATAGTGGTCCTCTGAAAAAGTGGATCAAGGACTGCTGAAATAATAATAATAAGCAGTGAAAGCGGGATGAGTAACTCTTGTATAACTGTAATCTCTGTTTGTGCCTCATCAATGTAACATCCTTGCAGCAACAACATGGTGACACTTGAATCTCTGAAACATTAATGAGTGCATGTGAAGGACTGACCGTGGCCTCTTTGACGGCTCTCTCAGGGATGGTTATGCGAGGGAAGGAGTACATGGCGCCCTGCACAGGATTGCAGCTGATGCCTTGAACAGTATTGAGGACCTGCTCTGTAAGCTTGGCCTTCTCCGCTAAGGCACTTAATGTGGTGTTGCGCTCCTGGAGAGAAAAGAGAGAATAGAGAGAGCAGGAGAAAATAGAGCCGTTACAACAACACATGGGATTCACTACACTTTCTTTCTTTCTTTCTTTATTAGGATCCATTTCATGGTTGAGATGAAGATGAAGAGATTTCCTGGATGAAATTGTAATGTTTAAAGTTTGGCTTATTATTTAAGATACAAAAAAGACATAATATTGACGGAGAATTGTACTAAAAGTTCCTAAAAAAAATAACAGGAAAAGTAATCTCTGATGAGTCGACGCAAAATTCATCCAAATTGCTAATTTTTTTCCAAACTTACTAGAGTTATTGCATTCATTATTTGTGTTAATTGTGCAGTATATCAGTTGTTGTATAATGTTTTTGTTATGCATTAAATGCCATATGAAATATTCACAAAATAAGCTGCTTTGTCAGGTTAGTTAATTAACAGAAAATAGAGAGAAAACATAAAAAAATATACAAAAAAATTCCAAAGCAGCTCTGTGTGTGGTGCAACTCATGATACAACAATACTAAGTTAATGTAAAAAAAAAAAAAAAATCTTAAAAAAGAACCAAATAAAGGATCATAATAATAACAATAGGGAATAAAACTCAAATTTGCCAATTAAAGCAACAATCAATGAGTAAAATCCATATCCAGTCGCAGTGTATTGCAGAGAGAAAGTACAAAGACACTGGTGTCAGTGTATTGATAATGCAAACAAGAGATCATGTTGACATATATCCGTGTATTGATTAAACGTCCGCGTCGTTGGGCCTGTGGGACGCAGACCGTGTACCTTGATGAAGTTGTCGTACGAGGGCTCCCCCGGCTGCGGCGGGTTCACCACCAGGTCCATCAGAGCCTGTCCAGGCACAGGAGGACACAGACGCACGGACACCAGCTTGGTCAGCTGGGCCTTCACCTCATCGTCCATGTTGATGAGCTCCATGTAGCCTCCACGGAAACCGCACCTGAGAGGGAGAGAAACCGTGAGGATGTGGTTAAAAATATAAGACAGAAGTAAAAACACAGATTTATTCAGCATGAGTCGAAAGACTTACTCTCCCATGTAACATTTGGACGTCGAGTGGAAAGACGCCAGCTCCACTGTATTTGAGTACTCGGGCCCCATTTCAAAGAGCACCTTCTTAAAAGAGTGGAAGTGGCACCCGTCAGCGTACACGTTGTCCTGGTACACCTGGGAGACAAAAGAAGTACAGATGTAACCAGGTACAGAAAGCAGTAAAACCCACACATGTGAAAAGAGATGCAGGGAGGCGGTACCTCATCAGCCATGAGGAAGAGACCTTCCCTTGCTGCAAATCGGATTACGTCTTCAATGCACTCTCTGCTCTGAACCTGACCTGTGAATGACAGGGAGGCTCATTAAGGAGGAAGGCTTGAAGTGGTGGTTAGTCAGGCGGATATGTGCGTCTGCTGCCATCTAGTGGCTGCTCTCTCAGTGGGGCATGAGAAGTGTGGTTACAGAGAGACTTGCATATGTGCACAGCTACTGATAAAAGGATCTAATTAAAGGTAACTTAATTCCTGATTATCCTAATGGAATCTTTGTTTTGGGTGTTTAAGTTTTCACCTTTTTTATTTTCTATCGCCTAAATCTGACACAACTGTATTATCTACAGCGCTGAACAAGATGACATCATATGAAAATACTAATTACTTCCAACAATAAAGTGAGGTTTTACCCGTGGGGTTCCCGGGGTTGATGATGCACAGGGCTCTGGGGTTGCAGTAGAGCCGGGCCTCGTCCAGGGCGCGCTGCAGCTCGCTGATGTCCATGCTCCAGCACTTCTCCTCGTTAAGGTAATAGTTGATCTGCACGGCGCCCAGTTCGGCCAGCGCGGCCGAGTAGAGGGGATACTGAGGTATGGAGATCATGACGCCCGCACGGGCCGCACCCTCGCCGCACACCATCAGCTTCAGCATGGTCTGAAAGAGCAGGACAGGGAGGCCGAGAGAGACTCGTCAGCCCAACAGCGTTACCTACATTCAAGTTATCACATTTAAGAATTTTACAGCGTGGCTTTGTCTGCATGATGCTCCATAGGCTGTACAAATTTAAGTATGGGGCTCTGCATCTGTATTTTGGCATGAAACCAGTCAGTTCTCCTTAAAGAGAACACCTAAATTAGCCTACCAACATTACTAATAGGTCATAATGATTATAATCATTTATATGATGTTATGATGTTGATATGATATTTATTATGATGTTGTCAGAATGGAGCAAGGACCCAAGTGCAAACGAAAGGCTGGACACCAAATAAAAAAATCTCAGGAGATTTGGAATCCAAAGCGAGTCCAGAGAGGGAAACTCGACTTTTGAAGTTGACAACATTATGAGTTTATGTCCACTTTTATAAAACTATGATGCCCACTTAAGTTGACTAAAATCTGTTTTTTTTTTTTTAAATGCCGTACATGAGCAATACAGTTTTACAAATGAAGAGTACAAACTGGGCCTGCACCAATTATAAATGAAAATAAAAAGAAATAACCATTTAATTTCTTTCGTCCTTAAACTCAAATGGCTCATAGATAATCAATGAGACAAGGTCGTGAGTTTGCTTTACTTTGCTTTTACGGGGTCACGAGCCAAAATATTTGGGCCTCAGTGAAGCAGTGTCATCACTTTGTTCTCACAGGCGCTTCTGTTCCTGCTAATTGCAGTCTGCCTGTCCAAAATAACTTGAAAATACGTTTTCTTTCAGTTTAGTGTTTTAAATAGCAAATTAATCTAGACATCAGGTGATGTCCTGAACTTTTACCTACATGATTAAAAGAACAACAGAGACACAAAGTCAGTCTAAAAGATGAGAGGTGATTTGTACCACGATCCCGTCGCTGGCCCCTGTGGTGAGGTAAATGTTGTCTGGGTCGCAGGGCACACCGCCATCTCTTCGCTCAATGTAGCGCGCCACATCCTGACGCACTGAGTCTATTCCCTGACTGGCGCTGTAGGAACCTGGAGGTGATTTACGTTGGGAAAACACAACTTGAAGCTTTGACACAGGGGAGCATCAACAGAAAGCATCACTTAACACAGAGAGAAATGTGGCAATTAGCAGCTGGGGTTATATAAAGCTTATTGTGCTTGCATAAAAACAGCCACGCACCCATACTGTTCCCTCCACAGGACTGCAGAATGCGGCTTGCTCTACTTTTAGCATCCTCTGGGAATGTGCTGTCATTCAGCAGTTCAGGGTAGGAGCACAGCGCCAAGACCTTGAAACAAAGGGAGGTGTGAGGATAAAAGGGCTGAGGGGACATTATGCAAAACCCTGCACAGATTACAGCATAAGATCAGAAGAAATGATTGACACCGACTTAAAGAGGAAGAATTCTGATCATAAACACAGATGCAGTCTTATACAATCACATATATGTTGACAAGTCAGCGGGAAGGTGCTAAATTTAGATGAGAGGTAGGGGGAAAGGATTAGAAGCAGACCTGTCGGAAGAAGGTGATTGGCTGCTGGCCCATAGCATGAGCGTCACCAATGTTGGCCTTGATGACCTCAACGAAGGGCTTCTTCATTCCCTGCAGGGCACAAACACAACACACAGGGATTATTAATCCGGGGATCAAATAAAAAGGAGAGAGCATTTCTTCACTTTGTACATGAGAAATAATCTAATTGTATGTTTTATTAGATTTACAGTGACTACCCATTAACAAACTCCAAAGAGCCAAAGAGAATGGGGTCGGCTGACACCACCCACTGCACCTATATGAACTTGACACTGTGCCCACACACATGCTTAAACACATACATAACTTTCCCATAAACATTCATGCCACAAAGGCTGAGAGCCGCTGAGCAGCTGCAGAGAGGTTGTTTACTCATATTTCTAAATGGGGAGAAGGTTACAGTATTCCTTCATTTCCTATGACAACATAACGTGCACTTTTATTTGCTGAAGTTTTCTTTCTTTTGGACCTTGTAAAAGTACTCAATGTATAGTCCTGCTTTAGAAATGTATATTGACATGATGTCTTGCTGTGAATGTTCTGTACTGTGCCTTACTTGTTTTTATTATTTAATACCTGAAGTGTATAAAAGATAATTAAGCACAATACTGGTAAACATACAATGGTACAGCACATTTTAACTTCTGAGGTTTGTTTGTTTTTGATCAAGTCACTTTATTTTTTCCAGTTTCAGGAGGAAAAAAGCTATTTACATGTACCCTGTTGAGTTTTCGACCTCTAGTGGTTCTATGTTTCTAGTGGCAATTGTTGAAACTGCCTTTCTCTTTTTATGTTCAAAGCCACTGGAGCATCCTACTCAATCATGCTCCAACGCTATCATCCTTTAGAGCTAAACTTAAAATCATCTATTGTACAAAAAGTGACAAATTAGACAAACATGTGTAGCAAAACTTATAGACAAAAACACAAAACATTAAGACATAAAAAAACAAGGATTGTCTATGTTGAACGTGGTACACATTTTTAGTCGTTTCGTCAATGGGAGTATTGTATGAATGTGTGTTGTGCCCCAGAAATAACTCACTTTCATAATCGTTCAGGAGAGCCGGTTTAAGAGGTCAGCGGTTCATTCTATATGGCCACTTATTTCCTTTTCCTCCCACACACACTGATGCTTACTGCTCACTAAGTGAAAAGCTGTTCTTTACTGGCAGAAAATGTAATGTTTCAAGCAAAAGTACATCTAGAAATATGATTAATAAGGGAGGTTACAGTGCAGCACAGGCAGAAATCATTTGTTTCAACCAATCTGCAGCAGCCTTGATACAGATACTGTGAGCAAACATGGGCACAAAGTTTCAACCTGTGCAAACTGTGTTATCGTACTGATACCATTAACCTTCTGACATATAAACACGGAGACACACATTACAAAAAGTCTTTGACCTCCTCAGTGTGGACCGGGACAGAACATGATGTCTGACAGCAACGCAGAAGTAAACAACGTCAAAAATAATTAGGATAATGTATTACCAAAATAAAGCTATTCATTTACTGTCTTCCAGGCCAATAATATCATGTTTCTGAAAGGTAATCTGTCGAGCAGCTGAGACCACTGGCAGAGGACAGCCAGCAATGCAGGCGGCCACGTGCACAAACACAAGCACACGCACACATGCTAACACCAGATGTTTGGAGCAGCGTGACTCTGCAAAAACAGCCACAAGTCCAACCTCAAACCGACACCCTGCAGAAATCAAAACAGTGTGTTTGTTTCATTTGTCCATCCAGATCACATTTGATGAAACTCAAGTCCTCGGCTCTCATTGGTCAAACGTTGGAGGCGTCTCTCAGTCTGGACCAATAGCATCATCCCGGCGGAATAACACCCCTAGATCAACAGCACCGCCCATTCATGATGGGGATCTTTTAGAAACACACTGACCCCTGCTCCTGAGAACGGACTCGAAAAGGCCAGCGCTTTTTGTCCTCCATCGCTGATAAAAACAGTCCAGCAAACAAAAGAGAAGGTGAAACTACGCTCTTGATATAAAGCTCTGGCAGTATTTCTTTTTACTCCCAAGGTTTTTACAAAGGAAACATATAACTAGTGACGTAAAACAGTGAGAGAGCTTGTAAATAACACTTTGCCTTCGACTTTGCAAGAATAAACTAAGATAAGAAAAATCACTTTGCATTAGAGCTGCAACGATTGGCCTAGACCTAGACTTAATGATTTGTCTGTTGACAGAAAAACTATCTTGATAAACCGTAAAGGCATTTTTTAAATGAAAAAATGGCAGAAAAGGGCTGTTTTATATGGACATTTCAAGTTTTCTTTGTTTTATTCATATTAAACTGGATATCTTTGGATTTGTGACCGACAGAAGATATTTAAAGAAACTGGAACGGACTTTAGTTAATTTTTTTCTTAGATTTTATCTATAATTCTTAGATTTTATAGATTATACACCAAATGCACTCAATGTTTAGTGCCCATTCATTTGAAATGCAAGCGCATCGTTCCACAATGGAAAACATTTTGGAACTTTGCATATTGCTTTTTATTCTGGCTGACTGTGTGCAAAGAATAAGACAAAAACTGGCCTTGTGTGTGTGCAGTGTGGTCTGTCGCCATAGTGACTCAAAAAGGTCCCCATTCACTATCAGCTAGCTGCTCATTAGGACAAACAAAGCCCACAATGTAATAACTGCATGTGAAGCCTTTATTTGCGCCTGTGTTAGCTCGTACAGCCTGTTGGCTCAGAGTGTCTTTATCCTATTCTCTGTTTGGAAAATCTGACAACAAGCGAAGCTTTAGTGTCTGGGAAATTAACAGGAACAAGGCTGCATTTGTGTGGTAAACGAACAAAGATCTCAGCTCTAAAAAAAACACAAGGTGTGTAGGAAACTGGAGTAGGGTATCACAGTGCTGGGGCTTAATTCTTTAATGAAAGCTGGGATACATTGGTGACCTGTTTCCCAACGACATGTAACACCATCCGAAACCGCGAGGGAGGAGTTTGTAAAATGAAGAGGAATGTGTTTTTTGGACAAAAGAACAACAGTTAAAGTCTTAAAGATGGGAGGCCTGTAGTTGATTATGTGGGATATATTCTTGGCTTCTGGCTGTACCATTGAAAAGACTGGGAGCAGGACAGTCTGCAGTCATTGCTGCTCCTGTCCTCGATAAAAATGTGAGGAATAAAAGCAGTTTAGTAAGTGGTAACCGACTGTGTTTTACCAGGCTGCAATTTCTTCTGCTTTTTGAACATCTAAATATCAATTTGATGATGCCTGATCAAACTCGGGTAGAAAATAAATATCCGATAAAGAGAGAGGAGGGGATCAGCTGCCGGTGAGCAAACAGAACATCTTTGGTGCCGGTGAACCATCTGGTTAAAAAGGTCGCTACTGTCATTACAGTCCCTGCTGGCCCCTTCACCTGTGCAAGAACCTGTTCGCAATACTCTGAGCAAAGCACTCAAGAGAGGACAGTTTTCACACCAGACTGCACTCGGTACACTAACAGCTGGTTGCCACATCACCACAAGCTGTGAGAGAGGAAGGGATTGGAAGTGGCTTTTAAAAAAAGAGAGAGAGAGAGGGTAAAAAATGCACAAATTGACTGTTTCTATAATGCCAATAAGCTGGAAACTTTCACTTCAAACATCACACTACATTCTCGTTTTCCAGCCTGTTAAATGAAATGGCACAATCAGCCTCGGCTATTTAGAGATTGTAGCAACAGATATGTGCATCACTAGTAGGTCAGACACAGATATAAACAGGACACATACAAAAGATCTCTGGTTTAGACTTTGGACTTTCACCTTTCACTGAAGATTTCTTCATAAGCAACTGTGTTTTAAGGGTTTAAAAACCAGTTAGACATTAACATCATACCAGCATACAGATTTCTGCCACGATCAGCCTCTGCAGGAAAAACTGGCTAACTGATGGACTTTGATAAGAGGGTGTGTTAGCAGCGCATCATGTGATAACAGAAAGTTTTCTTTGGGGATAATGTTTAGGTGGTAAAAGTGAGAACTTAACCAGGAAACCTGCAGTCATGTCTAATGAGGGCCGCTGACTGACTGGGTTCACACTCAGAATACGACCATTCATCAGCAGCAAATAGGCAAACAGAGCGCTCTTTAAACTCATCAGGCTCAATCAAGTCTACCAAGGATCACTGAGATTTCCTTTAAAAGACGACTACTTTTAGCTCTGTATTTTAATTCTGGGAATTTAGTAGATCAGCCTTACATGATTTACAGCAGAAAACTTCCTATTTAATGAACATATCAATTAACATTCAAAGTCAAAGAGATTCAAATATCATGTGAATGAATAAATTTTTTTTGGTGTTGATATGTTTTATGTCTTCTTAAGGGTAATAAGGTGTGGTGGTCACAAATTAGCCTTGGTTAGAAATATGCAAAAGATCTGTAGCTGTTGTGATTTTTCTTCTTTGTGTTGTCCTTGACAAACAAATAAATAAATAAAAATATCATTGTGACAAGTCCTTACCAATAAAGAACATTTTTGATCTGTTTCACATTAGGGCGCCAATTCATATATTTTTTTTATTACTGATTAATCTTCCCATTATTTTCTCCACTCATTTATTAATTTTGTGGACTATAAAATGTAAAAAAGCAAATGCTATCCATCCCCACTTCTTAGAGTTCAAGGTAATGACTTTAAATGTCTTGTTTTGTCAGTGTACAACAAAATATATTCAGTTTAATAGCATATAACACAGAGAAAAAAAGGACATCTCAATTTGAGAGACTGAAAAACCCTTTCAGGAGGTGTTGCATAAGAAATTAATATCAAAATACTTCGTGTACTTTTTGTCCATCAATGACTAATCGTTGCAGCTCTATTCAGGCACACTAAATTAGCTCTTAATTGGGTACACACAGGCACACAGGTTAATTTACAAAAGTTGGGACACTGTTAAAGACGGAACGCAGGGCTTTACAAATCCTTTTCGACCTACATACAATCGAATACAGTACAAAGACAAGATATTTAATAACCTACTCAAACTGTGAAACTTAGTCTGAATATGATGCAATCGTATTTATGTTTTTCACAGCGTCCCAACTTTTTGGAATCGGGATTGAAGATCCACAAAGAGACCATCTTTAACTAGTTTGACCAGTAGTGGGAGACTGTAACAGGTTGATGTGATGGAAGACAGACAACACAAAATGCGTGGAGTTTTCAATGAACGACCAAACACAAACTATGATCCACAGATGGGACAGGTGGCATGGACACTGAGATCGGACGGTCTGTACAAACCTCAGAGAGCTCCCTCTCCAGCTCCACAGCCCGCTGCACGATGGGCCCCCGCACGGCGTACTCCACCTTCTTCACCGTGGGGTTCATGGTGTCGATGGTCAACACCTTGGCCCGGGACACTCCATTCTCGGTCATTTTCTCTTTGGGGAGCCCACGCCGCGTCGCACTCAGACTCGATAAAGCTCTGCCGGGAGAGGAGGACGACAGAGTGGGAGAGGTGAGTGAGCGGACCCTGGGACCATCACCGGGCCGCTGTGCTCCACTGCTACCGCCTAACAACTCGCTTCGCCCCCGGCTTAGTAGCCGGGCGTTTCTGGGAGACAACAACCGCGTGGCTGACATGTTACACTGCCTTCTTTCAACAAGTTGGGAAACTTTTTAAAGCCCGAGCAGTGCACAGCGACTTGCACCACCGCGGTTGCTTCACTCCAAATGACTCGCGCTCACTTTACAAAAAGTTGCGCGTGTAGCGCCGCCGCACTCCTAAAATGACTAAGCGCTCAGACCTTTGGACCCTTGAGAGGTTAAAGTACAAATGGGGCTTCGGCCAGACTGTGATAAAATCCCAGGATGTAAGTGAAGACCCTGGGTGCCTCCATATACACTGACTCCGCTTTTCACTCTGGGGCATGCACCCCCTGCACACATGGCAACGCTACAGCCAGCGAGCCTATCCCTCCCCTTTGTGTGGTTTCATGACAACCGTTATCCCACCCCCTCTCCTCCGTTATCTTACGCACCGTGAGGCTGTCAGTCAGGGCCGGTTCTCCAGTTACAGAGCTTTAAACTACAGACACAACAGTGAACCGGCTGCAGCTTCCCAAAAACTTGAGCTCACAGCTCTGTGCCTCACTTTTTGTTTGAGTGCTCCATGCGGTTTGGGTGGAGACTTTACGGCTCCTTGGTGAAAGAAATAACAATGGAAGCTCCTCCTATTTCGACTGCAGCCCACTTGAGTTTCCTCTATCTGCTGAGAGATGGTTTTAATGCAAATTCCTCTGAGAAAATCTGTTTTAATTGTGCAATCACAATAATTAGAAAAATGCTAAAACCACAGGGACTTGTATGCACAAAATGAGCACAGAGAGCAAAGCATCTATCTACTGGGACGAAAACTCTGCATGCCTTCACACTGGGAAGTGGGAATGCAGTTATCAACAACAAAAGACTGCAATTATCATGGCATGAAGTGTTGATTCAATAATGGTGTGTTTTGTCAATAGTCACCACCACTATTATTATGAAATTATGTGGTGTGGAAGACAGATATTTTGTGTAATTCACAGGATACCTTTTGTATTTGTAGCTCATGATACATTCATTGTAAGTATGAGTTATCAGCCAAATTCCTAATAGGTGTTGTTCTTTACTTAATGTGATAGTTTAGCCCGAAATAAATGCATTTTTTTCTCTCCAAAACTCAGAAACTCACATCAAAACAATCTAGATGGGAAAATAGAAATACAGCAAAGAGAAAAATTGGTTAAACTGTCCCTTTTAAGTTGAATGCCAATGTACACTCTCTGTACCTCATAGCTGTGAAGAAAATGTCAGATTTGAAAAATAAAAATATAGAAAACTAGCTGTCTATAGGGAGCAGTTTCTATTCAAATTCATATGTAAACCATTGGAAAGAATAGAACTTTGGTTGTGAAACATTTAACCAACAGAGGCCAAACATTAACATAAAAGTGAGGAAAAGATATGAATAAATCACTCAAAGATTCAAAGACCCAGAAAAAGTAACCAGCTATATTTAGCATTAACACCACAAAAGATCTGAGGCCAAATGAAATCAAAGTGTCAAAACAAGAATCAGCAGGCACTTTTGTATCCCAGTGTAACATTTTTACATGATTCTCTAATACATTTAGAAATACATTGCAGTCCTAGTGATAATGTCTCTCAAATGCAAAACAGAGCTCAAAGCAGTCCATGTTGACATGCCATTTAAAACGGTTTTCATATTTCCATCAGTCTGGAGCAGTAGTTTAGTAAAGAGAAAAAAAAACCCAGTGAGACCATTAACAGCGATATCTTTATCTATTGTGCATCTCTCTGTACAAAAACATAAACTGATGGAAGCTGATTTTTATGCTTCTAGATCATTAGGTCAATATGAAAATTAATCTGTTTGCAATCATCAATAAAGATATGTCTACGTAGCAGAGGCTACTTCAGCTGTTAGTATAAATATTATAAAATGGCTAAATCAAAATTAAGATGGTGTGACTTAATAAATTGTTAAATTAAAACCCAGTGGCTGTAACTATATCGGAGAGAGTCTGTGTGGCCACCGTGCGCAGTGCAAAGGTGGGCACTGACAGTGGAATAAGCAGGAACAGCTGGTGCTGTGGTGTCTGAAGTCCATAACATTTGCACTCTTCTGTAACAAGATAGCACTGTAATGGCTGGTGGGAGAATCCAAGGACAAAGTCCTCAGTGTTGCCTCTCTGAGCTCTCTCCTCTGGGGAGACACACAGAGTCTCCTCCTGTGTGAAGTAGCGTGTCGTGCTGAAGATGTAGAATAGCTTCAGCAGTTTCCAGCAGCGGGCCTTGGAGGGTAAAGGAGGGTCACCAGGTGGATGATTAGTAAGAGTCCGTACACAGGAGACTGAGCGACGTGTTTCACGGTTGATGAGAAGAAGTGCCAGAACATCAGGGCGCAGGGGGACAGATCCAGGTATGCAGCGCTCCCCAACAGCCAGGCAGTCTCTCAGGGTCTCCACCAGTGGTGTCCAGAAAGACCCCACCAGCCCGCTCTCCGCTCTGTGCAGAGAAGGGGTTGGGCCACACAGCACGCACACATCTGCACCTGGGAGAAGCTGGAAGCGGAGCAGGCGGTGGGCCACGGTGGGGCTACCCTGAGGAAGGAAAACTGGGTAATCACAAGAGGCTGATCCGGAGGCTGAGAGGGACCGGATCAAAGCAGAGAGCAGCACAACTTCTTGCGGTGCTAGGCGCCACCACTTCTCAGTTGCTGCAGCTATACGCCCATGGACCATGAGGCAACCAAATTCACTGTCTGCAGCCTGTGCAAAGCCGTCCACGGCCTCTTGAAGGAGAGTAGGATTTGGAGGCAGTAGTGAATCAGCACAATGTGTCAGGGTACCCAGAATGCCCTCTTGTCTCTCCTCCAGCAGCTGATCAATGAGGCTGAAGCAGGACCGCAAGTCCCTCTTCAGCCTCTCAACATTCCTGACATTGGTCAGCTCATCCTGCCCCAACACCAGCACCATGCAGCTCCACACATTCTCCAGGAGGCGTTGTAAACGGACCTCCTCCTCCTCTTTGCTGCCGCCTACCCCACTTTGTCCACCTCCACTCACAGCGATGAGCATCACGCTGTCCTGGAAAACCCTCCACACCACTTTGCCCCCGCCTTCAGTCTCACAGCAGGACAATACTACACCCTGGCCACCTCCAAACATGTGGACACCATTCAGGGAGCCGATGACAGAGAATGGTAGCTGTTTGGAGGCTCCTCTTGTGAAAAGAGGAACCCCGCTGCTGGCTGTGAGGCAGAGGAGCTGCATGGAGCCATGCTGGAGCATCATCATGCTAACCGTGCTTCACTCCTGTATTGTTATCTGCTACAGCCGTTAATAGAGCCAGTAAACTAACGGTCTTCAGTTAGCTGAGCGTATAATAACAAGTACTGACCAGCTCACAATATGGTTCTCGCGTTGCATCACCCAGGATGAGCACCTAGTTGAGCCGTTAGCATCACGTAACGTTAAACCATTTTCATGCAATTGGCTGAAACCGGGTACAAACAACGGCAAGGCGAGCTAGCATGCAACAGACCTATCACTAATATCGGCTTACTACCTAGTTTCTTTTGTTAGCTTACCGTATTTTAACATGCTATGTTAACAAAAGCAGTTACCGTCGTTTCCACAGTAACGATGTCCCATGATTCATTCTTCACACTGAGGACTGTTTCATTCGGCTGGTCGAGCGGCAGTTGTGATTTACGAGCGCTGATGTAACCGCCGAGGGAGCGGGAAGAGCGGACTGACCTGGGTTCAGTCCCTGGTGTTCATGGAAGCGTTCATGGATCTGACATCCGTTAGTTCGACTTCTCGCGAGAACACGTGCTATCGCTCTCGGGTGATCGAAGTGAATTACACTAGATGACGCAATACGATTACTTGATTGCTGTTATCTTGTCAATTACTGGATGTTCATTCCGTATGACCTTGTGATTTATCAGTTCCATATGCATTATTAAAATGTATAAT
>CAFUXE010001073.1:167883-232580 GCA_903364295.1 Serranus cabrilla
TTGTGAAATTAAAAGATGCTCCTATGTGTCGTTGGAGTGAGAGAGCGTGACCTCAGGGGCTGGAAGTTTGGGTCCCCCCCGCTGCTGGTGCACCCCGGGGTCCCTGCATCTATGTTGGAAGGGGATTCGACCACCACCTCGTCCGGCAGCGGAGGAGCTCCGGGTTCTCCGGGCCTCGGCAGGCTGGAGGAGGATGTGGAGGAAACTATGCTGATGCTGGGACCGCCCACAGAGAGCGTGTCTCCGCCTTTCTGTAACGACGGCACATTGAGCGAGCCCGCTACTTCTGAAGAGGAAGGGCTTCGTTCTCCGTCCGGGTGGAAGAGCAAGGTGGAGTTGCTGGAAAACGTGGAGGCGAGGTCGCTGGTTGTGCTCGGACTGCTGAGGGTGCTGTCAGACGAGGAGCTGGAGGCCGCTGCTGTGGAGCGGAAAAAGAAAAAGCAGGAAGAAGAGTTGAATTAAAGCATCAAGGACACAAACTAGATTAAACAAAACAACTAATTTAATTGTGAAAATTCACCTCTGAGGGACTCGATCTTCTCATTCTTGGCCTTTTGCACCTCATCCGTGATTTTGGTGATGATGAAGTTCTGTGTGCGAGACTCCCTAATGGACTCGATCAAGGCATCCAGGCCCCGGGGGTTCTCTGCCAGTGTGTCCAACAACGTGCCCGTCCTCTTCGTCTGTGTGGACCTGCAGCAGATATCCTCGGCGTCGTCTCGTGACAGGATCCGGCGAGAGCGCAGGTAGTCGACGTGGCGTTCGGCTCTGATCTTGTCGCAGAGGTAGTGCCGCAGTCTTATCAGCACCTGAAAATACACAGCAAAGGGGAACAAAGAGAGCAGCAATTAGGCCTGTCACGCTAATAACAATACAGTATTACCTGTTTTGTTTTTTTTGTTTTTTTACATAAGACACATTTTGCCAACATGATGCCAGAAAAACAGAGGGGTTTGTTATCAAATAGGACTTGTACACTTTTTTTAATAGCATTTACTTTAGGTTTTGCTGTCTTTCTGGCTTCAGTGGCAGCAAAAAAATGTGGCAACTTCTTGTTTCTTATATCTGGAGCCTGACTGATTAATCCGTTGATACTGCTGGTATCAAAGGCATAAAGGTACATTAATGCATGAATATTAATAATCAAATGATACACTATATGATAATATAACTGTCACAGTGAACCTTTTTATGCCTGTTTGTTTTTAAAGAATGTTAAATATTCATTTTGTTTAACTCTCGTATATGACTAGGGACATTTTGCTTTTTATTTTATTTTAAAAGGTTCAACCTTAGCTCCTATAATGAGGCTGGCTGGGTAAAATACAATCACTCCAACAAACAAAAAAATCCCCATTAGGACCACCATTTTTTTTTTATCCCACAGCCATTGCGGTTTTGTGCTATTATACACCAAATTGTGCCAGTTTCTCACTTTTACCCTCATGTTTATTCAGTTATTGTGTTGATTTTCATATAGTGGCATTATGTACATAAACTAGCATTTAAAGGGTTCAAATTCAATACAATACAATACAATCCTTTCTTGTACTTATACTTAGAAATGTTTTCAATGTTTTCAGGCCCTTTACATATAACAGTGTTTTTAAAGTGTAGTATTAGTACTTTGACATAATTAAAGGATGTGAATACTTCCTCCTCCACTGAATAGGTTTGTTTTTTGTCTTTTTTCAAGGAAAATAGTCTATACTGTCCAGTAAATGTGGTGAACAGGAGACAGGCCCAGGGTCACTCATTGTCAGAGAATTTGCAGGTTTTTCATTCAAAAAATGAATAAGTCTGTTAGATTTGGTCTGAAGTCACCTATCTGACCTGCTCTGGTTCTGCTCTCAATGACACATACTGATGTCTACACTAGTTTTATCTTCTGCTGATGCTTTTGATAAGTCTGACTGAGCAAACCCTCTCTGTGTTCACAAAATAATGAATATCCAAACGGTGCCTCTGCACATTGTGTGTTGATGATGGCACAGAGAAGGTGTGGTGGGGTATTTCCTCCTTTTTAACAGGCCTTTAACGCCAAACAAGCTACAAATAAAGTGTCAGCAGAGTAATAAATCGGTCTGTATCTTCCACACAACTTACCTTAACATAATACTTATTTATTCGGAAGCGAGATTTGTCTGAATTATCGTACTCACGTCTTTTTTAATATCTGCCATTTCATCCTCGGTGAGCTGAGGAACATCCATCCCTCTCACCCGAAAAGTGAAAATCCAGGTGTTCCGGTTAACAAATGACGACCGATATGAGTCAATAAGACAGTAAAAATGACACAGACTACATTGATAAATTAACTTTGGGCGTTAACAAACGTGGCTCCTCATAATTTATCTTTACAAGCTGGCGTATCCAGTGTCCATTCAACTTTTCTCTGTCGAAAAAAATCCCCGGACTTCCTGATTCTGTCGAGCTTCACGTCGACGCCAGAAGAAGAAGAGAAGTAAGTTACAGGCAGCGGAGTCCTCGGTTTTCACACTAAGAGCTGATTTATGAAGTTATTTATCTGTTAAAAAGTTAAAAATTAAGTTAAAACGTCTCTTACAACGTGAAACAGTTGTGTAATTTTCCCCGTGTTGGTCCAGTGTAATTGTTTTAAGGGCTGTTTAATGTTTGTAACAGGTGAAGTGCTATTCCCGTCTAATCCTCTGGGTGGCGCTGCTGGATCTCTCACACGCACCATAGTATCATTTACTGCAGGTATAATGTTGAGCTACTTGTATGCATTAAAATTAAACTCAAATGTTTGTGTGACAATTTGATTTAAGCAGCATTTTTAGAGCAAGACTTTTACTCACATCACATATTACATTCTTGTGTTTTACAATATTTTATATTATTACCGTATAACCATAGACTGTAAAAATATTTTGATGATTTTTATTGATTATAACAAAGTATGTTCGCCCTGCACTGTTTGTCCATACCATTTATAAATATATATTTTTTACAAAAAATACATATTTTATATTGAATCTGTAGGTGAGCACCTGTCATTTCATCTTACAATAAAAATAAAGATATCTCATCTTACTTATAAAAACATTTTCAGTGTGGTATTAGTATTTTTACCCAAATAAAGGATCTGAACTTCTCCACTGAATATATTTTACCAGTATTTACTTATTAGGATTTTCTCTCACCTTCCCATAATTATTATTATTTCTATTATTTGAATTATGTAGCTTATTATACAATAAGTAGTAATAATAAAGTAATAATGATCAAATATAGTAATATTCAACATATTATTTTCAGTGCCCATCTTTATAAACGCCTGCAAGTCAAAACATCATTCATCATGTCCTAAACCAGGGGTGTCGAACTGATACAGCAAAGGGCCGAGTGGCTGCAGGTTTCTGTTCTAACCAAGCAGGAGCACAGGTGAAACTAATTAATCAACTGATTGCAGACAGCTGCAGGTGATTTGAATGATTTGATTCAGGTGTGTTTCTTCTTGGTTGGAACAGAAACCTGCAGCCAGCCTGGCCATAACTTACATTTTTTGGGGGGTGCTTTTTCATGATAAAACCACTTATCAAGACAGAGAATATACCAGAGACCCCCTCAAGTATTAAGAACACTTCTAAAGTCTTATCTGAAAGGATTACAGAAGAGAAGATCAATTAGAAATATATAAGACATGAAGGGGGGAGGCAATCTTCCACCTCACCACTAGATGGCACTATATCATACACACTTTAACCATTAAAGCAGGGGTGCCCAACCCTGGTCCTCGAGGGCCACTATCCTGCATGTTTTAGATGTTTCCCTCTTCCAACACACCTGATTCAAATAATCAGGATTGTTATCAGTCTTCTGCATGCAGGATAGTGGCCCTTGAGGACCAGGATTGGGCATCCCTGCATTAAAGGCTCTGAATCAAAGATCTTCTCCACCACTGGAGATGCGTTTCAAAACAAAAGCATGAATCTGCATAATATAGATGTAGTTAAAATAGTTATAGTTGGACAAAAATATAGCTTACAAGTTGCCCATGGCACTAGGATCCCATGTAAAAAACAATGCCTCTGAAATGGCCATAAAGAGGAATCAGTGTGAATGAAGTGGTAACTGTCTGAACATTGTGTGCAATAGTGAAAGAAGTACTCCTTTAAAGTTCTGTCCAACAGGTGTTTTCATTTATTCTGCCTTATTAGAGTCTTCTCAAGACTGTGTGGGTGTGTGTACACACCGTGCCTGACTAACAACTCCTTCACTCTTTTTGTTTGAGCAGAACAAATTACATTTTTATTGTACTTATCAGTTCCTCGCACTAAGTTCTGGGACCTTATGTAATTCCCAGCACACAGAAGTTCCACCCGCCTCCAACCTGAGCAGAGGTTTAATCAGCCTGGATAAGTGGAAACACCTGTGTGAATGCAGGGTCTTTGAACAGAAGAAACACGAATGTGTAAAATACTGAGAAGTCCTGCATTCAAAGTGAATGCAGAGTCCTATTACTATATACTGTATCCAGAGGTGGAAAAAGTATTTAGATCCCTTGATAAAGTACAAGTACCGATACCACACTGTGACATTACTCAACTACAAGTTAAAGTCCTGCATTCACAATTTACTTAAGAAAAAATACAAAAGTACCAGCATCAAAATGTACTTAAAGTATTAAAAATTAAAAGTACCCACTCAGATTGTTATATATTCTAAATATATTATAAGACTATTTGTATTTATACATGATGTATGTAAGGAGAGTTTTATGCACTTAATATACTGTTATGAGGGTTTCTTTTTTTAGTATAAGTATAATAACTTTTTTTAATGTTAAATCTTAACCTGAAAGTAACTAAAGCTGGCAGCTAAATGTAGTGGAGTAGAAGTATAAAGTTACACAAAAAGGAAATACTCATTTAAGTACACAAACCTTAAGATAGTACAGTACTGTATCAGAAAATTAATTACAATTAATGCATCAACAGGTTGGAAGAATTTTATTATGGTAACTGATATTAGCTAGCCTACTTTATACAGTGTTGGGGAAAAAACTGTTATGTTTTTATAAGCAGATCACATGTTTTTCTTGTAAAATCTTAATTTGAAAAGCAGCTAGCACTGTAACTAAAACTACCTCAAACTTGTACTTAAAGACAATTCTGCATATTTGAATGCATCATTGATTTGTGTTTCAATATATTCATCCACAGTACAGCTAAAATCAACAGCTCATGGCACAAAATGGCATTAAATATTATGTATACAGCAACTGTTATACATGTAGTAACAGTGAAAGTGTGAATCAAAGACATGCTCGTAATCTTACAGTGAACTGCAGTGCATGAGAAGAACTAAAATAAAAAACCCAGTAAACAGGAATTAAAATGCAAAACGAGAAAAAACAAGATTTTCACCTCCCTCTAATCATGATCTGCCACAAACTGTTTGAGGATGTGTGCTCCCCGAGGAGGTTGTTGTCAGGCTTGTTTTGTCACGTCCTGCAATGTGTAGCTGGAAAACACCAAGCTGCAAAGCTACGCTAACCGTAAAATTAGCCTCCGACCTTCTGTTTGCTCACTTGACGGTCTTTTTGTGTAACGATAATGATTTTCAGATAGACGGGGAAATAACTGCGTGGCTGCTGTTGCATCCCAGCAATGTCTGGAGGAGCATTTCAGCAGAAAGATGCCCTTTAAATGTCAGGTGTTAAAAGGTCAAACTGTATGTGGATCAGCCTCTTTACGTAAGAAAAAGAAATGCTAAAAGGGCAACAAAGCGTCCACAGAAACTGACAATACGTGCACTTTTCTCCAGAAAAGCTAAGTGATGATTCACATTATTCCTGTTAAAGAGCAGAGAGCAGCATCCTGGAAATGTTGAATCAGATGAACACAGTCACAGAAATGATGTAATGAACTGGATTAGAATTTATATCTGCACAACTTTAAAGCCAGACATTCCCGTCTGTCGTACAGTGTGTGACCCGCTCTCACACACCAGCCAACACGAGCTTGTCTCAGA
Organism: Serranus cabrilla; assembly: GCA_903364295.1. Lineage (NCBI taxonomy): Eukaryota > Metazoa > Chordata > Actinopteri > Perciformes > Serranidae > Serranus > Serranus cabrilla. Next base: position 173,881 of record CAFUXE010001073.1, read on the forward strand.
AACACTGCGGTTTCACACCGAGTAGCACTGAGAAGGTATTTCTGCCTTTCCATTCTCTGCAGCCAATCTTTATGCCACGCTGAGTTGAATCCCCTATTTTGTCTATTTTTCTCTTTCTTGCAGCATGAAATTACTTTTTTTTTTTTTACACTTTTCTTTTATTCTCCATCCTCTCATGACATATGCGCCATCTTCCCTTAAATGTCATCTGCAAGGACATCGGGAATAAATCTAGGAAGTAATTTAATTTCAATAGCATGCTGTGCAGAGTCATGTATTATAAAAAAAAATAAGTATGTAAGGAAGATACAAGTCTTGTCTCTGCTAGGATAATCAGGATAATCTGCAGGATGGGTTGCATAACATTTCTTATAAAATAACTAAATCCGGCTTTACAGTTATGGAAGAACACAGGAACTTGGCAGCAAGATGAAAGAAGATTGTCTAAATATGGACTTTTTATACGATAACATTTCCAGTTATTTTGGCTGTCAGACATTTGGGGGAATGTGCTTTTATGTGCATACATTTTTTTTGTCTAGAGTCAGATTAGAAGATTACTCATCTCATGTCTCGAGGTGGCACTTGAATCAGCGTAAAGACTGGAAATAGACACCAGAATTGAATGTATTTAAGTTTATACTTCTTCCCACTCCTTTTTTTGTTTATGTATGCTACCTACTTAATATCATTCTTTTTCTTTTTTCTCATTTTATTTTTATATGCTTGTTCGAAAATAAAATAAACGAAATGAAAAATGAAAAAATGAAATAATCAGACGATTGAATGGATGTTTATCAGCCCATAAGACCGGCCGAGTGGAGGCCTGGTCCACCTGCTGGTAGGACCAGTAGGTCGTTGTCACATCAGGGTGGAAGCAAATGGGGGAAGCAAGGAAACAGAGAATAAACCAAGAAAAGTCCCAAACCCTAACCCAAAAGCAGGACTTTTACCCGGAAGACTGAGGTCCATGTCCCTTCTTTTTTTATTTTCTTAAGGCCTTCCAATGCATCTAAAGCTCACTAATTACCAACTGTGTCTTTGTTTAATCCATACACAAACAAAAGACAATGTTGTGGTAAGAAAAAGGATTTTTTTCTTTCTAAAATAAGATTAGTTTCATACTTACATTAGTGCTATAATGTATGCAGTGTAGGAGACATTCACATGCTGTTCCGTGGGATTGGAACTTGGATGTTTTGCAGATTGCGTGTAACATCGTCAACAGGTCAGTTTAACATGCAGTGTAATCCTTTCCAACTTCTCCAGCTGCCTCCATATGCTTTCTATGCAATATGTTCCCCTTACCTAACATGGTTCTGCAAATTCTTTATATTACAGCTTTGGAGGGAAAAGTTTCCACTCCAAAACCACAACAGTCAGCAATTTCCAGGCATCTGTGAATGCACCGAGCTCACGCTTGTTCTCTCTTCTTCTTCCTGAACTGGCGCTGATTCAAACTGGCCCTTGTAACCTCAGTTAGATAAGAGGGGGGGACTGTGCCAGTCTGGCCTGCATGCTCAGCCTCTTGTTCTCACAGGTTATAATGAAAGGAAAGGTATTTCCCCCCCCTGATAACTCTCATTGTTCTTTGATGTGGATAGAAGAGGATGCTTTTTATCCTGGCAGCTATTTCAAAGAAACCTTCAATGTTCATCCTGAGTGGAATTTGCTTCAGGCTTTTTTCAAGTCTTCTCCTTTCTTCTTCTTCTTCTTTTTTTTCTTGGTGTGTTTCTCATTCAGGCCGAAAGGATTCAAACATTCCACGAGGCTCATGTCTCCTTTTTTTGAAATATTTAAGTCAAACTCTAATCCGTCCACGCCCTTATAGGTGATTGAGGGGAATTTCATCTGTGACTTTTAACACTAGCAAGGTTAGAGAATACAAACACAGATCACAGACAAAGTGCAACAGTCTAAACACTATTTCGACCAACGCAGGAATTCAGTTGGTCAGAGAAATATGTAGCTTTTCTTCAATATTTATGTCAGAACTTGTGGTATCCCGATGTTGAATCCCTTGTGGGTCTGCTTTCACATGCATGTGGCTGATGACCAAAAAATTCAGGTATCAGAGCTTTCTAATTCCCCTTCACGTAACCGTATTTCACCAGAAGTCTGTCTGTCTTTCTTTCCAATATCATTTGGAAACACTGTAGAGCAGCTCAACTGAAAGAGAAATAGAAATATGTCCAGTCTGCTAACACCTGGACACTACATGTTATGGTTAATAAAAAGGCATAAAAAGTAGTTTGCAAGTTAGCTAGCAAGCGAGCACAGAACTTTATAATGGTAGCTGTAAAATATTGTTACTGACTAAACATTTGAAAATTTAGCTAAAAGTAACAGATAAGCGGTTAAAATAGTTAGCTAGAGTAAAAGATAAACGGTAGATATAGTTAGCTAACAGTTGCGGATAAACATTGTAAATAGTTAACTAAAAGTAAAGGAGAAACGGTTGAAATAGTTTAAAGTATCGGATTGAACAGTTGAAATAATTAGCTTTAAAGTAACGAAAAAACAATTAAAGCAGTTAGCTAAAAGTAATGGATACAGAGTGTAAATTGTTAGCTAAAAGTAACGGATAAATGGTTGAAATACCTGATAGAAATGGATAAACAGTTGAAATAGTACCTAAGAGTAATGGATAAACTATTAAAACCATTAGATAAGTCTAAATGGATAAATGGTTATGGTTAGTTAAAATTAATGGATAAATGGTTAAAATAGTTAAGCAATTGATAAACAGTTAACGTTAGCTAATGGATAAACTATTGAAATTGTTAGCTAATGGATAAACGATTTAGCTTCACTTTAACTATATGTATATTTGGTGGCCAAACCAAATAGGCCTATGGACCGTTGTATCATATCCATGTAGGCTGTGTTTGTAACAAACAATAGTGTTATACAAACATCTAAAAGCCAGTTCCCCATTCAGACATAGAATAAATAAATCCAGGAACTGGTTTTCTTCATGATTACAGAACAGATATAAAAATGATAATTACATGGCTTCACTGGAGAGAAAGCCCTGAAAGGATGGAGGTTAGACTGGGAGGTTCTTGGCTCACTGAGTGAGAGGAGAGGAAGGAGGGGAGGGGGGTTATTATGGGAGGACTCGTGGAGAAGCATTCCTCTCATAGTTTCGGGACACCTCTTCAGCCCGTGCATACGTCAAATCTGCTCGGAGTGTATAAAAGGAGATGGGGACTCCAAAAGAGGGAGAGCAAGCACTGAGCAACTCACTGCCAGGTCTCGTGTGAAAGAGAGAGTTTGTTTTTTACACAGGAAAGATAACTTCAACTTCTCAAGATGTGGGAAGTGTTTATGATCCTCTGCATTGCACTGGTGAGGAAATGATCTCTGTTCATTCATAAGCTGCTTGTCTAGCTGTTGACATTTTTGGGGAGCAAACATTTGATTAAAAAATGTCTGTTTTATCGCAGGTGTCGGCCTCGTGTCCGAAGGATTGTCGGTGCTCCCCTGACACCCCCAGATGTGCAGCAGGAGTCAGTCTCATACTGGATGGCTGTGGATGCTGTAAAGTTTGTGCACAGCAGCTCTTTGAAGACTGCAGCGAGACACAGCCATGTGACCACACGAAGGGACTGGAGTGCAACTTTGGTGGGGGATATGGCTCCGCGAAGGGCATCTGTCGAGGTACAGCAACTTCTGTTTGGTCCCTGTTCCTCTATTTTTTATGATTTTGCTCATTTTAAAGCTCACTACTTTCTCTGTTTCTCTTAAACAGCCAAATCAGATGGAAGAACATGTGAGTACAACAACAAGATTTTCCAGAACGGAGAAATCTTCCGTCCGAACTGCAAACACCAGTGCACTTGCATGGACGGCACTGTTGGATGCGTCTCCCTCTGCCCACATCAGCTCATGCTGCCTCCACTGGGCTGTGCGAAGCCAAAGCGTGTCAAGGTGCAGGGACGGTGCTGTGAACAACTCGTCTGCCCCGAGGAGGCAAAGACAAAGAGCTCTGTGGCAAAGAAACACAGGGGAAAAACTGGCAAAGACAGACCGTCTGAAGACGAGCTCACCAACAGGAACGAGCTGGCTCCTGTGTGGGGAGGAGAATCCAACTCTTTACCTGGTGAGCAGTTTTGTGCGCTTTCTTTTCTGGTGACGTAACTAAGCGACATTAGATCTCATACCTTTAAACTCTTCCTAACCTTGTTGTTTCCCTCTGTGCAGCTTTCAGGAGTCAGCCAATTGGCCACATGTTGGTCAGAGGAGTCAAGTGTGTGTCTCAAACCACAGCTTGGTCACCGTGCTCCAAATCCTGTGGCACTGGAGTTTCCACCAGGGTAACCAACAGCAACGCCCAGTGCAATCTGGTGAAAGAGACTCGGATCTGCCAAGTCCGCCCTTGCAGCCCTGCAACCGTAACCAGATTTAAGGTACATTCCACTTTTTTAGCATGTTGAAATCAGATTATTTAATTACATAATGGACATTAACATTTACACGTTTTCGATGTCTTCCTCCTTACAGAAAGGTCAGAAATGTAACCACATAGAACAGGCCAGCCGTCCAGTTAAACTGTCCCATGCCGGCTGCCGTAGCCTGAAAAAAGTCCAGCCGAGGTACTGTGGGTCGTGCTCGGATGGTCGTTGCTGCAGGCCTCACCGAACCCAGACAGTGCCTGTCGACTTCCGGTGCAGAAGCGGAGAGATCGTCAGCAGGATGGTGATGGTGATCGAGTCCTGCAAGTGTAACCTAAACTGCTCCGGCAGCATCAAAAAGACACCGCCTCGCTACAGACTTCACAATGATATCCACAAACTGAACATTTAAAGTTGTAAAAGGAAAATCTCTTATTGAAAAATTTGCACTTTTTGGTTGCAGACATCTGCAGGATGAACTTTGACTTTGCTTCGTGACATTGGAGCCTCGTGGTTTGCTTCTTTTTGAAGCTTTATTTTTACATTGTGAAAATTATTTTTATAGTTAAATAAAAATGTGTCCTTCACTTTTATTTTATACACATACTTAACGTATTTAAGCCTCACTTGACAAGACACGTCACATGACAACATGGAAATGACGTAAAAACTACGGCAGCTACTAAATCGGTCATTACATGTCGCCATGTTGCTGTTGATTTACTGTACTTATTCATTTTATTTATAGTGTTAAATACTTTGTTTAATCGTGGGATATTGTACAATAATATTGGTTTGACGTCTTCTACACTTTGTAAAATGTTTAGAAAATATTCTGTAGTAAAGTAAAAGTTGGCCAATTAACTGCAGTCCAACTAAGTGTATTAATATAATGCTTTAATTTGTCATAAATAAACACATAAAACAGGGCTGCACTACTGCAGTTTTCTAGTTATTTTACGTTATAGGAAGAAAGCAAACAATTTGGAGCAGTAATCTGGAAAAAAAGGGAAATTCTCAGGGGGTCTGTTGTAACCGTTTTCAGAAGGAAATGAGCTATACTGTTTCAACTGCATCTGGCTGACCCACTTCTGAGGCGACCTACATGCCACCGAAGAGTTTAGGGAGTGAGTGTAATGTAAACCTGTGGTTTCCCTGCTGCTGGACAGATGCTGGGCACAAGCTGCAGAATTTAGTTTATAGGGCAACAGAGAGTAATCGAAACCTTCCACTCAGATACGCAGAACAGACGGCAATCCCTCATGTACAATCCTACATTTTAAAATGTGTCGCTCTGAATAATGAATGTCACACCGTGAGCATTAGGATGTGATTTCACTCCTTTCCATCCTGAAGTTTCTTTCAAAAGTAAGCATGTGGAATTGCAGTAGTGGAATGAAGCAGAGTTCATTTACTTAAGTACAATTTTGAGGTACATCTTGTGTTTTTCTACATATCTTATACATTTTGGTTTATACATAAATGCATCAATACAATAATATATTTATAATATAAATTACATTCTGAGTGGGTCCATTCTGCATAATAAGTACTTTTACTTTTGATACTTTAAGTACATTTTGATGCTGATACTTTTGTACTTTTACTTCAGTAAGTTTTGAATGCAAGACTTTTACTTGTAGTGGAGTAATTTCACAGTGTGGTTTTAGTATTTTTACTTAAGTTAGGATCTGAATACTTATTCCACCACTGATAAGTTGTAAATTGATACTATGTTGTTGAGTCTTTGTGTGAATATTCAGATTATTTTTCCATCCAGACAAAGCTAGATAAATGAATAAATAAAAGGACAAATGGGTCATCCAGCTCATTTAAGCCTAATAAGCACATAAGCTCAGGGTGTGTCCATCACGGTGCTGAATCATGACACCTAACAATTTGCCAGGACTCACATGTAAGCTTATTTTCCATCAAACAGCAAGAGGAAAGCAAATTCCCAAAGTGTGATTAAGTGAATTACGTAAAGGGGCAAGACCAAGAGAGGGAGAGTGGGAGCAAAGGAAAAACAGGAGTACTGACGCACACAGAGATGAAATGGTTCCATCCCCTGACGGAGAACACAACAATAGAGCTTTGTCCGTGAGAACTGGAGAGGAGAGCGGCTCACTCGGGGGACTACGTCCATTGCAACAACACATCACAGCCTGACTCAGGTCTGGTAGTTTATTACCATGGATACAGTGTAGGACCACAGTACACAACAGCAGAGCAAAGAGATGAAGACGTACAGTACAGTGCAAACTGTTTTTTGGTAAACTATGTTCTCATACGTGCTCCGACCTCAGAAATATAAAAAAAATTCCATTTCAAAAGCACAAGATCAAACCAGAAACTGGGTTTCAAGTGGTTTTGGAGCTGTCCCGGTTGTTGCATGCATCTCAGTAATTAAGTTTGCAGCCCTGAAGGCATGAGCTTCACAACTGGCAGCTAAACAATTGACTTTCTGCATCATTAATCTCGGTCTCGCCGAGAATCAGAACATCTACGCATTCAATATACATCACACGCTTTCTTTGATTGCTACAAAAACGGTTTGTTCTCAGGATCAGTAGGATGACGGGGGGTCGAGTCATCTGAGTGTCAGGGCTCTGAAGTTACCACAGAAGAAGAATACATATAGTGGCTTGAATAGGAGCAAAGTTGGAGCGTAAATCATAGTTGAAAACGTGGTTTGTTCTACCTGACCGGCACAAATGCACCTTAAAAACATTTGGTATTCAAGCATTACGTGTTTTGATATGTATGCACCAAAATATGGCAAAAAAGTGAAACACCTGCGAGGTAAACCTAAAGAAGTATTGAATCTACAACATCACAGCCACCAAAACAAAGACAAGGAAACACGAGTAGACCCTTTAACTGTCCCTCTAAGCCATGAAAGTGTGACAAACTGAGTTCTACAGTTTACACCTGTGCCTCTCCTGCTGTGCCTCTATCATAATGGATTCTTCTGCCCCATTGTGGGTAAAATGAGATACTTGACAGAAGTGAAAAAATTGCTAACAAAACACTTCCACCTAGTGGCACATTACTTTTCTCCAGCTGGAAACCCCTTCCATCTTTTTAAATCATCATGATGTATTTTAGTCCATGAAATATCAGAAAATAGTGAAGAAATGCCAGTTATACTGACTCGGAGCCTAACGCAACATCTCAAGATGGCTTTTTCTACCCAACCTACTGTCCAAAACCTAAAGATTCAATTTAAAGTGATAAAAAAGCAGCAAAAGTCTCACTGCCAAACCTGAATAAGACACTGTAGCACCAATAGTTCACAGTCACATTTACACACAAATGTCCTCTGGGACATTAACTAAAAAGAGGTATCATAACCTCTGACAACAACAGGAAATTTCCCTGATATCTGGAAGAAAAAGACCCCAGATTGTCAGATAAACGTATTCACATTTTTAAATAGACCTTATAAATATTACAGTGCAACTTAAAGAAATAAATCCTGAATCATTTTAGAAAATATGATGATGAAAAAGTGGATGTTTGCAGCCCCTCATCAAACATTGTCGTGTAAGAGTTTTTGAGGAAATCTATGTAGTTCTGGATGCTTTGCTTGTGGCTCTCTGATTGGTCCAGGCTGAGCTGCAGGTCCTTCAGACGCACCTGGAACTGTTTCTCTGCCTGCAGATTAAGAAACGGACAGACTGTGAGTTCAGATATTCACTCGATGTTATTCAGTACAACATACATCATGCGAGCCTTGTCCTTTATATGCTGAGTCAGGCTGATACTCACAGAGATCTTGCTCTGGCGAAGCAGCCTCAGCTCGTTCGCTCTTCTGCTCTTCTCGGCTTCCAGCTCCACGACTTTGGTCTGAAGCGCTTCTTCTCTGGCAGCAGCCTGGTCTTTAACCTTGATAACCTGGACAGGTGAAAACATTTTTAATGATCATCATCTGTACCTGCAAACCAACTGCACAACAATAGTAACAGGTTATCGATATCCTATGGGCTTTCAATTAGAGTCTGACCAATATGGGATTTTTCAGAGCGATGCTGATACTGATTTTAGAGCAGAAAATTAATCGATAACTAATATGGCGGCTGACATAGTAATTTTTTTTAGCTTTTTTTTAATGTGGATTATGCTCCGAGTTTTCACCACTCTGTAAAGCTACGTTACTTTTTCAAACATAAAACTTTATGCAACTAATACTGCACAGATAAAACAACAGGGAAGAAAATCAGCTGTTTTTTAGAAGTCATTCCAAAATCCCACAGCACCGATCAGAACGAATACAGGAAGTGACCCCACACACACTCACGCACAGACATGGGTATAAATAATGATGGATCAGAATATAGCCAAGGCTGTTCAACCAAACTTCTTGTCTGTACTTTGTCCATTGAATCTGAATATGTTTTTAATTAAATCCCCCACAAGGCTGTCTCAGGAACAGTGTTCAGTGAGTTTTCAGGTTGCAGTTTATTAATGAAAAAGAAAAATGAAAACTTTGTCCTAGTTTTTCAGCCTAGGACTTTTTTCTTTTGTCTGTTGCATCTAAAGAGGTATTTAGTCTGCCTTTTTGTATACTCCTATTGTATCCTATTGTAGTTAAAATTCTGCTGTGGTGACCTTCCTACACTATCAAAGACTGGATGTTAATAACTACAAGCACAGAAAATAAGGACATATAGGCTCGTTTGTACTGCAGTGTATCAATCAGTGACAGGAAATAGATGTTTTCATGAATATGTCTGATAGTATTAATTTAAAAATTATGCAATAAGAAAAACAGAAAAGATGCTTTGTCGTGCGACCATCTCGTCCTCCTGACCGTACCTGATGTCTGACGTCTGATAAAGCCGCCTCCAGCTGCCGGCTGAGGGCCTGGCACTCTGACGAGCGCTGATCCAGCTGCCGGTTGCTGTAGCTCAGAGCTTCCTCCTGAGCCGCGAGGCGCCGCACCAGCTCCAGGTTCTCCTGCTGCAGCTCATCCATCTTCCTACAAACACAATAAATCATTTCTGTTTCTGGATCTGTTAGAAAGAGATAAAGAATTCAATAATCTAGACAACAGAGATGAGAGGATGCTTTGCCTTTGGAGAGAGTTCACTTGCTCGTGTAGTTGTGAATTGGCATCGTGGATTGAATCTTTCATCTCCACAGATGATCTCAGCAGTTTTGTCTGACTTTCCATCTGCAAATGTCAAATTTAAAGTTCAGAATTACATGTTTTACATGCAAATGAATGGAGCAGAAAAGAGGATTTCACATCACATTCAAAAATGTGTCAAATAAAACAATCTTGCAAACACTAAATGGAGATTTCTAGACACCAAATCATGATTTCTGATAGAAACATGTGAGTGATTGAACACAGCACAGCACAGACACTAAGCTAAGGATGGTTTAGTTTTCCACCGCAATCATTTTTCACCGCAAACATCAAACTCACTCAGAAAACACGATGCGGCGACAGACACATGAGGTTGTACTACCGCCTAGTGGCCAGGTGTATGGAAAATGACGGCATTTTACATTCTGACCGCCACCACAGCTCGCTCACTTTGCACACCTTAACCTGCAGTTGCCTAACGAACTCTGACTTTTCTGAGCACTTCCTCTCCGAGCGGTGCAGGTTCTCCTGGCACTCGAAGAGACTCTGCTCAGCTGCGCTCAGTAACTCGGGGTAACGCGCCAGTTCGTCCACGCGGCCCTGCAGCTCCTGCCTCACCTGGGCTCCGGGGGACGGTGGGAAGGATGTTGGGAACAGACAAAATATTAGCCTAAAGATTCATCACACCTCTCAGAGAGATGCTCACAGATGCTGCAGGCGTGCAGAATGTGCCGACATTCATCTTTAGACCAAGCTTTGCCAGTTGTTAGTTGAAGTGGTACTGTAGGAAATGTGGTAGTTAGAAGGTCAAAGTAAAAAAGAAAAGTTACACAGCAAAAAAACAACAACTAACAGCTCGGTAGTGGCCATTCAAGAACAAAAGAAACAGTGCTGCAGAGCTGAATATACAAGGAAAACATTAGTGTTAGACCCTGTTAAAAAAGAGATTATTTCGATCAATGCAAACCTCGTTTTAGTGCAGTTGGTTTAACTTGTGAACCTTTTCAGAACCTGTTTGCTTCTTCACAGGCTTGAGAGCCACATAATTACATCACTGTATATGTCTCAACTCTTGAGCCTACGCTGGCATAAAGTATAGGGAAAAATGAGCATGTAGAGGTGCAAGGTTACCTTCTCAACTTCTGTATTTTTTCCATCTCGTGTCTTCTCGGTCTCTCTTAAAACATTTGCATATTTCCTCCTCAGATCATCCAACTCAGCTTGATTCTCTGCAATCTACAATAAAAAAACAGGATAGTATGACTAAGCCTGCTGTGTCCTTCCCTGCTCCTGAAAATGTCAAACTGATATTAATGATGAATGATTCATTCAACAACCTCAACAGACAACAGTCGGCGTTACCCTCGACTGTAATTAAAAGACTAGTTAGAATAAGCTGATGTAATCCCCTTTTCTGTGAAGCACTTTTCAGAACACTTACAGTATGAAACGGTGTTTGAAAAGCATAATAAATGAGTCATTTGTGAAATGAAAGAAAAGATAAAAGGATTAAAAATCGCCTGGAATTAAAGCTCCGATGCTTTCTTACCCAGTAGAATCACAGGAAGGAATTTTTAAGCAGTAATATAGATAGATAGAGTTTTTAAAACCCTAAAAACTGACCTGGTATTTGCACTGTTCAGCTTGATGTTTGCTCTCCTGACACACAATCTTTTCTTCTATCAGGGCGGATTCACAATCAGCCAGCTGCTGCTCCAGCTGAGCAACAGATGCCTGCAATCACACAAACATTAAAATTACTTTAGTGACAGAAATAATGAAGAGCAGAACAGGAGCCAGAAAGAATTGACAAATTGCTACAGATTGATTGCTTTATCTGTCAGCTGGGTGCAGATTACTAAATGGAAATGGTTTATCGACTTTTTAGTGTTTCTCAAGTCTCTTTTTAAATGCTTTGGGAGAAAAACTACAGCGATCAGTACGTGAGTTGACGTGGAATTTTGCCTTATTTTGGAAATCTTATTATGACTGTCAATTTCAATTATCACAATCAAAAACAGGATTGGCAATTCCATTGGAATTTGATTTCCTAATGTGGTAAATAACACAAAAAAGATATATTTCATATCAAACTTACCATGTTACCTATCTTTAAAAACTGAAAATGTAAATAAAAACCACTGATCTCATGGTCTTTACAGATCAAGACTTGATAATCTAACAATGCTCATGGCTGCACCATTAGTTCTCATGGAATAAAACTCTCAAAGTACATTCAAACTCAAACAGTGGATGGATTTATGAGGCTAAATTGGGTGGAAATGGTATGAATAATGACGGACATCATATTGATGCAGAAAGTGTTTCTTATTCCTATCCACAAGCTGTTTGGGAGCTCGTACCTTGAGTGCTGCATTATTGACGCTGAGGTCTCCGTTTTCAGTGCTGAGTTTTTCAACACGTTGCATCACAATTTCATTAGCAGCTGCGAGCTCTTCCTTCTCCTTCTGCAGCCTCACTGTCATGTCTGCAATGTGACTTCATTCAAAGTAAACATAAATAACTCATAAGTAAAAACAGGTGGGTATGTTTACTGTGTATTCTTTACAAATCTGAAACATCACCAACCTTTTCAACAACTCTACATGAGCTTCAAGTCTGTCTTTCTCATCCGTCTCCTGCTCCTTCTGCCGTCTCCTGGACTCCATTTCCAGCCGGGCCTTGGAAATCTGAGCATCCTGTGTGCCAGCCAAGAGAGCTAATTCAAAGCATGATCCTGAACAATGGGACTACCACTTTTAAAGCCATCAAATTACAGCCATATTGACTTCATACCTTTTCCTTCAGTTGCGCATAGCATTTCTCAATGGCAGCTTCAAACCTCTTCGCTCTGTGTTTATGTGCTCGGGTGGCTTTCTTGAGAGATTCTTTGTCCTTTGCTGCCTTTTCAGTCAAAGCGGCGATGGATCCTTTCAGATCATCCATCTCCATCTTTTGCTCGACCAGGGTTCTCTCCACAGCCTGGAAAAGAAAAAAGACACACTTTAATACTACACTTGATCTTTAAAGCAGTTTGTGTGGAGATTAGTAGTCTGATAAATGTGTTTGTACCCGTAGCTGTACAGTCAGACGATTGTTCTCTGCTTCCTTGTTGCGAAGCTGCCCCTGCAGGTGAGCGCGAGTCGCATCGGTAGATTTGGTCACGTGAACTGCACTCTTCATGTGCTCCTGTGAAGACCATTACAGACAGATACTTTAATGCAATTTGAATCTTTTCCATTTGTAGTGCAAGCTCATGTGTATGAAAGCATCTGCTGTTCTTACCTGCTCTTCTTTACGCAGATCCTTCAGTTCCTCAACTTTTCTTTCAGTCTCTCTCAAGTTTCTTTTTAAAAGCTTTAGGAGAAAAATAACAGCAATTATGCATTTATGTTATTTATCTGGACATTATTCTGACCTTCTCCTACAAACTGAACAATACGAAACCAGTAAACAGTCCAATAGACTAACGCAGATTAACCTTAATCTTAAATCAGGTTGCCAAAATTGAAAGCTTAATTCACTTACACTTAAATTAAGTTACTTAAGTTCTTTGAGTCAATACACACACTCACCTCATTCTCACTCTCAGCTTGTGTGATCTTCTTCATTAAGATGTCAGTTTGGTGGTCAGCATTGATTCTAACAGCCTTTATGGAAAAATATATTTTCAAGTTTCCAAGAAGCACTTAAGTAAAAGTCAAACCAATCCTGAGCAATATACAAGGTGGAAGTAATAACCAACCTCTGCATCTTGGAGCTTTTTTAGTTTCTGTCGAACTGACTTATTTATTCGTCTAAAATCCTCCAACTTCTCCAGCAAAAGTCCCCTCTGCCTTGTAGCTCTGCGCTTATCACTGGCAGACTGTCTTGAATCCTAAATTGCAAGAAAAAGTATGTTACATGTAGGTAAATTGTTATGAGTCACAACATGCAGAGCCCATTTTTTAACCAAACCTAATGTATGCACAAACTGAAACAAACATACAGAAAATTCCTCTTCCATGGCATCTTTAAACGACACAAGTTGTACGGCAGCAGCGTTGGCAGCTACTTCTGCATCCATCAGTATTTTCAGGAAGGGGCTTTTTCCTTCCGCAATGTCTCCATGACTAAATGAAAAACATGAAGAAAAACAATTGGTGAGTGGATTTACAGCCCCAGAGATTAGGCAGTATATGTTTTCAAATGCATCTTACGACCTCACCAATTGATGCCAGCCTCTGGGGTTCTTGTCTGGAGGCTGCTGCGTGCCCTGCTCCTTCTCCCCGGCTCATGAGAGCTGGCTAGATCACCACAGCTCAGAGTGACATCCTCCCTGGTAGAGCTGAAACCAAGAGGGGTGCTTTGGAGTTCATCCTCTGGAGACATACCTCTTACTAAAGGCAAAACAACATACAGTTATACAACATATAACAGCATACAGCATGAGTTAACAGAGGAGGGACAGGGAGTTAGTTCACACTAATAAAATATTTAACATGATCTTATTTACACTGCATAGCCTAGCTTGTACATTAATGTGAAGGGCATGGAGAGTATGTTGTCAAGCAAGCTAACTAAGCTCATAGCAACAGACAGTAGACAGTACCAGGTTAAGCCTTACGATAGAAGAAATACAGCGAGCATTAAGATAATTCTACACTGCAAACCCGCTGATATCTACATTATGGCTGTCTGAACCTAAATAATCGTAATCGACAAAACAATACCACTTAAAAATCTAAATACTACTTACAACACTTTCGCCTTGTGTCGGTTGTGAACGACGCTACTCAAACTGAAGAGCCCCCTCTTACAAGCAGAACCTGATTGGTTAGCTCTGCGGAACGTCATAGCATGCACTTATTTTCTCGCTGCTGATTTGTTCACCAAGGGTGAGGTAGGCGGGACTAAATTCGATTAAAGTTGCGAACAACCAATGAGCAAAAGACTGACGGAAACCATAGAAACGGAAAGGACGTTTACATTCTCAAACCATTTGTGGCTAACATCAAGTGACGAAAAGTATTAACGTTTTGTACGTTTCGTTGCGTGAAACTCAAAAGACAGCATACGGTTATTTGGACATACTCGCAGTTCAATACTGGGTGTTATTTTGTGTGCTTTGGTGGCTCAGTTCAGCATTGCCAGAGCCTCTTCAGTCAAAGTTAGCTAGGCAGCTAACGTTAGCTGTTACTCGGCGAGTGGAAATGTTCAAAGCTAAAATTGTCCTTGTTGGTCCTAGTGAGGTACGTAAATGCCTTTTTTTTACTTTAGTGTAGCCTGTTGTCATCGTCAGATATCGATAATCAACCAGATAACAGTTTTAACAGTGAAAGTGTAATCAAACATCAAAAATAAATGCTTGCTTCAAAAGGTTTTCTAAACGTATGTATTTGTTGTTAGCTGAGAAGCGCGCAGTCGTGCAACTTAACTAGTGTTAAGTATGTTTACTCAATAACAATTTTAAGGTAATGTTGCTTGTACCTAATACTTCAAACTACATTTTCACAAGGAAACATAGTACTTTTTGCTCCTGTAAATATACTGTATATTACAGCTGCAGTTACTATAAGTGACTACAGCTGTAATATACAAAACATAAACAACCAAATGCAGCTTGTAATAGGCAGTAGTGGAGTAGTATCTTGAGGTATGTGTACTTTACTTGAGTTATTCCATTTTATGCAACTTTAAACTGCTACTCCACTCAATTTTGAGGCAAATATGGTACTTTTAACTCCATTACATTTAGCTGGCAGCTTCAGTTACTTTACTCAGGCCGAGATTCAACATATAAAAGACATGATCATTTTCAATTGATTAAACTTTTTTTTTAAATGAAATATCATAACAGTATATTAAATAGTTAAAATGGGCCCTATCTTTACAAATGTATAGCTCTGCTTACATAAATGCATCAATACAAATAATGTAATAATATATGTAGAATATACAGTATATAACAATCTGAGTACTCGTTCTGCATAATAATAGTAGAGTAATGTTACAGTGTGGTATTATTACTCCTACTCAAGTAAGGGATCTGAATACTTTTTCCACCGTAATAATAATATTATTAATAATAACCTTATTTATATAGCACCATTAAATACACATTTACAAAGTACTTTGTGGTAATATTGCCTCTGTACTCGTCCATCTGTTTGACAAAACTGTCAACTAAATGAAAAGTAGCACACATTTTGACTTGCAGGCAATGCACTGGTGTAACTATTTACATTAACAAGGACTCAGTTACCTTTGGGTTCAGAGTCAGAGTGCACAACCACATCTAATTGGAATCTAGCCTTTATGAAGGTTAATAATTACACCTGTGTTTCCTGCTGTGTTGTTAAAATGGCTGCCATAAAAGAACACTAGTCCACTGAAAAGAAAAAAAATCTAAATTTAAAATTTTACTTGTGTAAAAGTTACCTTGATTTCATAGTGGACATTTTGCCCGCCACAAAAGGAAAAATAGCTGCTGTAAGTGATAAAACCATGCCTTTAAGTGTTCTAGTAATCAATAATGGTTTAATACCAGACACCATGCCTGTAAACAGGATGCAGCCCTTATTCATTACACCTCTTTTTTTTCCCACAAGTCAAAATGTCTTGCATATAAAAAGAGGGTTTATTTATGTACCCAACACACCTCTGTCTTTTTTCCAGAGTGGGAAAACTGTTCTTGCAAATTTTCTTTCTGACCTGAAACCAAATGGGGAAGTGGGAGGTGAATACAGACCAACTCAAGGAGTAAGGTAAAAACCCTGTGTCAACTTTCCTACACGCTTTACACATCCCGACCTCCACACAAGATGGAAATAACATTTCATATTTTTCATGATTAGATGATTAAAGCTGCATATCAGTTTTGGTTTTAGGGGTATTATTGTTGGATAAAGGAAAAACATAATGCGTCTGTTGTCTACTTTCAAGGATACTGGAATTTGATTCACAATCTGAAGGCAGTGGTGACAATGCAAATGTGAAATGTCAAGTTGAACTTTGGGACTGTTCAGGACATTTAAAGTAAGTTTTATATATATATATATCTCCAATCAAAAAATATGAGATAGTGTCATTCTATCATATGATACTTAAAAGTCCAATTGCTTTATTGTATACTACCCAGATAATCAATATTTTCTTTCTACAGATTTGAATCATGCTGGCCCGCAATGATAAAGGACTCCAGTGGCGTGGTGATCGTTTTTAATCCTGAGGTTGTAGATCACTTCAAAGAAATAGAGATGTGGTATTTGTCGTTTGTTGAAGCTCCACAACACTTGCAGGACAACCAGTGTTTACTCATTGCTCACCACAAGCCTGGCTGCGAAGCGGAAGACGGACGGCTGCCCTTTGGTATTTACACCGCAGGCCTCCCAAAGCTGTTGTATGAGTTATTATTGCCATTTCTGGGATAACATGATTTTTTTTTTTTTAATGCAGTCTCGAATATGGGCAGACTGCCGCTTATTCACTCGAACCTGGAGGAGGAACCCGAGGATCTGAGGCAAGCTTTCTGCAGATTCCTGGGAAATGTTGTAAACACAATGTCGGAAAGTCGAGAGCGAGAGGAGATGTCCATCATTACTTAGAAGCAAAATCTATAAATTATGCATCTGAATGAAGAAACATGTTTGCATTGGCAATCTTTAAGAGACATTCATCAAAACTTCCCATTTTAAAAAAAAGTTATTACACATCTATGCTGTCATTCAGCTGTACGTGAAACTTACAAAACCCCTTGCAAACTTTTTAGCAAAATATTTTCCCACTGTTATGTGATCCTGTTATTTTTGTTGTCTTATATTTTGTACAACTGTTGAGAATAAAATAAAGATTGTTTATTTGAAAATTTAGTACAAATAGTTGAGAATGTGTCAATTGGAAGTGCAAAAGGTGAAAGAGTGAAACAACATTTAGACATCATATCCAACGATGCCTCCTTTGCCGATGCACTCTCCAATGTAGAACCACATCAGCACCTCAGTGGCCACGAGTCCATTCCTTAAGGCATCCTGCAAAACAAAAACAAGCTAAATTTAATTCTCCAGACAAATGCTTTAATCTATATAGAATTAGATAATGTGTAAGGGCAGTTTGTATTTAAATGAGACCTGACAATGTGGCATGAAGGAATAATTGTAAAGTGCAAAAAATTGTCCCTTCCCATGCATACAATTACCCACTCTACCAGTTAGACAACAAGCAAACTAATACATATTTCATGAATTTTATATGAAGTTTGGTAAATAATTAACTTTGAACAATTTGTCTTTTTTCCCCCCCAAGCATTTTCCATTGGAACTAAAAGAGATGGCATTTAAACTTCCTACACTGGTACTTTGGCCTGCACAGATTACTTGTATTGTCTTATATAATTATTAAACCATTTCTGTTTTATTTCATGTATTTGAAGATAAACGCAACCACCTAACTAGTGTTTACAACTTACTGAGGAATGTTTATCTGTATGTTTCCTAACCTGAAGTAAAAGTAACAACACATCACTTCAGGTTGCATTGTCAGAATAAAAAATCAGTTTTATCTGTTCTTAATAAATGCATGTGTACTTTTTGCAGAACGGATCCAATAACATTAAATTAAAAAAACACTGATGACTTTTCAATACAGGGTTCACACACACAAATAAAAAGCTTGTACTTCTCAAAGTTGTGTGAACTCACCTTTACTGTGGTTTGTCCCAAGCGTCCTGACTGGTAGCTCTTGGCGAGGCCCTTTGCTGCCTCTATGGCTTTGGGGATCTCAGAAGGGGAAGGTGGCACGAGCTCCACCCGGGCATAGTACCAGAAGGTCGCTAGTCGGGGTTTGGAGTATGTGACAGCGGCTGCACGTGATACAAACAAACTGTCAAACTGAGGATAGCGTTGGCTAAGGAGCAACACTGCCTAAAGCCACGGAGCCATGTCCTCTTACTCTTACAATATCTAGCACAAAATGGGAAAATCACATGTTTCTTAATAAAAACAACAACCTGTTGCAGAGGCTGAATCGACACCTGAGCTTACCAAAGGTCACACAGAAGTTGTGCGGCTGCTAACGACGTAAAATACTGTTAGCTAATACCGTTCGCTACACCGCCTCAGTTTATAATTGGTAAAAATATAAATAAATAATAATAATAATGAAGCGTAAACTTACCACCAATTAAAGTTGGTACTTTTGCCACAAGTTTCTGCACTGCCTGAGCCATAATGGAGACTGCTCGGGGCACCAAAAGAAGAGGAAAGAAGAAGAAAAGTGTCGTGACAACGTTTCCGGGTCGTTGATTTCAAAATAAAAGAGGATACGAATAAAATGCCATTCATATATTTTCAAAACAAGAGTGCTTTAAGGCATCTGAAAGCTGCAAGCCAATCTGCCCATCACTATCGATTAATATTTAAAAAAGCAGGCAAGTTAAGGAAATCTATTTGTATATCATCTCAAAACATAGCGCCATTATACTTGGATTTCAAAAATACAAAATAATTATAATCAAGGAATTAAGGAAATAATGTAGTCTACCAATCAATTAAAGATACAATTAAGTTTTAATTTGAAAGTTAAAAGAAAAACATTTTAGTGAAATTGAGTCAGTAAAGTAACTTGTATAATTCTGTATTTAAACAATTGGAAGGATTTTGATCTCCACTGAATGTTTGTTTGCGCTGTTTCACTTTTACAATTGTTCCATTTGTTCAGAGGAAACTTCTAAACAATC
The DNA here is from genome assembly GCA_903364295.1 of Serranus cabrilla. Lineage (NCBI taxonomy): Eukaryota > Metazoa > Chordata > Actinopteri > Perciformes > Serranidae > Serranus > Serranus cabrilla. The sequence continues at coordinate 193,088 of CAFUXE010001073.1, forward strand.
TACATTTAGCACATTGAAGAACAAATTTAAGAGTATACACACTAAAATGTATTTTTTTCTGCAGTTTTTTCAGTACAAGACTTCAATGACGATGACATCCAGGCATACGAAGATCCAAAAATTGCACCACAAAATTGGTTATTATAGGAACTGCACTTGAAGTGAAGTGTGGTGAAGTGATTGAAAGAAAGGACTACACGACACACAGACAGAAGTGTGTTCTTTGTGTGTAGCACATGGATGACTAAATCATTACTCACGCTCCTCTGACTCAGCCCGCAGCCCACATAGAACAAACAAAAAACTGGAGCAGTAACAATGTACGAACAAGTTTTCCCAGGCAAACACCCAACATTTTGTGCAGTTGCTTTGAATACAGCTTTAAAGAAAATGTTAATTGACAGTATACCTGCAAGACATGTTACGTAAGTGAGAATACAATGTAATTAAAGCCTCCCACTCTAAAAAATAAAAATCAAACTTGGACACAAGCTGATAGTTGAGGGTGTTAAGGAATTCTCACTTCATTTTCCAAATCCTTGCAGAATACATGAAATGAAAACCAAACCGACAGCAGCTTCCCTGCTGAAGTGGACATGTGGTGTAATTAGACTTACAAAGGATCAATCACTAGAGGGTGCTCTCTAATAGGTTAATAACAAATAGAGCTATGGGGAGATAAAGATTAAGAAATTGTATTTTCTTAATCCACCAAAAGCCTTAACAACCTCTTGTTCTGGTTGAACAGTAGTTGTATTTAAGTTGTAAATAATACTCTGTTTTATGTTTAGCACACTGAGTTTCCCTTTCATGAAATGTACTAAAAGTTTCATGTCTTGCCTTACGGGGAAGTCCTTCATCTCCCAAGGCCAATAGAGCCTTTGGTGGTTTCATCATTTCAGGCTGATTGCTGCACAGACAAACAGTGTTTAAACCCACAGAACTTTATTTTGAGTTCAACTCAAACTGCCACGGTTTCCAAAAATACCAAATATGTCAGCCCGAATTATGGGGAAATGTCATCAAAAGAAAAAAGGCATGAAAAGTCCTAAAGAATTTTCCATTTCAAAAGCCATGAAAATGTCACCTTGGATTTAATTCAGTGAAAGTGTAACAGCCCTGTGATATTGTCAGAAAGTGTGGAAAAATGGTAACTTTCCGCTAACTTTGAGGGTATTAAAGAGTCGCATTAGGTGGTATGTTTTGAAATGTTAAAGTGATAGTTCAGATTTTTTAAAGTGGGGTTGTATGAGGTACTTACTGATAGTTAGGGTGTTATCTGCAGCAGATGGTGGTCGGCATGCCCCGTTTGCTTCTGTTCTGGCATAGAAGCAAAGCAAAGTACTGCTGTGGATTGGGGGCAGCAGCAAAACACATTTTATCCAACTGAAAAAAAGTCGCTTCAGCCCTGTTTAATTTGATGCAGGGGAGAGTGAAGCTGTTATCTATGTTCTCTTTAAAACCACCAGACTCCATTGACAAATACTGTGATTTTACCTCATGAATATGTTAGGTGTTGGTGGAGTTTTTGACATCTAGAAGTGCTATGGGGCAGTTTTTTTCTTATGAGCATAGGTCCTGTTTGTTTTAAATCTCATGCACTTATACAAGGACAGACATGCACATACATACAAATGTGTGTTGCAGTTAACATTTCTGCCAAAGGTTTCATACTGTTCCTCCAACCTATAGGTGGAGATATGTGCACAGAAACAGAAATGCATGAGACTGCAAGCTAGAAAACATGAGTCTGAACAACACAGAATTTAATAAAAAATGCATTCAACACGTTTGCAAGGCCTCACAGAGACGCACAGTGCATTTTAATGACTAAGAGTGAATGTAAAACATACATTTTTCTTTACAAGAAAACTGCACGAGTCAGCTGTATTATGCTATATACATAATGCGCAGTATTTAATAGTTTATTGTATATGCATGTGCAGTAGCTGTTAGTTCTATCTCTGTATAATGCATCAGCTCTCAAGTCTTTTTAAAAATGTGAGTTATCATGCTTTGCCCCCTGTTAAATACATTAAGTAAAGAATAACAAAGAATAAAGACATAATGATATTACATCTAATTCTTAGCAAGAAGGCAACTGTGTGTATAGATACCAAACTGTGGGAAAACTGCTGTGAAAATGTAGCAGCTGGCTTTTGGGTGACACAGTAAATAGGCTTAACTTCATGAAAACTGGTTTCGGGAAATTAACTTAATTTCTTTAAAGAAAAAAGATAAGCAGCCAATTTTAAGGAGCACAGAGTCAGAGACTTTTAGATGTCCCTGTGACCCCACAGCTCAACATTTAATCAGTAGTGACGTGTTAATTCAGACAGAGTGAATACAGCAGGGCTGAGTGAGTCATAGAGACAGACTGAGACGGACAGAAATATACCTAGACAGACAGGAAGAGAAAAACGAACAGGAAAGGAGGCTGCAGCAACGGTCTAAATCTTGCCTTTCATGGTCTAAAACTGCTAAACATGCAGATGAGATTAAAACAAATGACATCACTACCTCAGACTTGGCAATCAACACAAATGCACACACACATTTCGCGACAGGCCGGCCGGTAATCAGTCTTAGTCCTGCAGGGTATGAAGACAGATAAGGATATCATCCAGTTCTGTGTGTGGGTCTGTGGGGAAGCATCAAGCTCACTGCCAAGAGTGAGGTGATGAAGTCATTTGTTTTAATCTTATGTAGCTACTTCAGAATTCGAGACACCAAACAGATTCACCCATTGCATTCCTCTTTCTGTTCTTCTAATGATCCTAATCAGTATTTATCTCTCAGTCTCTTCTGTCTGTGACTATCTGCTTCCCTTCTGTCTCTGGCTCTGTTCAGAATAAGTATTTTTTATCGATATACTCTGACTGTTTGCAGATAATTCATCAGAATCAGACTGCAGTCTGTAAAGATGATCTCATGCACAATCTGGATAGATTTTGCTTCCCTGCTTGCACACTTTATCTGTGGTCATGCAGCTAGAGAAGAGGATTATTGTGTATTTGCATATTGGATAATAAAGCTATAAAAACTCCAAATGCACCAAAACCAAAGCTGGTGTGTGTTCACATTTGTTATCCGATTACCTACATGTAAATATCATGTGTGAACAGGGTCCCTGACTGTATTCATGAAACATTATGTTTTTTTTTCTTCTTTTTTTTCAAGGTTTTCACTTGAGGCCCTAAATTGGCTTTGACTATCTATCTATCTATCTATCTATCTATCTATCTATCTATCTATCTATCTATCTATCTATCTATCTATCTATCTATCTATCTATCTATCTATCTATCTATCTATCTATCAGTTAAAATAAATAAATGAAAATAATAATAATCGTAAGCAAATAAAATAATAAAAAAACCAACAAACTACCATTGTAATTATTTTTTAAATAAACTTTTTAGGGTTATAATGGTGAACAGTCAGGCAACTCCTCATCTCGGACTAAAAAAATTATTTTGGCACTTCGGGCTTGCCATACAACTTTCTGCGCGTGGTTTGTCCCAGTTGTGTTGCCGTACCCCAACAGTAACCGCGACTGTAAGGTGCGCTTAGTTTGAATGCTGTTTTATTTCTGTGACACCTGCGTTTGTTTTGGTGCTGTTTAATAAGCCGGCAGTGCTACAATTTCACCCCTGCCCAACACTTGAGTAATTATTTAAAAAATTACGCCTTCTAGCTAGTAGCCTAATGTTGCGGCTAGCTAGCACAGTGACAGAAAGGAACTCTTCAGAAGATCCGCTGATTCAGGAAAACATCCCGTTCGTCGCCTGATTTTTCCGACAAAAACTCTGAAGCCAAAGCTTTTCCAGACAAACATGCTGAAACTGGGCTTCATCACGCTAATTCAAGGAGCCTTTCAGGCCCTCTGACTTTGGTTTACCCTGTAGATGTTTTGAATCATCCGCCAGCTTGGTTTAATACATTTATTAAACGGGCCACACAGACCGTTTGAAGACGTTGGACATCAATGATTTATCAACGACTGAATGGATTTTATCTTAAACCTTGGAGCTCAAGTCACGTTTGGAGCAGCAGCAGCAGCTCAAGGTAAAGTTTGGTTTATTATGAGCTGCCGCCGAGCAGTGTAGCAGTGTTTATCAGTGTGTGTTTATGTTGTTGTGTGCTGTGCAGAGCGCGTTTTTGGCTGGTTAACATATTGTGCATATTTGGATTTGTTGGTGTGCACAATGAGCGCATGGACGTGTTTTACTGTGTCTGTGTGCACAGAGGCCTGGTGTTGTGATAACAGCAGTGATGGTCATTGTTCACGGATAGTTGTCACAAATATTATTCCACATATTCAGCTGTAACTACAGTCGGCTGTGCTCACATCTGCAGTATTTTGTAAATCCACATGCTGTCTGTGGGGATTATGATTTGGATTGTTGGACAAATTGTTTTTAGTGAACTTTTTGGTTTGCTCACTTTAAATTCACTGAATTAATTTAGCTGGCGTTGTTGAATAGGGCCACACTAACATTGTTTATGAATGGATTTAAATGTAGGCCTAATTATTTATAATAGGCGTGAATCTATAAAACATGCACATTAAACAAGAGTTTACTTCCCCAAACATAAAGTCATAAAATAGTAGGGAGGAAGAAAACATGCCTACATGTGTGTTGAATCAGCAGGGATAATATTAAATGAGAAGTTTATCTACAGGGGGATAAACATTTTAAATATTACAGACTACCTAAAAGCCTTACAGCAATTAAGTTCGATTACATTTTCAAATTTTGAATCGTCACCTGCTGCCTGAATTTTGTTATTTTCTTTACATAAATAAAGGCTTTTCCACCATAAATTGGTGCACAGAGGTTTACCAGAATTCATGAAATTATCTTCAGTATTATCATTTCATAATAATATTGGACCCCTCTCACTGTCACTTATGAATATATGGGAGATACTTAAAACAGCCACACTGGAGCTCACCAGAGATGCACCAGCTTTGAGAGAAAACAATGTTTTTAGACTTGGATGAAATGATCTCATCCTATATGTGTCACACACACACCAGCACACACTGCTGGTGACACTCTGTAATGATGCCAGATGCACTGCACCATCCACAAACAGGAGATATTCCACTGTAATGCCAGCCAGGCACGTGTCAGTGAGTAAAACATAAAAACAGGAAACACAAAAACTTAATGTTAGAGTCAGTTAGTGTAAAGGGCCACTTATAGCAGAAATGAGTGTGTGTTAGCAGCAATAATGTGATCATTATGTCAGAAAACAGAGGGATAAGAGTTATGAACTCTAGCGGTTGGGTCTTGATTTATAGATTGATGGTTGTTCTGTGTAGCCAGAGGCTCCAGGTGAAGAGAGGGAGCTGAAATGAACCCTCTCCAGTGGGGCCTCTTTCTGTCAGCCCCTAGAGTCATTACTACTTCATCGAGGAGAGAGTCACCTGGTTAAAAGACCCCACACCAGGAGCACTGAGTGGACTCGGTGTCACTGCTACACAGATAGATTGATGGATTAGCGGAGGAGCGTGTTTCATTACCAGCTCAATTGTTGCAACAGGAAGCAGGAATCACAGTTCTTGACTCTCTGTCTCCAGTCACACAGAACCGTGAGGGCAAATCTGTGCGTCCCTGTTAAACAGAAAGTGCTAGAAGCTTGGGGGCTACGTGAGCTAGTCGGTATTATTGGCTTGGCTGTATGGATATTGGATATACGTTTGTTGTTCAAGAGCAAAGGAGGAAGTCTTAGGCTTACTATAAAGAGCGACAAACTCCGCAAACACTGTTAAAAAAAGGTGAAAAAATGTTCCTGCATCAAATTCGATAAACACCCGTACCACAAAATGACATGCAATAAAAAAGGGAATTAAAAGGAATTAAATAACAGTAAATTATTGTTGTTTACTGTTCATTTAACAGAATGAACAGACATATTATGTAAAAACACATTAAAAACAACTACTTTCCAGGTTAATATTAGAGTCCAACCGTTATGTGATTTTTTTTATGTGAGCTGGAATGAAAATAGACCTTTTTTATGTGGATTATACTCTCTGCAAATGCACCCAGAGAGCTATTAAATAATATTTAACATTGTCATACATTATACAAACAATGTTTTACATCATCAGCCAACTCTATAAATGATAAATGAGACAAAAGAAGAGAGAGAATACATAGGAATCAAATGAATAGCTAAATAAGATTAGATAGATTATGTTTGTTTTTGACCTTTTTTTGGAGGTGGAGGGGGTGGACGGGTTAAACATAAGACTTATTATTAACAGCTGATCGTGTGCAAGCTGCAGACAACCCACTTCATATATAACATACTTATACTCACTGCAGTCCACGTACTTTATATAAGGCAGCCTCCCTTTCAAACACATGTTTACCCCGAACATTTCATCTCTGAAACCTTTTCTCTCCTGAAGGTAAAACATGAAGTACACTTAAATTACAGATGACACACTTGTGTAGCGTCTTTGTTTCCAAGGGCAGCTCCTTCACTCTGTTTGTACACACACACTCTCCTGTCAGGCTCAAGTGGTTGGTGGAAATGTTTAGCATTTTTCTGCTTTAGACCATCATCAAAAATACTCTGTAACTGCTTTTCACACAACACTGTTAGAGCTGACTAACAGTAACACACATAGCCTAGATGACATGAGGAGCGGAAGTACTCGCACAGTCCAGTTGTGCGTCTTTGTGAATAAACACACTTCCAGAGCCTCAAGAAAGTTTTCCCGCCTCCTGCTGTCGGATGATGTTCCGGACAAAATGGCCTCTTTAGAGGCCCTATTTCTCTCCACCATGCGTGTTTCCTGTTTGTGCTAACGTGCACATCGCGAACTGATATCTGTCTGGTAATACCAGTAAGTTACGAGTTTGCTGATCCTGATGTCTGTTTCTGTTTTAGTTTTACGGCTGTCCCACTGATCTGTTTATGGGTGATGTCATGGCGTCTGTCTGCCTGCTAATTTACGCTCTTGTGCTGCTGTCAACAACCTATGTGCAGTATGTGCCGTGGGGCTGATTGGGAATTTATTTTCTTTCTTTTTTGCAGTGTCCCGGCACATTCTTTTGGCACATGCAGTTTGATGTTGTCTGGGGGTGAAGTGGTACACAAAAGTCACAGTTCTGTTCATAGTTTGGTACATTGAGAAAAAACCCACTTGCATAAAGATGCCTTTTTTAATTAAAAAAGCAGCACAGCCAGTGTCAAACGAGACAAAATCCTATGAATCTTGATTCATGTTTACAACAATGTGCTTTGAAGATCACTGATTCATTTTGCATTTTAGTTTTTTTTTTGTCCACTAATTTTGTATACTGTGCCGGCTTGACAGTTGTTTTCTACTAAACTTTTAAGATTTGGAATTTCATTTGTTTATTTTCAGATAGAGTTTGAACATGCAATTTGAATATGTCTTTTAATTATAACCACATCATACCATACCAACATCAAAGGAGTTAAAACACTACTTTTATTGGGGACCCATTGAATTTTCAGGGACTCATTTCACTAAAAACCTATCAACATCACTGGACAGGAGCAAAGGAGGAAGTCAGGTGACTATAAAGAGCGACAAACTCCGCCGCCTACACTGTAAAAACAACAAAAAAGTCTGGCAGCTAAAAAAGCTGCTTTTAAAGTCAGCAGCTTTTAAAGTCAAAATGAATTAAACAATCATATTTTATTGTTGTTAGTAACGTAAAACAGACGTTTTTACGTTACTATGTCACTTCTGAAGCTTCGTCCTTGTAACTACTTCACTCCTGGCATTTACTTACATTTACTTACTGTTTATGAACTGTCTTCTAAAATAAACATTTTGCCCTAAACCCAGATCAGTGGTTTCCTTTTTTTTATCAACCGTGAACTGACGTGTATGTATAATGACTTTTTTAGAACGCTCATATTGGTCGTTATGGGTTATTGACAAACGACCTTTTCTGCCCTGTTGGTTGGAGATCATGTTGAGTTTGACCGTTTGAGATTTGTCGGTTTGTGGAAATGAGTCTGAAAGGGAGAGGGACCAGTTTAGTTTAGTTCAAATGTGCTTGGCGGTTTTGTCTGGATTCCAGGCTATTAATCTGTGTTTCTCCTATCAGGATGTAGAAACACTCAAACATATGAATGGGATACTTAAAAAACCTGATAATGTGCACGTAAGCACACTCAATCACTTTCTGCTTCCATTCCTGCTCATCTTTAACTTGAAATAGTATTTCATAAAACCCATCCTTCACTCTGGCATCCACTTTCTCCTGAGGTAAAAAATGTGGTATCATCACTCCTCAGTTTATTTTGTGCTAAGCTTGGCTTTTGCTTGCAGGGAGTGATGAAGCTCACGGGGATCGCGTGCAGACAGTTTTCACACCATTCTTTTCCATTTCAGTAAGAACAACGAGCTCCACCATGAATATGAGCTTTAATTTTAAGATATTAACATTAAAAACAAGCAAGTAAAACACACAGAAGTCACAGAGCAAAGAAGACAGAACTCCTGGCATACAGATCCACTCGGGTCAGGAGCACCGCCGTAACCTTTCTCTGAGTACTTTGCACACTGGAACCAATTAAAGAGCCTCAAATTGCCTCAGACTGTATTTTGTTTATCTCATCTCTCATCCCGGCTGACTAGGAGAACCTCATAAAAGGATTTGAAAACACCAGAAATGCCCAGATCCTACCTTTTAAATCAGATCCATGCCAAATCGGCTGTTAAAAACTTTTTCAGCTCCACATTAAAGACCGTACACTCTTGAGATTTCAATCTAAACCCAAAGATTGCTTCGTTAGACATTCAGTCTCATCAGGTTGGTCTGAATCCGTATTTGTTTAGTCTAAAAACAGTCACGGCATGTTTTCTATTTGACAGTTTTGGCCCGGTTTAATCACATATGAGAAATGGTTTGAGAATGAACCAGTAGAGTATCATGTGTGGAAATGTGTCTTAGTCGTCTTTAATTATGGAAATTTGAGACCTCATGCTGGGTTTGGCTTTGAGGCTGTCACAAACAAGCCTGACACGCGCTTTTCAATGATTTATTTTTGTATTGAACACAGATTTCACTCAGTGCACACACACTCACACACACATTGAGAGGCACACAGCTGTTGCTGTGGTTTCTCTCACATAGGGAAGATGATCTGTTGTCACGCGAGCAGGCTTCTCCTTCAGTTTAACCTTACAGCTGTGTTTTTACTGTCTTCTACAGCAAGAAAAACTCAGACTGATGGTGCTTTAATGATTTCACACGGTCAGTTTAAAAAAAGGAGCCTATTGTATATAACTGGCATGAATCTCCAGTTTGTGGGAGTGGGTACGTACCTGTGAAAGTGCAGCTTACGCAAGAGTTTGTGTGGATGTGTTAATGAATGTTTATGTGTGGACGTTAATGTGGAGTTTGTGTGTGCTGATACAACGGGCCAGATCACAAAGAAAATGACTCATTGCTGCAGAATACAGATGGAGGAAACGGAGGATGAGGTGCTAAAAATCTCTCAGATCCTCTTTTTTTTGCAGGTGAGACATAACAAAAATATATATAGAGCACAGAAAACCACAGCTTTTAAACATTATGTTCCTTAAATGTCACATGTATTTAGTTTTCCCTCTAAATCCATCTATTTTTTTTCTTAAAATCACAAGAATATTAGGTGAGTGAAATGTTGACCACGGTCTCTCTTGCATACTGATTAGACACATATAAATAATGAACAGGTAGTATCCAGGTTGGAACAATGCTCCTGGGTTATTCATAGCAACCTTGACGTGGTGCTTAATTTCTCGATTAGAAAAGCAAATTATAAACATAAATTTGCCCCAGACAACGACGGTGGAAGATGGCAGAGACAAATACAGCCCTAAATAACCTGCTAACTAAAGATAAAAGCCGCCCTTTGAGCTGGTTTACACGTGGTCTGAAAATTAATGAATTACAACCACTGAATACTCAATCAGGTGTTTTTCCAACTGAATTCAGATCTTACAGATTTTGCTTTAACTTGCCGAGAAGGCAAAAAAAAAAAAGTGACAGGAAGCGAAAAGAAACTTAGTCTGACATTGAATTGAGCTTGTTTGCAATTACTGTCATCAGCAGCAATTTCTAAGCAGTAAGCAGCAGCAGAGGCACTTTTCATATTCAAGTTTGTATTTTTCTGTGCTCAGCGGGAAATTAATCTCGACAGATCAACACCACCTGCCTCATATTTGCATTGTGCATTACTCATGAATACAGAACATAACGCTTTATTTTTATCTCAATATTCGGCAATTATAAGCAGTATATCATCAGATAATACGTGTTTATTAAACACTGTCACACAACATATTAAGCATTGCAGCAGGGGACTACAAACCTCTGGATGGGAGACACATTATAAAACATTAGAATTCATGCATAATGTGTTTATTACCCTGCTGTGACAGCGTGTGGCTGACCTTGTGAGTGTGTGTGCATGATAAAAACTGTGCAAGATACAGTCACGAAACATTGTTTCTGGGAACTAGTGTTGCTGTTGAATGCTTTAATAGTTATTTTTTAAGCCCCACATATTTTATTCCATTCTTAATCTCAATACACAAAAATGTTTTTATAGTATTTTTATTTTATTTCTGCCCTTGGATTAACTTGTGCAGTGCATGCTCAAACATGTATGTAGATGCTAGATCCCAACCACCAGATAGTGGCAATATAGTTTTTTTTTTTTACCCCTTTGACAGTGATGTCATGACCCGCCCTACTATGTCTCTGATTGGCTTACCTTTGTTTTCCAGCCTTAATCACTTTCACTCCTCATGTTGAAAAAACGAACCAACCCACCACTGTTCGGTGATTGGGATCTAGATCTAGAATCTCATGCTCTGCTCATAATTTGTAAAGCACTTTTCAAAACATGAAAATGAATAAGAAGGTGCTACATATTTCCGTCACATTCCAAAAATAATGCCTTTTTATTACAATAATGATTTTTTTTTGACTTAAATATAATTTATCATTTCAAGTTTTTTGTGTTTTCTAAAGAACCTGAAAAAAAGACTTATTTTAAGAGAGTCGAAAGAGATATAATAATATAACAATAATGAACAACAAATCGTGCACAAAAATGTATTTTATTTATTATACAAAATATCAATATCAACATAACACACATCCTATAGCACCACCATTATAATACTGGAATAATCCTTACTGTAAACCTACTTCTGCAGCCCCCTGTATATATTATATTCACAGTTATTCCAGTGGTTTTCAAACTTTTTGTGCAGCAGCACTACTGTTACACTTCTTGTTAGTATAGAATTTGCCTCTGTATTGGGAAATAAGTGCGTAAAAGTATAACATTTTTATATAGTTGTATACAGCATTGATTAAACCTCCACCAATCATGGATGTTTTATATGAGGAGTTGTAATTGTCATATATAATGTAGAGACCGTCTGGTGAATAAATCACAACTGGACACTTTATTTTGAAGGGGTGACAAGCCAAAACTGCCACTGGTTTAATCTTTAACAACGTATTGCATTTACAAACTCATCAAAATGTATTTTTACATATAATCTTAATCTGAAGAGAAACCAGGAACTACAGATACATTTAGGGAAGTGAAAATCAAAATATTTCCATTTGAATTATAGTGGACTGGAAGCATAAAACAGCATGAAACAAGTAAAGTATAAGTATCTCAGAACTGTTGGGTCATCATAAGGACTCATTTATAAATGCACCTCATCTGCAACTTATTAACCATCATTAATATTCCCAGTTATTCGGCATGCTCAGGGGCAAGTCTTACTCATGCTGCTAGAAGTGCCAAAAGAAACTAAACGCAGGCACGTCAGAAAATCATTAACTCTGAGGATGACTTCAGTGACTTCAGTCCTCCTGGAGCCTCGGTGCAGTCCGACGTCGAGAGTACAACTGGAAAAACTCTGCTCCTGTGATCTTTCAGTGATACAAAACCAACAGAAGCAGATTTCCTCCATCACGAGCTTTACAGTGAGACGTTTAAATTCAGAGCGGATGTGTGGCTGCGTTTATTTGAGTCCTGTGCTTCCTCAGCCCTGCAGAACGGCCTTGATGGGGCTTTGTGGAAAAAGTCTGAAGGAGCTTTTAAAGCAGTAAAGAAATAATGGCACCCTCAGAGGGAGAAAACACTCATAAAGCAGCCATACTGTCGCACGGTATTACACAGTTTTATGACAGACTTTGACATAAACAAATCATTGGAGTACATTGTGTCTTGAACTGCGACCCGTTGATGTTTCTAGAGGGCCTAACTCCGGTTCCTGCTGAACTGAGCCAGTGTTTGTTTAACATCGAACTGTTATCAGCTCAGTAGGCACAGGAGGTTGAGCCCAGGCACCTGCACCACCTCACTCTCACCACAAGGGGAAGCAAACAAAAGGCTGACCGCTTTCTCACAGTATATCCCACTCATATGATTTATAGGACAGGAAATGCACCGTAACTCTGGATAATCTACATAACACAGTTGTCATACATGCTCTTTCTTCAATAGAAAGTGATTCACTGTAAACTCAAAACACTGTTTCCTGGAACTAATGTTGCTGTTGAATGCTTTAATAGTTATTTTTTAAGCCCCACATGTTTTATTCATTAAGTTGCATTGTATTGTATCTAATCTCTTAATCTCAATACACAGTGACATGTTATAATATTTTTGTTTTATTTCTGTCCTTGCATGATCAAAAATGTATATTTGGAACTGTAGATGGTAGATCCCAATCACCAAATCGTGGCAAGATAATTTTTTTTTTTTTTTTTAACCCCTTAGACAGTGATGTCATGACCCGCCCTACTCTGCCTCTGATTGGCTAACCTTTGTTTTCCAGCCTTAATCAGTTTCACTCCTCATGTCCTAAAAATTAACCAACCCACCACTGTTCGGTGATTGGGATCTAGATCTTGAATCAAATGCTCATAATTTCTAAAGCACTTTCCAAAACAGGAAAATGAATAAGAAAGTGTTACACATGATAAAATATCGCCACCATCTTTTTTTGTTGTAAAAATGTTTTTTTTGGCCTAAATATCAATTATCATATTCAGTTTTTAGTGTTTTCTAAAAAAAACTAAAGAAAAAGACTTATTTTAAGACAGTCGATATGCGAAACAGTAAAGTAACACAACAGACGCAACAGTAACGACATTAAATCCATTAAGAAATAAAACATGATTAAACAGTGCCAGATTAAAAAACATCTAAAACTCTAAAAAAAAAAAGATCATTAAATCATACAACTTAAATATTCCCACAAAGAACAATGTGAGCAGCAGTGTGTGGTCAAGCACCATTTATCAAAGCCTCTGTTTCTTTTCCCCCTACATACCATATATGGGTAAGTGTATGCACAGTATACACACATATACACACACGGATACACACACAATCAGGGCTTTGCTTTCACGACCACCCAGACAGTAAATGAGCTCAGGAATCACAATTACATTGCTACTTGTTTTCCCGATGGGACATTTCCTGTACTTCCTTCCTGTATGAGTAAGCCCTCCCGTCCCTGCCTCCCGCCTTCTTCTCTTACCCATCTCTCTGCTATTCAGGATCCGCCTCCTCCTCCTCTTCTTCTTCTTCTTCGTCTTCTTCTTCTCTGAGAACAAACTAATTATGGTGTTTTTCCCTTCATCCGCTGTCAAGACAAGAAGAAACAAAGGGTCAGAGAAGCAAGAAAGTGCATTCCTTTCAGCCCATTGTGTTACCAAACAACATATATACAAGGAAACACCGTGTGCTCGGCTACAGTGTGTCAGTTGTACAAAAAATATGTGTGAATTAACCACAAAACACAAGATTTACTATCCTCACATCCCTGAAATCAAGCCAAATACAATCGTGAATAGTAGCAGCACATCATTTCATAAAATCCTTTGCTTCCACGTTGTGTTCTTACTGCTGCTGTGACGGTGGGAGTTAATGGCAGGAAAGGCTTGTGAGGAGCGGAACTTAGCCACTGTGAACACAGGTTTTCACTGAACTGTTCACGGAGCGAGCTAAGTCCTGCCCCTCCATCAAACTCTGGACAGACTGAAAGCAACTGGGTGTACATACACTTAGTCACTTTCTCTTTGAGAGAAAACTTAGCAAGACTGGAAAAAGGGTGAAACAGTCTGGATCAGTCTAAAGGGAACAAAGTCTTCCTACCAGCAGCTCTAAAGGTCATTATTAAAACCTCATATCTTGTTTGTGTGATACATACAAGAGGGGGGATGTGTAAATTTCCCCTAAGTCCTATGTTGCCTCTTCTTCTGTTCCCTAACATTTATGTACTATCAGCCAGATGCTCCCTAAGCCCTATATTCCCTTAGCTATATGTTCCCTAAAATTTATGTTGCCTAAGCTCTGTTTTTCTCAGCTCTTTGTTCCCAAAACCATATGTTCCCTCAGCCCTATGTTCCCTCAGCTCTATGTTCCCTCAACTCTGTATTCCCTCAGTCCTATGTTCCCTCAAACAAATTTTCCCTCAGTACTATTCCCTTGATCATACGTTCCCTCAGCACTATGTTCTCTAAGCTTTATGTTCCCTTAGCTCTATGTTCCCTCAGCTTGATTTCTCTGAGACCTCAGTACCAGTTAGTTAATGTTTGCAGCCTGTCTGTCTATATGTCTATTATATTTCGATATATTATAAAAATCGGATACATTTTAACAAGGTCCCAGGACCCTAAATGCGGAAACAAAGGGGCTAGAATGGGATGGAAAATATTAATGGGTGCTGAGGCAAAATAGTAAGTTACTGTGCCTGGACAAGTAATAATCTGACGTATAACCCCTGTTCCAATAAGACATGTTTGTTTTACACTTCTTTATCTGTTTGGATTAAACAAACAAGATAAAACAAGTTCATTTTCTGAGATTGGTGAGTTGGGCCTGCTGTTTCCAGTCTTTATGCCATTTAATCTAACCTAACCAGTGACTTTTTTTTAATGTAGAGTGGTTATCAATGTTCCCGTCTAACTCTGAGGAGCGTATACGGCAGGATTGACGTTGTCAGACGTGGGTGTTTGCTCTGCAGGCGCCAGGTGTTGGACACCGGTGTAGGTTTCAGCTGTAGCTGGTTGGAAATCCCTGGCAATGTGATTTACATTACATCACAGACAAATCACTCTGCCAGGAATCCCTCCAGCTAAACCAACCATTCAGTGTGTGTGTGTGTGGGAAGACGGAGACAAGTGAGGGAATGACAAGTAGAAATAGAGAAAATGATAAAAGATATATGTTGCAGGTGAGGACGGAGAGAGAGAAAGACCGCCGGCTGCAGGTGTTTATCTGAGCACACATCAGCGAGGAAAAACACATTCACTCCCTCATCACTTTGTTATTAAGGGAATCTCTCTCTCTCTCTCGCACACACACACTTTTAAATGTTAACACATGCACACACATGCATGCTTGTGAGCAGAGCTGGCAGGGCTCTTGTTCATTGACGCACCTGGACAAACAGTATTCGAAAATCTATTGGCTGTCATTGATTTTAGGTACAAAGGCAGGCGTGTCTGTCTGACTGTGTGTGTGCTCGATCAGTAAACCTCACACACACACACACACACGTCTGTTTGGGAACTTTTGGATATAGATTCAACTGTCAGGAAGTTTTACTTTCAACATGCAAGCAGCTTAAATCCCTAAAACGACTCTAGTACCTTCTGCCATACAAGAAAAAATCTCCCAAAGTTGGGAAAAGAGAATCATGACAAGAAGAAACCGAACAACAGTCCCTTCCCCTTTTGTCAAATTAAAACACTTTGCTGAGTCATCCATCCACACTAACTTCCTCCTTGCATGTATTTGTCAGGAGAGTCCTTCTCGGGTAATTTTGTACAAATTGTACATTGTTTAAAGCATTTGAACAGACAGGTGCTGCCATTTTCCTTGATAGGACGTTCTCGGAGAAAGATTTTCCACTATTTCTTGCCATTTTTCCCTAATTGTAAGAATATTTTTTACTTTCATACTAACTTTCACCATTGCCGACTACTTTCTAGGAGTGCTGCGATTTAAAAAATGTCATATTGACATCAAGTAAATAATCCTGTGCCACTGAAATATTTTCAATTTAAATATATTATAATTGTTGTTTTTGTGCGCTTTTGTACATGTATGGTTGCTCTCTCCACCTCCCTAATGCACAACAAACAATCTATAGATATTTACAGTAATATCTGACATTGTGACCGCCCTACTTCAGTCCATAATGACCTGTTTCAGTGATCCCAAACATTTTTTGTCTTGTCATCACCTGAAGACAAAACAACGACTCGTCACATGTTGCATTTCTTTACCAGTTGTGACGAGTTCAAGCAAAGAGTAAAAGTTTGTTAAATTTGAATAACTTTGGGTAAATTAGTGGGCACCGGGATAAAAACAACATTTTCAAAGAAAGCCTGAATACTTTTCTGCACAGCAGCAGAAATATATATGTTTATCCGCTCTCCTATCCCCTAATCATCTAGTGGCCCCTCAAATTTGTCTTGCGACCCCTTGCAGGGCCTCCGACCTTCACGAACCCCTGACCCATAATTAGATGATGTTATGACCCCTGCTGCGTCTTCTTTAGCTCGCTGTGTGATTCACCTGCCTGCGCTCCCTCTGCAGGTGATTATAGAGCAGCTAGGGACCTGAGGGAGGTTATTTAAGTGTGAATGCAGCTGGCGGCCCTCTCTCTCTCCGGTTCACTCTCCACTCTGCTGCAGATTCACTTCTTTGCTTTGCTGCTATGCACCTTTCAACACATGCACCCACATCCTCCAGTCATGCACAGCGCCCGGTACAGGCTGTACTGATATCTGCCACTTGGTCATAATAGATGTTGAGCAGGTGATTATATAAAAGTGAATATCCTTAACCACTGTTTTTATAGCTCTGTTATGATTTAAAGTGTCTGAAGTGCTTCAGGGCTTTTTTGCAGCCTGTAGCTACATTTGAAAGTAGAGATTTTCCTTTTTTTTTCAAGCTCCATGTCGTGTTCCTGCATTTGTCCCCACCAGCTCTAAGCACTTGAAATGATTATGCTCATTTAAGAAAGCAGTTCTTTGTCCTTTCAAACACATTGTTAAACAGACGTCGTCATTGCCTAATTATGCATACAAACAGTCTCCTTCTTTAGGTATCAGACCACACAAAGAGGCAGAGAAAATATGATTTGACTACTGGGAAACGCTGTTGATCTGTGGCCTGATTTTGCAGCCCAGGAGCTGGAGGAAAGGGGTCCACGTGGCCGGCCTTTGTAAATATTTATCTCAACACAGTGTTTGATAAAACAGAAAATATGTGCAACTTATCCAGAATAAATAGTAGCCTTCCTCTCCCTCTGACAACAGTATTCTCAGTTACATGTTTCTGCTGCTGCTGCTGGTTATAACTTCCATAACTGCCAATGTAGATTAATTCAATAACAGCCAGAGTTTGCTTTTATGTGCAGAGCGAGGTGGGTTGGACTTCAGGTGTCGGTGATGTGCATGCAAAACGTTATAAAAGTATTATGAATTTTTTGTTAGTTTAACAAAAGTATAATTTAGTAAAAGGAAATTGTTTGGAAAAAGTTTCGTTAATTTAATTCCTGCAGTCAAATGCACCAAAACATAGCAGAATAGTAGAAAATATGACATCCATCAAGCTGTCAAGTTGCTGTAATAATCAAATCAAACTATTATTGTGTTATTATTG
This sequence comes from Serranus cabrilla, assembly GCA_903364295.1. Classification (NCBI taxonomy): domain Eukaryota; kingdom Metazoa; phylum Chordata; class Actinopteri; order Perciformes; family Serranidae; genus Serranus; species Serranus cabrilla. The sequence goes on from CAFUXE010001073.1 coordinate 210,797, forward strand.
TGTTTATGTGAGAGAATTGCTTTTCGGATCACTAATAGAATGCGTTTTCTCTCTTTTTTTCATTTTTCATTGCTGCTGATGTAAGAAAAAGGATTTTCCATGAGTTTTGATTTAAAAACTGTAAGAGTTTCAAAATGCTTATAGCCCACATTGAGACAAAAAGCAGCTAAAGAGCCAGATATTTTCCTCAGGAGTTGGTGGAGACCAAAAACAGAGCAAAAAGGCGGGTAAAAATTGTGCTTTTAAATCTCTCAGCAACCAGAAAAACAACTCTTAACGAATCCAGGCGGATACAAGTTTTTCCGTATCCTGGATGTGTAAACTATTTGGAAAATGTTCACCAATGTCAATGATAATTTGTGAACATTGTGTTGTCAGCCCCAAAAATCTGCTCATGCAGGTGAGTGCTTGACTTTGGTGGCAACAAGTGACGAGCATTTTGTTTTGTTTCAGTCCTGCTGTAGTTTTCCACTTTACCCTAAACTTTTTTGTCCTCTGTCACGTTCATCTGGATTCACAGCTGGCTGGCAATAATCGCCCTGAGCCTGAGTCTGTTTGAAGGCTCGACTGTGACAGCCAGTCAGGGTAACTCAATAGCTTGGCGCTTTCTGTCTGTCTGCATCTATGTTTCCATCCAGCTAGCGCTCGTTTCATCTGTTAACCGCCAGCCTAGAGTGGTATTTTTGGATAGTGATGTGCACTAATGCAGTACCACTGTACTGCATTAACGCTGGATTGAGTGACAAACCTGCACACAGGGGCTCGTTGAGCCTGTACTTCCCATCTGTAGGATTTTTTTCAACACCAACAAACTGAGAGCAGATGCACCAAAAGTGAGATAATTTAAAGCTATAGGGGGAACCAAAGGGTTGTTCACATGTCTGAAAAAACACACTCACATGACGACATTACAATAAAGTCTTATATTTCAGCCAGTATAAAGCTTGTTCACTCCTCGCCTGTGGCTGCCTCTTGGCTATGGCTGTTTGACAGCTAAATGAGCAACAATTGGCCTGGCTGAGCTCCAGACCGCCCGAGCGACTCAATAACAGCAGGAAGTACGTACATGACTAATGCCCTCCGCTCACTCTTCTGTTTTCTGTTCTCTCTTATTCTTCAAGCTACAACTACTGTAAGACGAAAAGGGCAAACCCAGTCTGTTACAACTCGACAAGATATAGAAGACGAGATAGTATAGGGTTCACATAATGACGGATTTTTTATCAAATTGTAAAGATTTCTCCCAATGATTTCTGCCTTCTGAGATAAAAAAGGAAATCCACTGCAGCCTCTGCCCCCTAAACGTTTTGAACTCAAGTGCCAAGCGTGGTGATTGCAACAGCGCCTAAAGCTCGTGTGCTGGGATATCTCAGCAGGCATAATGACTGAATCCCTATAGCCACAAGTGCTGGCATGTTCTTTCGAATGACAGTTATGAAGATTGCAGAAAATTGCTTTTTCTCACCATCAGGTAAAGGTATGTTTCAGAGTGCTGCAGTGGCCTCCATTTCTGCACCCCAACATCAGCAGCTGCCACCTCAACCTGGGAACGCATTAACCCGACACTCAGCACATAAATTGGACTCATGTACGTGAGCCCAAACAATCTCTGCCCCTCCTCAGCTTACATTTTCACTCTCTGCAGAGCTACCGGCCAGGGCTCTTCTCTTGTGATTACCCCGTGATTTTAACAGCCTCAGCTGCGCTGTATTTTGGCTAGACACTTTTTTTGGGACCGGGCCAAGGGCACACATGATTGGTCCGGGTCTGTCTGGGGCTTACACATGGTTCGTTTATCCTAGTTTGACCTGTGGGGCTTCGGCAACCTGCGTTAAAAAAACTGCAGCTACTGGATGCTCGGATCACTTTTGTTCATAATGTTCAAAGGTTTGGATCAGGAGTCGGTAAGTCGATCTCTCGTCAACATCTTAAGCTCCTCTCCACAGTCGGTGACTCATGCGGTGGCACCGCAGTGTCCATGTCAGTGTGGACAAAGCAAGCACGCGATCTCGTCAACCTATGGGAGGGTTCCCCGGGCTGACGTTAGAGCTGGCTTCGTGCCCGGGGGGTGAGGAGGGGACAGACTGATAGGCAGGAAAGAGAGGGGGGAGCGGGCAGCAAGAGAGGCAGACACAGGAAGAGGGAATAGAGGGAAGTCAGAGCGAGGAGACATGACGTAAGAGCAGGCAGCGACAACTTTAACAGCAGTGAACAGAGGAGCTTCAGAGATTCATTTACAGATAGCTCCTTTTCCAAAGCTGATTGTCAAACCACTGATAAGTCGGCACACATTGCTAGGAGGGAATATCCATTACTTTTTACTAAAAGGAAGAAAAAAAGTGGTATCTGCCATTCTTTACATATCCAGGCCTGGTTTCTACATCCTGTAGCTCTGTGGTTCCCAACGCTTATGTCTGATGTGCAGCTCTGCCACATGGACTCAAGAACCCAACCATGTATAATATTCCAATCATTACAGCAATATGTATGCATTGCTTTTAGCTGTCTATTTCAACAGATATAAGGGTTGGCGCGCATGTTTGAAGATGCAGACGTAAGCACAGAAGATAAACAATGTACTGCTGTGAAAAGAGCATAATACAAAATATATTTTAGCCGACTTAAAAGAAGTTCCACCCAAACAAATCTATATTTATATCACTATATTTTCACCACTTTTTCTTGCCGTCTGTTTAAGTTTACGTGGGAGGAACAAAGCTGTTAGCTTGCATACTTTCTTCAAAGCCACCAGACTCCATTGACAAAAACAGTGTTTTTACATCACATAATGTGGGTGTTGCTGGTCCACAAGTGACTTGATCAGTAAATTTGCTGTTTTTTCAATGGAGTCTGGTGGCTACGTCAACTGAAACAGGGCTGTATGAGAGCAAGGCAGAACAGACTTAAACTGATTGATTGACCGCCAACTTCCACAGCAGTACATTGATTATTCATGTACTGAAAAATGTATTTTATCAGTTAGCCTCACAGTCTTGCCTACAACACATTGTGGACATACAGGACATACTAGTCCATAGCTGCTTTCATGCATCACAATGTCCTGTTTCTTCCACTAGTTTTAATGATACAGTTGTAACGTCATTTCACAGTAGTCCATTCATATGCAATAGGAACCATCTGACGGTCTTTGACAAAACAATAACTTTGTGGCGATTACTGAATATTTCAGAAGAAAAAACTGCTCCAAAATGTTCTTTGATCTTTTATGTTTTGTAGGGGAAAATCCGTGCGATGCTTATTATTAGTTATTTAAATCAAAAGTTGAAAGTATTCCCTGATGTTTATACTCCAAATGGAACATAATGATTTCATAATGAAATACATGTTCTCTGCTGGCACTTGTTTGAAGATTTTCAGCCTCCAGAAGGTCCAATCATAACCTACAACATATATCTTTTTCCAGATAAAGCCTCAATTGTCAGCATATGTGTAAAGCATGAAAAGGGCCTTAAAATACATCTAATTACAGCCTATAGGATGGTTTACGTTTGCCTGTGGAATAAATCAACAAAAGTAATTTGGTCGAGGTTTGGCCACTGCAGCCAAATCACTTCTGCAGAAACTCCTTGCCCACTAAATCTCTTACAGACCCGCGAATGTGGAGGCAAAACTGCCCTTAAGGAGCCCTTAACTTTATTTACCTCTCAACATGGTACCGGGGCGACGTAGACCCTTTGCAGCTGTTTAAAGGGCCCTCTGTGGACTCAGAGTCTGGGATCAGGCCTGGACTCCAAGACCAAATGAATGCTTTGGGTACTTGGAACCAAACAGAGCCTTTAACTATGAAGTCCTATAGGCTGCAGTACATCAGCAGCAAGGAGCGTCCAAAAAACTAAACAGCAGGGCGGCTTCAAACTAAATATATAACTTGCAAATAAGGGCTGCAACTAATTATTATTTTGGACAGTTAACTTAGGATCGTTAGTTCTCAAATAATGGAAAAATGATGAAAAATGCCTGTCACGAGTTCTTGTTTGTCTGCTCAAAACAGTCCTGAATTTTCATAAGCTAAAACTTTTTAATCAAGAAAAAATTTAAGAAATTAATTGCTATTACTTAAAAAGGCGCAAATGCATATTTCAGTGTGTCCAAAAAGATTTTTGTTTCATTTTTTAAACCTAGTAATAAGGAAAAAAGTTAATTTGCAAAAACCTATATCTCTGTTTTAATATTTTTTTTTCCTAAATCATGTTTTTTTCTGGTTGCTGTGCAGGGAATATCAATCAAAATTATATTGGCTTGTTTCGATTAGACATCTCACACTTTTTAAAAAAATTTAGCTAAATCTTGTACTTTGATTATGCGGTCAAGAAAAAGTCAAACGAAATAGTGCTGATTTGTTCATTTAAAGAATGGATTTCATCTTTTTGTGCAAATTAACTTCTACCATTTGTTTGATTAATATGAGTCCTATATTAATAACCTAAGGTAACATGCATTTTTTGCATGCTTAAAAATATTTGAACATGTAATAAATACACTATTACATCATGCATGTAGTGGTTGTGTATTTTGCTGTCAGCTGATAGGACGATATTCTTTTCTTGTTTTTATGTTTGTTGCTAAAAGCTTTGACCTTAAAAACAGACAGAAAACCCATTAACTTGTACAGTAAAGTGTACGAATGTCACGCACACACACACACACACACACACACACACACACACGGATCCAGACACTGCCAAAACCGAAATTAATTCTTTAGAAGGTGATGACTGTTGACACTGAACCTGCAGCGAGGGAACAATCCACTCTGAGGAAAACTCGAGATGAGACCAACCTGGAGCCAAGCAGCAGCAGCAGCAGCAGCAGCAGCAATCATACTTTCCCACACATAAATGAAGGTATAGGGAGTTTATGGGGCTCGGAAAAATGCAATAAAAAGCCTTTCTGTGAATGCAGCCATCTGTGGAACTTTAAAAGAACTTCCTGTAAACAAGACTGAGGAGAACAAATCCTCTCACACTCGTCCAACACTCCACTGCCGCCTGGAATAAGCCTTTCATCTTTGTTTTCCTCCATTTTTTTGCTCCCCCTTTACTCTGCTCTGCTCCCAGCCTTGGATCTTTGACTTCCAGCCTTCTTTCTGTGAACTCGCCTCTCTGCCTCTTCTGCCAGGTCGCTCTGTCTTTTCTGCACCTTATGGACATGAATGTATCTATTTTTCCTCAAGCTAGGATGCAGTTTTTAGTTTTTATTATTGCCAGTTTTTGTGGTGATAAATGACATTTTTCTACTGAGCATGCTATAAATCAGAATCTATTGCTTGTGACATTTATTTAAATACATCATCTAATCTGTATATCTGCCGCATTATCATCTGTGTTAGTGCTAGTTTTGAAAATCTGTTCATCTAAACATCACACCATTTCCAACATTTTTCCGAGCTGCTGTTTATCAACACCCGTAATCCGTAAAACAGCCTCGTGACATATTTGATTTGGGAGTGTATTTCCCGGTTTCCACTGCGCACATTGAATATCAGCCTCAATGAAATTCAATCAGCAGGGCCTGGATCCTGTCTGAGTACACCTCCGCTGATGCGTCGGATTTAATTAGATCTAAAGCTGATGTAAAGCAGTCGTACAGAACAGCACGCTGCCGACAAATCGCATGAAAAACTTTTGTCCTGCTATTTGTCAGCTTTGTTCTATTCGGCGTGGATAAAAAATGCAATTAAAAGATGTTTTTAAGAAGATTAAAGTGCATAAGTACAAAAGGGTAGTTTTTTAGATATTTTTTTCACATTTAATTCTGACAAAACTTATTTTCAAGAAAACATTAATTTGTCTCTTTGGCAAAAATGTAAAAAAAAAAAAAAAACATAAAAAAATAAAAAGAAGAAAAACAGGCTTTAAAACACATTTGGACCTTTCTTAATGTCAACAGTAATTGTCACGTTGGCAAAAATGTAAAAAGTAAAAAAAGGAAAGAAAAAAGGATAATTATGCTTTAAAAAACATAATAGAAACCGAACATCACAACTTATTTTCATGCCAGCAGTAATCTGTCGCAGTGGCCTGTTTCTGCTCCAACCAGTCCTTCGTTAGACGCCTTAGGTTGGTTAAAAACCTTAAACCAGCTCTGCACCGTCTCAACACACTCCACACACACTCCCTGTCACACACACACTGAGGCAGGTGTGTTTTCTCAGTCAGAGTTTGCTGTTTTCTGCACAGTATCAGTCTGAGTTTTACTGCTCGCTGAGGAAACCCAGATAGACCAGTAAAGCCAACTGGGCAGCAGTGGACTGGGGGACTCCACCGTGTGTGTGTGTGTGTGTGCTGTACATGTGTGTCATGGCTAAGTGATGTCAGGTGGAAAAGACTGGCTACTTCCTCCGTCTGTGCCAACGTTTCAACGTATGGAGAGAGGAGGAAGGAAGAGAGAGCGAGAAAGAAAAAGAGAGAAAGTGAGAGAAGAGAAGCCACATGGTCCCAGTTTCCTCTTCTGTTTGTCAAATCATGCCACTCCAGTTAAAAGTTACAGTTGAATATGATCAGCCTGAACAGCGAACAGCAGATTCTGATGAAAACTGAGTCGTGTTTTTAATGAGGAGAGCTTAAGCTGGCCAAAAAAATTCAGAATGCAGAAGCCAGTTAAACTCCCATGAGGACAGACAATTAAAACTCCAGAAAAAGGTTCAGCAACAAGGCCCAAAAGACTTTAGATGCATGATTTTTCCATGAAAATGTCACTTTTAAGTAATTTATCATGCAGAGAGAACAATCCAAAGCCCGCCACGTACACCCTGGATCTGATTAATATTTACTCATCAAGTCACAAACAACATCAAAATGGGCGCTCAGGCGCTTTCTTGCATCTACTGCTGATTCTGACTTCATATCAGCACACAAAATACAGAAAAACCAAGCATTTTGAAGTGACAAACGCATTAATTTTTTCAATTTTGACTGATTTTGTAAGTTTTCTTTGTTTATTAAAGCTTCAAATCACGCCCCGATCCCTTGTAAAAAGCCACGCGCACTTATTTCCTGATGGAATTAGCAACCAGTAAACAAAATAAGAAAATAAATGGATAAAAAAGCAAAGATATCAAGATTTTCAGGCTAAAAAAGAGTGCATCATCTGTGAGTGAATTCATTTAAACTAGATAAAATATTCACAATTTTGCCTTAAAGCGTCAAAATATGAAGCGGTAATGTTATAAAACACTGTAAACTTTCTGAAGCTACACTGAATAAAAAAACACGTACTCTAAAGAGCATTTTAAGTGCGCACAACTCTCCAAAAACACATCTGAATCTCCCTCTTTCATTTTCACCTTGGCAGCAGCCACCACATGCAGACTTCACTCACCTCTGAAACTTTACTGAAGCAGAAATTGCTCTCAGACTCACACAACGTCTTTGAGTGGAGACAGTTAAAGAGAAGAAGGAAAAAAAAAAAGGAAAAAAAAAAGAAAAACCTGATGCCTCGACACGCTCAGACTGAAAGATCCCAAAAGTCACAGAGTACAGCACAAAGTCAGGGCAGGTCACAGGGTACGTACGTACACGCTGCCTGTGAAAGCCTCCGCGCTCCAGTCCGAGCTCAAACTGTGCTCCGAGCGCTGCTTTGCTCCACCTCCTCCAAACTCCTCTTTAAGTTGAAGGGTGTGGACTGAGTCAAAGCTATGACTATAGAGTCCACATCATTCACACAAGTTTGCCTCTTGAAAAACCACACCCAGTAAGACACAGAGAGAGAGAGAGAGAGAGAGAGAGGGAGAGAGAGGGAGCAGAAAGGGAAACACTGAAGTTTTCCTTAAATAACAAGAGAGCAGGAGGAGGAGGAGGAGGAGTGAGGAAACTTCTGGTTTCGGGGTCACCCAGAGCCTTGAAATAACCGGCCAGCAAAAACTCTGCTATGAAAAGAAAATTATGACGCAGAGCAGCGGTCATTTCAGGATGTTTATGTTACCCGGCAGACGCTCTGTACTTTTTAAGATGGCGGTAGGCGTACGGTGGGCCCTGACGCTAAACATCGGATTACCGAGATAAAAGGGATTAGCCCGTGTGTGTGTTTGTGTGTGTTCGTGCCTCCACACGCTCCTCCATCCGGCTGTACATTTTGCCAACACGTGCATACGTCCGTGTGTGTGTGTGTGTGTGTGTGGCTGCGGCCTATAGTTTGGGGCAGCCCGCGCCTCCACGCTGATGGCTCCCAGCTGCCATCTCTTTCCTGTCTGAGTGGGTATACAATCCATGCTATAATGCAGTAATCATACAGTATGCCTACATCTGTTTGGCGTTAACCAAACACGTGCAATCCCAGAGCAATTCCTCTGCCCCTGCCGTTTATTTGATCTCACTTTATTATAACATAACAGAAGACCCTTTGGTGGGCGCTTTCATCCCAAGGGGGTTTACAACACAGAGTGCAGAGTACGGTTTGGCGGGAATCAGACTCTTATTTGCGGCAGTGTTAGTGCCACGTTCTGGCCTTTAAATAGAGTTTAGTTTCACGCAGCTTCGGATTAAAGTCATCAAAACTCACACGGAACAAGATGTTTCCTGGAAAACTGGTCCATGTGTTGTAAAACAAACCCTGCCGTCTAAAAGAAGTCTAAACATTTCCCCCTTAAAGGATAAAGCTGGCAGTGTTTTAGATTTTTGTCGTCAGCTTTATGATTTTCCTTCCTGCTCTTTGTTGCTCGGGAAGATCTTAAAAAATGGCCTTTGGATATATAATTTTGTAAAGAAATGCACCATAAGTGCAGCCCGTTTGCCATGTATTTGTTACCTCTGCTCTATGTTTTTAGCTCAGTTTGTCTGTCAGCTGGATTACGGAAAACTACTGGCCAAGGACGAACCCATTAAATGTTGGAGAGCGGAAAGCCAATTCAGGCACTTCAAAGTTGAGGAAAAATTAAAACGGCTTTATTATTGTGGCTGAATCTTTAATAGAAACCCAACATGTGTCGACAGCTAGGTCTTCTTCAGGGCGGGAGGTGCAGCGTTGTCAAGGAAACACTCTCAAGGAAGTGTTGTGCCTTTCAAATAAAAAAATCTATTGTACGTTTAGTTTAGTTTGGTACAGATTCTTGCAAAAAAAATTGAAAAGATAAATCATGTTTTGATGTAATTGATAATTCCCTACAATATCATGAATCAAATTTGTATTGCAGTATCATTCAAATAATGGCAGTTAGATATGTAGGGCAGTAGGACATCACCAGGGGTGGAAAATGTATCCAGATCTATTACTTCAATAAAAGTACTAATGAAACACTGTGAAATTACTCCACTACAAGTAGAAGTCCTTCATTCAAAACTTACTGAAGTAAAAGTACAAAAAGTATCAGCATCAAAATGTACTTAAAGTACCAAAAATAAAAGTACTTATTATGCAGAATGACCCCACTTAACTACTAAATACTGTGATGAGGTTTAGTATTAAAATAATGTCTAATCACTTTACATTTATCATGTTTTTTATGTTAAATCTTGACCTGAAAAGTAACTAAAGCTGTCAGCTAAATGTAGTGGAGTAAAAAGTACAATATTTGCCTTTAAATGTAGTGGAGTAGAAGTATAAAGTGACATAAAATAGTAATACTCAAGTAAAGTACAAGTACCTAAAAAGTGTTCTTGTGTAAATGTACTTAGTTACATTCCAGCACTGGGCTGCACTGCTTCATATCAGTGGAAAAAGGTCAAACTTTGGTGTGTAATTTGAAGTTTACCTGCTAGTCTGACGTTGATAAAACTGAAGTAAAAATCTCAGTGAAGCTCAGCATTAAATCCCTGTGTTCTTCACTTTACATTACTCCACAAACCAAACAGGGAAGACTCAAGACTGACGACTTTGTAGCTACAGTGTGAAAACAAACAACTCCTTTCCTCAACTATTTAATATTTCCTTCCCGGGGAGTTCCTCTGTTCTAACAACAAGTACTGCAAAGTTCATACATGCAGCATGTGAGGAGTGATCATTCATAAAAACGGCTATCGAAACCAGAGGTGGTGTTTGGACGGTAACCAAGCCGGGCCATGTTTGTCCATTAGTTTCTATTTATGGCCAAATATTATGTTGCCAGGGAAACAGCCGGCTCTATCGAACTTATCAAATGAACATTAACAGGCCGGCGAGCGGCAGCGACGTATAGGCCAGATCTCATCATTTCCCCTCTTAGAGAGCTCGTGACACGCAGAGACACAAAGAAATGTTCCAGGGAAAGATGCAGAAAGCTGCTCCGGCTGACCGGGAACACCGTAGCCACACAAACTGCAGTAAATGGTGTTTATTTGTCTGGCCGGCTTAATTTACTGTGACTAAATGGATGCTGAAATATTGACAAAGCCTTTCCAAGGAGCCATATAAAGTGCTATCTCACAAAGGACGGCTCGGGAAGCAAAGTGTAAAAAAAAAAAGAAGTCTTATTTGGTCTGGCAGGATGCCCAGATGTGTGAAAACAAAGGCTGCCTACGCACACGCTATCAGTGACAAGAGAAAGACTGCCAGACAGACAATCCCACCAGGAACACTTTCACCTGCGCTGCACTCACACAACCTGGGAGTGCAGGAGCGAGATATTTATTCCTTCTGACATTTCCATTAAACATTTCCTCGCAGATTTGCACAGTTGCACATCTCCGCCGCCCAGAACTCGTGTTTTTAAGGAAGTTTTGACTGTGAACAGTGTACACTTTGTGTGTGTGTTCCTGTTTCTCTGTGTGTGTGTGTATGAATGAGTCATCTCGGAGTGACCCCACCCTACGTGGGCGGTTGATTTGGCGGGCCGGGAGTATTTGGCCTCTGTCAGTCTGCCGGTCCCAGTCTGAACTACTCACATAACTGGCCTCTTTGTTCCAAATGTCACTCCTCTCAAAGGAAGAGAAGGGATCCCATCGCCGCCTCGCGCGCTCTTTTCCTTGTGTCTCTCTGTGTCCGCCATGTCTGAGCCCGACCCGCAGAATGTTATCGATGGCCGCCTGTCACTAGACTCGTACCGCACATGTTGTAATAGCCTCATTTCTTCGGTTTCATTTTAAATAAAGCAGCCTCGGGGCTTGTCTTGGGAGCTCATTAATCATCAGAAATACAACTTTTTGTCTGTGTTTCCCTGAGAAAAAAATGTCTGAATGGCTCGTAAAGTGAGGAGTAAAAGCCCTGGAGGTCCTCTGTTTCTTTATCCGTTTTCTGCAGAGCTTCCTGGTGCATGCGACCAACTCAAGTTGTGCTTTTGTGGCGGAGTTTTGCAACAAATGGATGCACCGAGTTACGAAAATGCTGTTAAGAAAGTACCGTGCTCCAGTTGAGGAGAGACAGATTGTTTACTGGAATACTTGTGGCGTCACATGGGTTTACAACCACTGAAATTACATTACTGTATTACAAAAGCAAGTTCAATGTTTAGCATCATATTCACAATTATGTATCTTAGTATTTCTCAGTTATTATGTGACACTCAAGCTGCAGTTGTCAATTAAAACTGAAGCTGACTGAAGTGGGCTGGGAGGTTGTTTTCATGACAAAAATGAGGCTATAGCTGGATGAACACACCTCACATATTTCATTAGATGTGCTGGTCTTAGTACACGACTTGCAGAGTCACATTACACAGAAACATGGTGGACAAAAGTAAATGGGTTGCTGCTGAGAAATATTTTACTAATTCACATTTTAGAGCCTGACAGATATTGTCAGCTGATATCGATTATATAAGATATATTGGTATTGGTGTGCATGCTGTTATGAAAACTTGCTAAAAAATTTAGAAAATGTTGCTTGCCATGATTATTTTTTTTAAACAATCAGCAATTGACTGAATCTGAGCAGTATGATGTTATTTAGCTATTAATTTTATTCCCATTTATTCTTTAATTTCTCAGTTATCATTATAGAAGTGCAATGTTTAATAAAGTAGCTCTCTGGGTACATGTGCAGAGTCGTGAAAAATTGGCGCACAATCCACATAAATACCAGCTCAAAAAATTGGTTCCCATATCTGTTATCAATGAATTTTCCCCTAAAATCAGTATCAGCATCGGTCTCAAAAATCCCATAACGAATCTTTTTGCTCATATGTAATTTGTCATATTGTATTAGGTTGCAACATTCAGTTACTGTCCACCGAGAGAGACCGAGACCAAATAAAAAAGTAATTTATTCACATTTACCCTGATGAAAAGTCCGGTTTAGCAATATTTTAGTGCTTTTAAGGAATTAGCTTGTTGCTTTGAACAACAGGACTAAATATTAGAACTTAAAGCGCAAGAACAAAAACAGAACAATTACTTCCCATTGGACCAACCGAGGAGCACCTGAATGCACCATTATAGAGCATCTATTGGTTTCCTCTTTTCTACTGCGAGTCAGCATTTAGTATTTTTAAAGCATGACCATAATTGTCCCCAAACCTTAACCACGTGTTTATTATTGCAGCGATGACAACGAGCCTCCTAAATCTACAGAATTAGTCATTTTAACCCAAAGTATGATTTTTATTTTTTGGCTAAACCAAACCAAACTTTGACCAAAGTGTTGTCACATCATAAAATGGATTTATTCCATTGAATTTAAATGGTGTTGACGTTGGTTTACACACTGTGAAGGGAGCGTCCGGTTAATATCCAGGTCATCACTGTGTGACTCAGAGGAGACGAGTCGCTCCACCTGTAAATGTCAGAACACGTTTACCTGCATAAGAAGAAACTGCTGCCGTGCACTTTTGACCGACTCGAATGCACACCCCTTTAATAACAGGATTATTATGTGGTTTTGTTCTTGTATTTCAAGATGGGGCTGATTGAGCTGTTAGCGCTGACTCAGTCTTTGGGACGGTCGAGCCGAAGAGTTGGAGCAGTTACAATTAATGAAGCACCAGAGGATTCAAACAGGCTGCAAAACAGGTGTGGTCATCATTACCAAAATAATGATTTAATGAACATAATTGTAATCATTTACATATCCCTGTTGTTAAGTTAAGTTTTGAAACTGCTCCGAAAAATCAAATGATCAAAAATGTTACACAAATAAAGGATAAAGCAGCAAAATGGAAACATTAAGCACAGATGAAGTTATTATTGTGTCGCATTTTATGTTGTCAAGAATAAAAGTAGGTACCAGGAATTTTATTGATGATAATAAATGTCTCTTTAATTTTTCTAACATTTTCTCCTTTAAAGACTTTTACTAAACTTTTGTCACTTGTTAAAAATCCCATAAATCACGAAAAATGTCTAACAAAGATTCCAAACATTTAAAATGAAAACAAACACATTTTTTTTTTAAAACAGTCAAATATTAATATAGTTATACTGAAAACTGTATATTTTAATTACATGTAACAAATAAAAGAGAAGAGTTGAGAATAAATTAAATAAAATTAAAATTAAAACAAAACTGTGCATACACGTATGCCTATTTCCCTTCCAACATGGTTTTTGTTGTTTTTTTGTTTTTTTCTGATGGATTCAGTTACATATTGTCTGTCAAGCAGCGCTCTAATTTCTCTTGCTCATGTCATATCATGCCTTTTAATTAAAGTTTAATACAGCAAAGCATGTCAGCAACAGGTCATAAACCGGTGTACTGTTTCACTGACGAGTGAACGCGGCAGGTGTTAACCCCTCATCATCTGGAAAAAACCTTCACTTTAATTCAGATAATCGGACAGCGTGAGAGTAAAACGTTCCATGCATGAGAACTTTCATTATTCAGACTTTCCGTCACAATATATCGGAGCCACAGTTTCCACCCTGTGTCGAGTGTACAGGATTGCAGTTTTAGTGCAATCAGGGCTCCGTTTTGCTCAACAGTTAGCTCCCGTGGCAGCTGCAGCTATGCTCCATAGGGGCCTTGTGTGTTGAAATCCTACTGCTTCAGCTCGACACCATCTGCTTTTGGCAATGAAACTGTTTTCACTGTGTCGATTCATCAAATAAACTCCTGCGCAGTTTTAAAAAAAAAAACTTAAAGAGAGAAACAACAAGCTGCTGTGGGAGCAGTGTGGCTCCAGTTCACTCTGTTCCCAGTTATGAATCTGTGCAGCTCGCTCCCTCTGACGTGCTCTTCTTTGAAGTTTCTTCTGAGCAAAGAGGGTAAAGACCAGAGTCGCTGGCGAGCAGGGAGATCAAGTAAGTGTGCGGCCATGTGGGCCCCTTAATTTCCCTTTAATGCCTACCATTAGGCTTCAATCCTGAGTGGTCCGCCAGCAGCCATCCTGCGGCAAACATCATTTAAATGAAATGTTTACCATCACAGCCCCCAGCTCCAAAAGCAACACATTTTCATAAAAATATGTTTTCTGTTTTCTCCTAATTGTCACTCCTGTGTCCATCTGTGCATCACTCAAACTAATTGGAAAACTTGCTTTTTCTTCTGGCTTTACAACTCTACAGTACGTCAATACCTCCACACCCTTTACTGAAACAATATGTATATGTGAAATCCTCAAAGGACCCCATAAACAACGCCGCTGGAAGCATAGAAAAGTCAATAAATCATCGCGATCAGGCCTGCACATTGAAATTCATAAGCACAGTGATATTCTGGCAGTATACTAAGAAAAAGAATGGGGCCATTTTATTTTATCTGTGTTCTAGTGCCAGGGAACATTAAGCTGTCCCAGCATTTAATGGTACGTGAATTGGCAAGGCAGAAAGGTCAAATGTAAAATGTATGACTTAAAGGCAATCTGGCAATATGGAAACACTTAAACAGAGGCGGGTGTGCTCCATTAGTCCTACACTGTGTGTACAACCACTGAGTGGAGACAGCAACGACTCACCGACCAGATTCTAGGAGGCAAATTATCTTTGTCACCTGAATTGGATTACATCTAAAAAAAAACAAGAAAAACATGTCAAAATATTCAACAGAACTGCAGTGAAGTGAATGAATGTAAACAGTCTGGAGTAAATCATTCATGTTAACCGTCAGACCATGAAACAAGGGTTCAGTGTCATGAATTTTTTTCTATGTGTAATTGTCCTGACATTTTTTTTCATAGTCTTTTGATTATTTTGACATTTTTGTGAAACACTTTGTTAACAAATTTACTGAGTCAGAATCAGACTTAATTCACCTTTTGGACAAGAAATTTGTTTTGGTGTCAGAAGTTGACAAGTGTTGATCCACAGGTAATTGGGTCCGGGTCGGCTCCTGTTCTATTAATTGGGTTTGTTTAACATTATGTGTAATACCCAAGTGGATCCCAGAAGACAAGTGAAAACCAGTGCAGATCATGGTGGAAATGTTGTGTTTATTATAACTTGTGACATTAAGGCACTCGGAGGTGTTAGTAAATTAGCAATGCTAATGTTAGCAGCTATGACAGTTAGTAACCGTTATCATCATTTAAAAAGGACAAACTGTCAAATTTGTCTTTATTTTGCTCAACGCAACAACACTGCAAAGCTGATTCTTAACGAGTTCTTTGTCATCTGTCAGCGAGACTGCAACTGAAATAACAAGTGGATTAGTCATGCTGCTTCAATCAGCAAGAGGAAGATAACAGAAAATGGGTGTATTTTTAACGACATCCTCAGCAAGGAGGATGGATTATATGTGTCACAGCCGGACTCAGTTGAGAAAGCCACTAACGTTACATTAGGTAAGAAAAGTTTTATACTGACGTTAACTTTTTATAGCAATCAGCTTTGGAATTGGTGCCAGTTGGTTCTCTGTCACCAACATTTCTGGGCTTGCATGGGTCCGAGTCAGCTTTCAAGTTGCACATTTCCTTTTCGAGTTGTTCCTGAACCCATGAAAACCTCTAGTCAGAACAGAAAAGTAAAGAAATTATAAAAACTCTGTACTTTTAAGGGTACCGACTTACTTCTTTACCTCTGAGTGTCAATTCACCTTGAACCCATCAGTATTTATTTCTGTACCTGAGATCCATCTAGCTGAGACAGTAATTGTTTTGTTAGCATGTTAGTCAAATAATTTGGGACATGTTTATTGTGATATATAAGAAGTCAAGTTCATATGTACATAGTTTTCAAAGATACTTGTCAGATAAGTCCAGTGTAATCAGAGGTTTGGATTAGCTGTGGTGGTGGTGGTGGTGGTGTACAGCTGCAGTCTTAAGGGCTCAGTTTGAACTTCTTTAGCTGTCTCAGAAAGTAGCGGTGTCATCTGCAAACATAAGAAGTTTGCTAAATTGGTTGTTGGTTCAGTCACTGGTAAGTAAAGCAGAAGAGAGAGAACACAGCCCTTTGAGGGACTGGTGCTGAGGTAAAGTGGTGTTGATCTACTTTGAATGACTGTCAGATAAGGTTGGATCTATCCATCCAGTTTTAACTTGTAGCAAAACACGATAACAATGTTGTGAGAACAGTATGTGGGCATATGTGTGTGTTGTCAGGGTGCTCTAAGAACACAACACATGCTTAATATGGCATCATCCACTTTTACTCAGTATGCAACCTGCAGAAAGTCAGTAATGGCTTTAAGATGATGCAGGAAATATCAACAAAAGCCATTGAGGCTTGCAATCTTCTGTATTTTGGGGACCCAAATGATGACAGATGAAGGACTGATACAAGTATGGATGGAAGAGATCTGCCAAGACAGGCGAGAGCTGTTCGGCTCAGTGCTGGAGTGAAGCTAGTGAAATAAAATCTGGCCCAGCAGCCTTTCTCGTCACTTGTTTCATGAGTGTACTGTTGACCTGGTGTGTGTGGTCGTGGTAACGGTGTAAGCCAGAGGAGACGAGGTCATAGCTGGGTTTGAAGTGGGACCTGGCAGATGAAGAGGGAGGAAGGGTCAGCCAAGGTGTTACAGAGGGACTGTGGTCAGGTTTGGGGAATGAGGTAGACATCTTTTGTTTTTTAATCTCATGCATGTCTGAAGTCCTTTCCAAGCCAACCAGCAGTCACCAGCATAAAAATACTGTTCCAGCTTATGTTTATACTGTTGTTTGGCTTACTAAACTGGATCACTGAGTGCTTTCTTTGCACTTTTGTCAGAAACCCAGTCACGACTGCTGAAGGCCTCCATTCTTCCTGAGAACCAGAGTTTATTATTATTCTGCTTGTCCTATTTTACTAGTCTTACTCATACCTATGAAAAGTAATGCACTGTTATTCGTAGATAACCCAAGTAATTGTTAGCCAGGAGGTGCAGCTCGTTAGACCCATATCTATGTTTGTTTTTGGGCAGCAACCTCTCGTAGTAGTTATAAAATGAGGAAATAAGGAAGTGAGGGGACGTAAATTAAGGCAGAGAAACTCCCCTAGGGTGGGTGGTTGGAGTAGGTGCATGGTCCAACAAACACAGGACTGTGATCTAGGAGGCAGGTTGTGTCAAGTCACCTTCTACGTCACCTATATGACCTAAATTACCTACAGAACTGCACCCAGTAGTTACACACAGAAGCTGTTATTTTAGACCCTATTCTTTTTCCTAACCTTAACGATGTAGTTTTGGTGCCTTAACCTAACCAAGTACAGTTTCCCAAAAAACGTTGGCCATGCAACCTATTATGCAGAATTTAACAGAATGCAAGAATACAAACCATTCATTAGGGACACATTGCATTATTATAGCAGTGGATGATCCTCAATGAACCTCCATTTTTGGGATTTGCCTTTCTCTTGCATGTAAAAATGTGTAAATAATTTTTCATATTATACATGTAAGTAACTTTAGTGCTTACTGTATGTTGCAGTTATGTGCATGGTAGTAATTAATGTTCACTTCTGTATATCTCGTCAGTAAGTGTGTTTGTATATGTGAAATGTATGATACGTTGTAGCTCTGGATTATTAAACTGGAGAAGTTCCCATGTCTGAATTAAATGCATCTTTTTTAAAACATACACAGGAATTTTAAACAAAGCCGAGTGACTCAATCAGACAAGTTTAAACAATACGCGGATGACTCTCCGCTATTAACTTACTATAATTGACCTCAGCCACGCCCGACACCTACTGTGACTGCTCCCTTTCACTGCACGCCCCAGTAAAAAGAAGAATGTGGTGGAAAATGTAAACATCATGAGTCACTTCAGGACTCACGTCAAACTAAAAAAGCATTACGTGAATAAGCAGCAGGGCAACGGGTCACCGACTTACAAATTGGAACCATTCACCCTCAGCTTTTGTTTATAGTACCCTCATTGTAAGTCTTGTTATGGATCAGGTTACAGGTATCCAGGTGACTAATTCTCTTACAGATACAAGTTGTTAAGCCCAACTACAGCACATCAGGTCTGAATTACGGCACTTATACTTCACTTGTCACTGTATATTTGAGAAATGGCATCGAGCAGTGTGGTCTGGATACCATATACATTAATGAAGACATGCTTTGTATGTTTGTCTTCAAGACATACAGCTTTTGTGTTAAAATAAACCCCCCTGCAGCGCTCTCTAACATAATAACACTGCAACTTCTAATTACGTCTTCCACTCTCTTCTTTAAGTACAATGATGGATTACTTCCCTGTTCTGATTAATAACAAAGGACAGATCGCTCTGAAGGCACATGCATATTTTGGATAATTTCCTTCCCTTGTCCATGTTCTCCAGATGTACAAAATAGTCTTTGATTTTTTAATGGAGCCAGCTGAGACGTGAACCGTTGTTCACGGCTGATGCATTTGGGAGACGGCGTTGCCAGATCTGTCTTTTTAGTGTGGCTTATAGTGCTCGCTGGGGAGCCCTCTGATTTTCTTCAGAGCATCTTTTCCCCTCTCGCTCTTTAATATGATACAGTCAGTTCATCCTCAAGAGGAGAAGGTTTTTTTTTTACATTTTACATTTTCTGGATTTTTTGGCACAATCAGCTAGCTTGAGCCGCGTCCCAGACACATGGATGGATGAGCAACGGGCGGCTTCTGCATTGTGTTGTAATGGATGTGCCGTGACTCAGGGGTCTCTTTGGAGTTGATTTTTGTTTATTCTGACAAGGATAAATGATGGATTAGAACATCCAAAATAATGTCAAAATGCTATAAATTGTGGGACAGGTTAAAAAAAATGACACCCACCTCTCCAACAGGAGAACAGTGCCAGAGGGGAGAGAGGTGGATCTGGCAAAAGGAACTGGTCTCTTTTCTGAGCGATTTATACATCTTCACCTAACCTGTGCTGGAAACCCTGCAGACTTCAGAACTTCTCTGTCCCTGCTCCAACGCTAGATCCTCAGAAGACTTGTTTGTTTCACTATTGAAGCTATTGGGGAAACTGACTCGTTGTGGCTTTTGTCTCCACGGACACTTATAAGACGAAACTAAAGAAGTACACATTTTCATTGAGCTTTGGTTTCTCTCCTTGGTTTTCATATTGATTTAAAAAAAAAAAAACGGATCCTGCTTATTTTTTATTAGAGCACATATATTGCCTTGTATCTTTCTCCAGCCATTTATTCATTTTGCCGCGCTGTTATTGTGCCGTTCACATTGACTTCTCCAGTTGTTTTTAAGCATGCTATATAAATACTTCAGACTTGACTTCACTAACCACGCCTTCTCACACATACTATACACACACACTCACACCCACCCCTGTAACCACACAGGATAAGCTGCCCTCCCTGTTCAACCCACGTCAATATGACATCTTTGGAGGGGCTCTATATAAGTATATATATATATATATATAAATATATATATAACGACAACAGTAAAATGCTATTTCTGTGTTCATGCATCAGTATTCCCAAGTACTTTTATTACTTTAGGCACATTTCACTGATAATACTCAGAAATTGATTGAGTTTTACTTTTAATAGAGGATTTTGCTTTGACACTTTTATATATTCTGTTTAAATTATGTGTCGTTAACCTACAATATGTGTCATGTTTCACTTAAAGTGTACACACACTCAGTTGGACGACTTTCCACTGAAGTAGTAAACTCTATTTTGACAGTTTTTATGTACTTTTACTGACAAAAGGTTACCGTACATGTGACGTGGCTACAGATTATTGGATGATGGATTAAAACTCGACACAAGACTCTGAGATGGAAAAGCAGCAACGGTTGCTCCAGTTTTCGCTTTAAAATAGGTGCAACTTATAAAAACCCTGGGAAAGCTGCAGTTCACAAAGTCGGGTTCATACATCGAACCAACTGCATAAGCAGATGGCGAAAGTTCCACTGTTTGGTGGATCTTGGTTTTTCTAAATGATTCACTGGCAGCACACCACAGTATATTAAGACATTTCTGATGGAAACCGACGTCGGTGCCAGTTCTCGAATACTGCTAATCTAAAACATGGTTGGTAAAATCTGTTTTAGCTGAAACATTTCATCGCCGCCAATACTCTGGAAAAAAACATCATAAAAACCAGGACAAAATTATAGGTTACAGAGTAAACAATTAAAAACCATGATACCTCTTACTGTACACGCCTGCTGCTATGAGTATGTGTGTGTGTGTGTGTGTGCCTTGTTTTGGCTCTGAATTTCAATTTCTGAGAATTGTAAACATCTTTGTCGGGACTTTGACGTAAAATGGCCACTGGAAAATCACTTGAGTTGCACCTGAATCCTTTGTGTGCTGGGAATACACCCGGAGCAGGGTCCGTCGTGTGAGCCATGTGCTTGTGGATATCTGTTGGCATCTGGCTCTTATTTCCTTTCTCCATGTCACAGGCGCAAAGGCTTTGAGCATGAGTCACAGCCCTCAGACCTCCCGGGCATCCAGGCTCGCCTCTAAAGACACAATACATGATCGCTGAAAATGTCACGACCATTTGGCGGAGTTACAGTAACACGGAGTCACCCCGAATCTTCCAATAAGTTATGTTTCAGCACCACTGGGGGCTCATTTATCTCTACGCCATGTGTTAACAATTAGCAAAATGTAATGTATTCAGCTTTTATATACTGTCTTGTCATCTTTGCTTCTGTTCTAGAGCTTTACTTTTCATGATTTTATAGTGTCGAACAGTTTATAAGAGACAAAATCGCCCATTCGTCTTCATTTCTGCTCCACGATGAGCATTCTGTTTTTTATTTCGCGGCTGACGGGATCTGCCCTGATTGCACAAGATGTCGGTGCACACATGAAGAAAAACAGGCATACGCGCTGACTGTATTCAAAAGAAAATGAAAGCCAGTGATGCATCCCGAACATGCATCAGTGAAATCAAGCATTGTGTGTCTGAAAGCAGACAGGACTGGGTCTAATATCTGCGAGGACAAATGGATCCGAGGACTTTAAAAAGCAGGACACATGATATGCTAGCAACATGCCGTTTTGATTTCCTCTCCAAATTTAGCATCGTCTCGCAGTTTGCGCTCATCCTGTATTATATTCCTCCACAAATGTTGTTTTGATGCGACTGCCAACGCGGGGCATCTCGGCCTGTTTTGTCCTGTGTTTCTGGCCTGATTAGCGGTGGAAGTGTGGGAACAACGCTGGGGCCAGAGGCCATGCTTTGTTCTCTTTCTGCTGTGGTCTGATCCAGTCTGGTCTGCAGGGGCCTTTTTCAACCAAGGTGGCCTTAACAATGATGCACTGACTCACCGGCGAGTTGAACAGGCGGTTTGGCCATTTCCACAATGCATTCAATATCTGCGTCACGGTGCTTGTTGAATATACAATGAGCAGACTGGGGCACCGTGCCAGCTACACAGCAGATATCACAGAGAAGCTCCAGAGGCTCAGGCGCTGGCAGGATGTTTCAGCCCTCCACGTTTCACTGCTGCTGCTGCTGGTTCGGGCACGACTCTTATCTTATCACAGACAGAGGAAATACAGAAGCCTCCACTTCCAGACCTGATAAAAGTTACAACCACTTTTATGGCCTCACATAAATTCTTAAAATCAAGCTTTTTAAAGATGAAACTACAAACTT
>CAFUXE010001073.1:234012-251178 GCA_903364295.1 Serranus cabrilla
ACAACAAACAAACAGCCTCTAAAGAAAAATTGAAATGACAGAGTACTACTTCATAAAAAGAACACATTTCCAGCTCACAGATAAATTTCACACCTGCATGTCAATCTGTGCGACGGCTGAAATGTCCACAAATGGATCGTGGGTCAGAAATCGAGTCTCTTTAATCGAGATAAAGTGAGGCTGAGAAGGAACCAGGAGGAAAGTCAGAAAACTGAAATCCTGGCAAATCAAAGCACAATGTAACTCACACAGTTCAGTACAATACACACACATGGTTAATGTTGTGAATTAAAACTAAACTACTTGGGTTTGGGTTAAAATAAAGACCTTTGTTACTAGAAATGTATTTATTTTAGGTGAAAATACATATCTGGGAAATCTGTTAATCTGTTTGGAAAACCAGGTTGTTATACAGTGTATGAGATTG
Organism: Serranus cabrilla; assembly: GCA_903364295.1. Lineage (NCBI taxonomy): Eukaryota > Metazoa > Chordata > Actinopteri > Perciformes > Serranidae > Serranus > Serranus cabrilla. The sequence goes on from CAFUXE010001073.1 coordinate 234,440, forward strand.
AGTCAAATTAAAATAAACTGCCACCACATGCATTCATCAGCTTCTTAAAACTTTCAGGTTCACTCTGTCCCAAACACACGTTACCACAGAACATGTAAATCTTTAAAAACGGATCTCGAAAAAAAAGTTTCTATCAAACAGCCAGCTCACAGATGAAGTGCACACATGCATGTCAAACTGTACGATGACTGAAATGTCCATAAATGGATCGTGGGTCAGAAATAGAGTATGTTATCGAGATAAAGTAAAATAAAGAAGAGACGAAGACGAAAGCCAGAAATTCAACACAATACAATACAGTTCTATGCATTAAGATGACACCAAGATACAAAATAAACCTGCAATATTAAACGTTTTATTGAAGCTAGAATTATAATCTTCCTGAAAAATGGGGACGGAAGTGGAAGAAAAAGTTAACGTGCATTTTGTTTTGTAGTTTGGTACATTTTAACTCTAAACGCCATTTTCATCCCATCAGGTTCATACTTGATATTTTCCCACACTGAGGGTCAGACGCAGCCTCCGTCTGCTCTGGTACAAACGTATCGTTGTCCAGTCAGCCAGCTGGTCCTGACTGTCAGCAGGACCTCGGCTCGGGCGGCTGCTGGCGGCCAGATGGCGAGGCTCTCACACACACACACACACACACAGATGCGTGAGTAGTACATCCTCCACTGGAGAGTTAAGGAGTTGTAGCTACCTCAGCCGACCCGACTACATGCTGCTTTTATTTCAAAGGCGGAGGAAAAGCTCAGAGGGAGAAACATGAGCCGGTCTCAGGAGTGAGGTCACTGAAATGTGTAACGTCGGTTAAACACTGTTACAGATTAGACTCAAGTCATAACAACACCAGTGCTCTTATAAATGACTCATTGTATTTTTTAACTCTGTGGCCGTTATTGTAGTAACGACGTATGATGCCTGCAAAACATAACGTTGTTTCACTCAGTTAAACAGTTCAAGATTTTTCCTTGTGTATAAATATATAAAATATAGTGTGTAAATGAAATTGTCTTGTAAATAAGAATTATTATTATTTTATTTTATTTTTAGATTTCATATAAGTACAAACAATAAATAGCTGTCATTTTATTTTCTCCAGAACTTTCAAAATTAAACAAATTGGCAAAAACAATGAATATATGATAAATGATGCCAATCTTTATGCTTTTACTCAAGTGGATTACATAACTTTTGAGGCTAAACCAGTAAAATAAAAGCATGCAGTATACAGTGAAATAATGTTTATGTTTTTGTATTATTATTTTTATTATATTGTTAAGTAAAGCTCAATAACTGACTTCAATTTAAAGCAGAAAACATAAAACATAGCACTGAATGATATACAGTAGATTTTACAGTAAAATACAATGGTATTTTTTTTATTTATATATGTATACATTTAATATAAATACACCAGCTGTTAATTTTGTTTTCTCCAGACCTTTCAAATTAAATGCATTATTTTGTTGGGGGAAATAAAGGCTATGTATGATATAGGATGCCAACCTTTAAGCTTTAAGTTTGGAGGCTAAACTGGTAAAATAATAGAATACAGTAATACTTTTTTTTAAAAATGTTTTAAAAAATGTGTTTCATATTTAATCAATTATATTATTCAGTAAATCTCAATGACTTGAATTTAATTTAAAGCTGAATTTGTGCTGAAAAAAGACCTAGCACTTTATATCGTGTCCATAAATCTGCTTTCAGGCTGTTATAAAGACAAATCATTAGAAACCAGAAGAAGAACAGACAGTTTTCAAACATTTTGATCCAACACTAACATCTGTTTTATTGTTGAATCTGTAGCCCCAGCGGGCCGCGTGTCGTGTTTGTCTAAACTCTGCTATTATCACCTCCTATTACTCGTCATTACTCACGCTAATGAAAGCTTTGGACAGGCCCCTTTTCAGCGCCATGTTTGACCAGCTGAACTGTACAGCTTGTTCCTCAACAACGGCCATAACCTCAGAGAGGAACCCCTGGCTGAAGGGAGGGAAAAGTTATTAGTGGAGCATAGAAGAAAGAAAAGAAAACTGTCTGTTGTGCAGTTCTGCACGCTGTGTGAATCCTGATGGGAATGCAGGTACATCACTAACAGAAACTCGAATGTGTCCTTGCCTTCGTTCTCACCATGTTTTTCTGGTGTTTACAAGAACAGAAGTGTTTTTCTTCCTTTCTCTGGACGCCCGTCAGCTCAGAGGATCCTGCTCTGGATGGTAGTGCCTCTGGTGAAGTGGACTGGCAGACTGCCGGCTGTTCAACTACAACCATCTGGGGATGCTTGAACACTGGTAGTCAAAAACATCTCCGCTGCTATGAGCTTCTTATTCCCTTTAAGTGATGTTTACCGATACTTGTAAAGTGTCCTTCTCAACTTGTTAACTTGTTTTCCACGAACAAATAAAGCGGGTTGAAATAAGCAACCACCGTCAGACTGCTCTGTGGCTTTCTGAAAGGTTTGGGAAGCAGTAATATGGAGAAGAAAACAAACAGGACAAAAGAAATGTTTTTGTCTCTGGCTTGGATTATTTCTTCTGACACTGGGTTGTTTTTGGTTTTTGTCATGTTTTGTTCCCAGATTCATCTTTTGACAGATATTTTACAAGCTGAAAGGGCCCCCGGAGAGCGCAGACCTCCACCAAGGCCGCTCTCTATCTCACAACGTCACAAAAATGAAAAATAATTTGTGTATCTGCCCAGCAATTGCAATGTGCTCCAAACTTTAATTGAGTCTTCCTTGGCCCCTGCCATGCCCTCACACCAGGTTTCATAAACATTGGACTGACAGTTTTTCCGTCATTCTGCTGAAAACAAACTGAACCTTAACTGTAACTTAATCAAGGAACAATTATCTAGTTCTGTTTTGAGTTAAAACAGTAGCAACACTGGGGTTAAGTGGCAATTATCTAGACTGACACCATTATAGGAAGTCATGATAATTGGTAAAGTATAGTGCTCGTCTTAGTTCATATATATTTACTATTGTCAACAAAGAAATACCAGAACTATCTATTGTCAGCTGCCTCGTCTCAATCACTTACACCAAAGACAATTTCTTGTTTTTCCATTTTTGTAAAGTTTAATTTAAAAATAGTAGATATTTAAAATAGATTGTACCAGGAGTTTTAAACACATGGTTAATGTTGTGGATTGAAACAAAACTGCTTAATGCTTCGTAACAGACCAAAGTTTGGGTAAAAATAAGTCTTAACTTACATTTTCTTGAGCCCTCCATGCACCTGACCTCCTCTCTATGGATTTACGGACAATGATTAGAAACTTATTTGTGATACGGATAGGTCAGAAAAACGTTTCTATCAAAACTGATTTGACCATGGAGTTTAGTTGTGTGGGATCAGATCAAATCACGAATGTAAAGTTTCACTCTAAAGAAATGTTCTGTCATTGCTGGAAAAAGCTGGCCACTGCATTTTTCCCAAACATTACTCAAACAGGAATAAACAGTGTATCTGTTGGGGACTACTTTAGTCTGCAGATTAATACACATTTGTGTGCTGGCGAGTATTAACAACAGCAGGACTATTCATCATAATGAAGGGACATGTCACACAGTGCGGCAGTGTGGCTCATTAATGTGTTTCTAATGTTTTCTGGACAACAATGGAGCTCTGTGGAGAAGAGGAGGGAGTAAAACAGGCTCTGGCCACACAGACAATACTTAATATTGAGATAAAATGATCATTGGAATTCATCTTTTTAAGGGATTTGTTGACAAGAATTAAAAAATACAGAATTACCATGACACTTTAAGTTAAGAGTAATGGATTGCCGAAGGTTTAAATGTAATATATGTAGTGCTTTGTGTTCAGCTCACCATGGAGGAAAACTTTCCTTCTGGTAATTTCTCTACTTCTGTGAATGAAAGTGGTGTTTCATATTGTTCTCAGCATTCTTCCAGCAGCGTTTTACTATCCTCTGCGGACGCATGCTGGAAGCCTTCCCGAAACCTTTTTCAGAATTAAAATGAAATTCATCTTTTCTACTATAAAAGGCTTTACGGTAGGGACCACCATCTATGCTCGTCATCCTGACAGTCTCTGTTTGTTATTCCAGGCAACTGCGCCGCCTGATAGACCTCCAGCACCCGCAAGCAGTTTCATTCAAACTACATTTCTCTGATTCCCCGCCACAGACTGTTCCTTCGACTTAATCTGTCCGCTTTCTGTCCTTTCTGTCCCCCCTCCTCCTCCTCTCTCAGTGCATTTACCCGTGAGTCATCGCTGTGGTTTGGACTGGGGATCAAGAGGGTGCAGATGGATGAATACGTCTCGAAACAGGAATGGAGTTAAACCCGAGGGTTAAGGGAAGCCTGCATGCTAAACCACTACAAAATTTCTTGACTTAATTATGTGCCAAAGTTGCCGTCTAGCCATTTTTTAAGTTGGTGGTGAAGGAGAAAGTGAAAAACCAGGATGCACAGTTCTCTCTAATGTGAGAGGGACGGCCCATCTGAGGGCTAAATCCATCAGCCATGTGCATCCACCCAGAAAGGAGAGGTTACGACGTGAGGCTCGGCATCAAAGTGGCTAATTGAATATTGTATTTCAGCAGAGTTTCATTTCAAAGAAAGGTTCAAAGAAGACATCGAGTCTGACCACAGAGGGTAAAAAAGCACACAGTCTTTATCTCACATTACGCTAAACAATAATTCTGGTTTGTTTGGGTCTTTTTTTGTGCTTTTGACCATCATTCCTTTGGATAGTATTTCATTATAAAAGTCTATAAATGAGTGAGTTAATTACTAGGATCTGCAGGAAACACACCCGTTCACAGTCCATCACAGTTTACAAACTGATCTCTTGGATCTGGGTCGACCTACCAAACTTGCCGTAGTTGAGCAACGTATCCTTACATAATGGTTCATAAAATATCTTTCGAAATATCACCGTTGTGAAATGGTAATGGTTTTTAAACATGCGGTTAACATTATGAAATGGAACTTCTTGACTGGCTTTACGATCAGCGTTTCCAGACTGGTTTGCCCCCATAGGTCATTAGTGCAGGCACCAAAATACGACACATAATTCAAGTTTTAGACTGTTCCTCCAACGCCCACTAGTGGTCGTAGTAATTACGAACAACGGGAATGTGCAGAAAATCTCACTCAGGGTGGAACGGACTTCCGACTTCCACCTTTGTCTTGCGTAACTATGTCACGTCGTCCTTGTAACTACTTTACTTCCAGCATTTACGTACGTTTTCTTTACTTTTCTTTTTTAATGCCTTACCATATCCATGTTGACTTTTGCTTTCAGAGGCGACTCACGTTGGGTTTTATTATGGGCAAGAAACATTTTAAAATAATCAATAGAGTTTAAGGACAAAACCAGTTGTTTTTCTACTGGATGGATGGTTGAAATGGATGTTTTAGGTGCTCTCACTTTCAGATTCATTTATAATAATAAGATGATAATATAATCAACTAAATAACATTGTTTTTGTTACTCCTGAATAATCTGGCTGTCAGACTTTAGACAATAAGCTGCAGTGAGCCAACAACACCTGCAACCAATCCCACTGTGTGAAGATCTTCTAACTTGGCAGCTTGGCAGCTTGGCAGTGTGTCAAGTTTTTGTTATTATTTCAGTTTCTTTGTATTTTTCATTACTTATTTGAATAATACAACCACCAGACATACTTAAAAGTATTTGTCTCACTGATTCTGGTTCAGGTTTCAGTGTTTGGGAGGTCTCGCTGGTCCCGGTGGTGTTTTTGGCAGTCAGGTTTATTGGCCTCCAGCTTCACGTCTTGTTGCGCTAAAGAGTAGAGGGCGAATTTAAAAGTTGGGTTTACAAGGCAAGAGTGGCAAAATGCTTCTCATTATGCGTTTAATCATCACATTTAGCTTTGTTTGCTTCTTGCTCATTGTGATCTCTAACACCACATTGCAGGCCGAGGTCACAAAGTTAATTCTTAGAGAGATTATTCTTCAGATCTGCTGCTGGATTTAAGGATGGTGAAAGTAAATAAATAAATTCCAAAATATAAAATAAAAAATATATATAAAAATTATATAATATAATATACAATAAATATAAATAGAATTTTTTTTAAATGCATTTGATATAAATAAATAAATGAATAAATAAAATAGGAAAGTGAAGGTAAATAAGATAATTGAAAAATATGTAATTTGAATTAAATATCATTAATAAATGCCTATGTCCTTTAATCTAATTACAGATTTATTTTTATTTTATTTTATTTTTTAAATGTATTTTACCAGCCTGCTTCTACCCTCCATACTCTTTAACTAGCATCAGCCTGGACAGACTTCCATTCATTTCACACTAACAAGGTTTCCCTCCTGGACTTGTGCATTTATTTTCCTATAATTGCGTGTAGTTTTCATGGCCATCCATTCAGTCCGGCTTAATTGGACGTGTTTTCCATGAACGGACTTGACAAACTGGCCGAAACAAGTAACCAGCCACTGTGTATTCCCATGTTAAAATATTTAATCTTTATCTGCGGCTGGTGAAGCGGCTGGGGGGTTAACGTAAACCAGATCTCAGTTAATCTCTGCTCTAGTCAGCCCTCATTATAAGGCAACAGGGCAGAGATGCAGCAGACCTGAGCCCCAGATTGCAGCCCTGTCGTCTACATATGCTTGATGTGGGAACATTGGTACTGACAGGGACATATATTGTTACAGCTGAAATTGCTGTGTTGCACAGACTACCTTTGTTTTGGTGTTGTTTTCCAAAGCTTGAAGAAAAGAGGCCAGAAAGAACCTGTGCATGAATATTTACCCACTCTAACACATTTTTAATCCACAAACTGACACAAAAACAACCCAAAACATGAATCTACACAATGCCACATTGCGATATCTAGCTGTTGCTACTGGGTTGTTAAAACGTTAATCCCCGATCTGTGAATGTGTACATCTCCACCATGAGGTTGTCATTTTCTTGTCACGCTCTTTTTCATTATCAAATCCAGGACACAACCTGCGAGGCGGTGTCGAAAAAAATGCCCCAAAATGCTTTAAGTGATACCTTATGCAACTCTCCATGGCTGGTATCCATTACACTATACATCTTGACATATTTATTTCATTTATTTGGAATCAACCTATTATTTCGGATTGTGGCAGTGGGTGTGAGCCACGTCTCGTTAGCTTGTATCAAAGAGAGGAGCAAGGAAAGGTTGTATTCACTTGTTTTTATTGCGGTATTGTTTATACCGTATGGACCACTGCCAGCCTGTGGGGGAATTGTTTGGCAAGTTTTATAGTAGTAATCTACACCAGGCTTGTGATGAATTAAAGAAATGTTTAACGTTTCTCATTTATTGCATTTTCTAACCTCAAATAGAACTTTTTTTTCATACACAAAGCTTTTATGTTTTGAGAAACAGTTTGATATTTTAGATAAAAAAGATTGATACCATTCTTATGTCTGTACCATAGATTGTATGTCAGGATGGACGGCCTAAAAGCTCCACAAAAGTGAAGCCAAAACCCACCGATCGCCCCCTGGTGGCTGGCTGCAGTATAGGCCATAAACTCCATGCTAGTCAATGGGGAATGAAACAAACTAAAAATTCACGTCAAATACATTGATGTTGTCATTTTAGGAAGTTTGCATCACAGTAATGTATGTTCAAGTTGTTTGTCACTGATAAAATGATTATAATGTAAGTACACCCTTTCAAAGAGCAAGTAACTGTAAATTATATTAAATATTCCCACATGAATTTGTAAAAAATATCCCCAACAAATCAAACAAACAAAGCAGAAATAATTTTTTTATTTCTGTTCTTTTGGCTTCGGCGCTGCGCTCAGGTCTTTTAATAGTCAGTAAAACCTGCTGTTGGCTAAAGTGTTGCTGACACTATTAAGTTAACAAACCTGTATGTAAACACAACACGCAATATCTATCAGCCAAAATTATTGTAGTCATATCTATATATCATACGACAATAATAATAAAGATAATTATAGTGCCAGGCCTTTCTTCAAATGCCAACTTTGTTTTTAATAGGTTATTTTCTGCTATAAAATAGGTGTAATGTCATGATTGACAGCTTGCGAAAGGTGAGGTGGATGAATGGGCGGGAACTTGGCTCCACCGTCCAATCACTATTGCGCAGACTGAAAATGACATCACCAACACAAGATGGCAGCTCCCGTATTTGGGATATTTTGGCCTCACTTTTTTTATGGTGGGTGGAAATGGGGACGCGTCCTCCATTTTTATGGTTTGTACAGTAAATATGAAGCTACAGCTATTAGCCTGTTAGCTTAGTTAGCTAGAGAAAACAGTCTATATGTCCCATCTTTACCCTTTGGGTTTTTTTTTTGTTTTTTTTTACAACAGATTAAATAAACTAGATACAATGTGTTAATATAAGACCATTGGAGGTGCAGTAAGGCAGATTCTGTCACCTTTAAACAGGCCTTTTGTTTCTCTCTGTTTTTAGCAGCTTAATATTCACAAACATGAGTGGTATCAATCTTTTCATCTAACTCTGCAAGAAAGCATGCATCACCAAATCTTAAACCGCTACTAAACTAATCTACTAAAGTTTCAAACTTTACCCTGTTTTAATCCCTCAAAGTGCTGTTAAATTCTATGATTCACCACATATGTAACACGCACAGCAGACCTGGTAATAAACCTGACAATTTTATGACCCCAGCTTTCATTTTGTTCACCCGGGCTGTCAGTGAAAGTGAACAAGAGACAAATTAATCGTTTCTCGGCTGCCAGTGTGGCATTAAAAGTGCCTACTTACTTTGCCCACGCCCTTGATACCCGCTTTCAATTTCTCTCCCTCTGTGGAAACAGAGGGAAGTTTGCCATCCGGTTACTGGAAGAGCCAGCCGACCATGTGGAAAGTCTGCTTCAGAGTGGCATTCTTTCAAAAAAGCCCGGCATGTACACTCATTCTGTCTGTGGAGATGTTTGTAGGGAAACCTTTCAGTCTCGAGTCACTGTTTTGACTCTGCTGAGGGCCTGCAGGGCGCTGCAGCACGTTTGACAAACATGGTGTCATAAATCGGTCCAATGTGGACTTAAAACTAAACAGGATTATGAGAGTCGATCGTCCAGGCGGTAAGGAAAGCAGTAACACGTGAGCTCAATCATGCTGCAGCAAAACATTTTTCAGTGTTATTTTAAAATGTGTGCAGTGCGTGTAAAGCCTCTGGATTCCTGGTAATGGGTGTAACATTAAGAAATAAATGGACATTATAATAATCCACTGAAGTGAAGTTGAAGCTGTTGTTTTTACTGGAATGCAAATGATGTCTCAGGGGGAGAACATAAAGTTTAAAGTTTGATAAAGTGCATTAAATCCACCGGGTTCAGGAGCTGGAAGACACTGGGACTAATGTGCATGTTTATTTATTCATGCTTTAACTTCTGCAGTGTGGGCATCTGCAGGTTTATTTTCTTATAGAAAAACTGTTTTTATGATGGAGGGAGAAATGTTTAAATAATTGCCAAATCACTCTCTCGCAGGGCAATAATTCAACATGATAATTTATCATTTTTAATGGAACTTATTGTGAATAAATCAAGTATTGAGATGTTGCGATACACAATTAATTACATCATCTAAATTCATGATAACGAGCACATACTAACCGAAAATGTACAAAAAGTCTGTTGTGTATGTTTATTTTATTCATGTATAAATATAAATATATATATATATATATATATGAGGTAAAATTATTTATTTTATTGTATCTCCTACTTTTTACTGAATGTTTTCTGTCTCTGTAATGAAATAAGTTTCCCGCCGAGGATTATACTGTTATTATACTGATTCTGAAGTAACTGTATAACTCACTATTGGTTATATTAACACCAGACAAATACTTCAAACCAAATAAAACATTTTTTTTAACATCACTAGAATTTATGTTTTTATGGACCTTTCTATCAATATTTTGACTGGATTAGGGAATAAAGGTATAAAGGTCCTTTATTAGAAGCTTAATATCCTCTGCGCTCATTTATTTCCCTGTCAGCAGCTTTGACAGTTAAAAATAAAGTCTTGAAATAAAGCAGCAGTACAAAGGATGGATGCCAAAGCACCATGTGCTGCGAGAGGAGCCCAGGCCTTAATGTGGAGAGTTTTTTTGTGTTGTATAAGACCAAAAATCAAAACATAATTTCTATCAGATGTGTTCATTCTCGTAATTATGATTTGAAAAGACGTGCGATGATGAGGATGCTCCCCAGAACAAAATGTGTTTACTGTGAGGTGGCTCAGCTGGTTTCAGGTTGAATACCAGCAGATTTTGACTTGATGAGATGTTTTTATATTCTCCGTGAATCCTTTTTCTGTTTGTAAGGTCATCATTGACTTTCAGTAAAAAGAAAATCAGCGTTCCTTTCAGGGTCGATGTGACTCTCATCTTCCAATCCCCTGCAGTGTTTATCTGCAGACCCCGGAGAGACTATTCACACTGATCACGCAGTGTCGAGGGATCGAGATGGAAATGCATGGAAATAGCACTCCTATAGCGCGGGAAAATATGTGACCGTGATGAATGTGCGAGGCCGTTTTATAATGGCGGCGCAATCTGAGGTCCACATCTCCCACAGTGAAACGTGAAATCACTGGATGTGAATGAAGTCAACTCTTTTATCATGCTGGAGCAGGTGTGCATGTTGCAAAGGAGTGCTTCATCCATTTAGCGATTATATGGAAAGTGGATTACACTTAACGTAAAGTGACTCTCCAACCAAGTGGAAAACATTTCCCCCGCTGTAAGCAGGAAGAGCGGTTCTTCACAGGTAGAAAGACGTAAAAAGATGACAAGATTTTAGTGGAAAAAATATCTATTCTGTTATTGTTTCATCAAGATAAAAGTGATTTATATACTGCGTCCATGTTATCGCCCGACCTGACGCTTTATATTCTGGTTTATTTACCACAATATGCATATGAATGATGAACAGAGGTGGATTATTGTGCAAGAGCTCTTTGAGTTTTCTTCTCTAAAGGCTTTTGTCATCATTGCAATCCCTTGTATACAATATGCATGAATTCAACCTTGCAGCAGCAGCAGCAGTTTTTCTTAGAAAATGGTTTACAGCTATTTTTCAGTTCTGCAGGGGGGGGACGCTTCAAATGAAGAGTGGGAGGAATATCAGTGGCAAGAAGGAGAATTTGTTACCTTTAAGCAGCTTTATTTCAAACTTTCATCAGCTCACAAACAGCAGCACAAACAGGTTCACATTGTACAACATGTCACATACTCAGTGTTTTTAATTACCAAGAAAAAGAATCATATTTAAAAGATATTCACTTTCGTTTTGAGTTAAAGAAAGAAGTCGCAATTTTAAAGTTTAGGCAACAAAACTACTTGGTTATGTTTAATAAAAGATCCTGTTTTGAGTTAAAATAACGTAATTTATACGTCTATGTTATGTGACATATGTGCATCTAAGAGGGCTTGGTTGTTGATTAGAAATATATACGTTTAAAAAGAGAAAAAAAAGAGAAAATACCTTCCCTTGAAACTTGGAGAAAAAGCTTGTGAGGAGGAGGAAATAATAAAAACTGCCTCCCAGCACCTCTAAAGCTCGCTAAATAAATTATTATAACTTGTAACATACAGTATAATATGTGTAAAATAAGTGTTTCCTGACTGTTTATCTTCATATTTACTGTATCGATCTTCTCACCTAATTCCAGTCAAGAAAGTTAATTTTCAAATGGATAATAACTGGATTTAAACTGCAGGTTAAATCTTTTAAAAAGTAAAAAGTAACTTCAGCTTTTTATCTCTCTAGTTCACTTTTCCTTTTTTTTCATCTTTGCTTTTTCTCTCCAGTGGCTTTCACTCCCTCAAACACTAAAGCAGGAACACACAGAAGGACAAAACTTGACATTCAGCTTTCAGCACTTCAGAGAAACATCAGTGCAAATGTGGACAAACGTTCTCTTTAAATACACCGCAGCACCTTCCTACTTGACATCTTCGGATGAATCCACTCTCCACTTTTACAAAACTGAATCCACTGGGTTTGTTTCTTTCTCTTTCTCTTCCCACGTCATCTTTATTCAAAGAACAAATGAGCAGCAGTGTTAAAATGGTCTGATAAACCCCACATTAACATATAATAAAGAAGCAACAAATATTTAATATGGAATTTTATGTAGAAAATTGTGCTTGAAGGGATTTAGAATTGGTTTTATTTTTTTTATTTCTTATTTATTTATTCTTTATTTAAATGGTCAGATAATGACTGTTAATGAACATACAGTTGTATACGTTTATTTAGCTTTTTTAAAATCACTTCCTCAATTTTTATTTCTAGAATTGGTTGAGAATCTAATACATTGTATGTAATATATAATATGTATAATAATGTTAAAATATTCCCTATAAAGCGATAAATAAAGCAGCCCTCTGAGTATGTTTGTATTGTCATATTGGTGTTTATTTCCTCTCTAAAATCAGCATCAGTCTGAAAGTCTGGCTCTACTTGATACAACCACAAACATATTTAAATATATTGAACATACAACAGTTGAAAACTTAAATCTCCCTTATAATAAAATAGTTTGTAACATGTCAGATTCACACCTGGCCTCCAGAGTGAGGGTGTTGAGCTTTTGCATGCCAAGAAACTGCATTTATTGCTTATTATAGCTATGAATATTTGAATAAATATGGAATAAAATCTATATCCTAGCATTATAAGTCTGGGTCAGCTGTATTCTTGCTTGTTTCTCTTATAAATCTCCAGTGGTGGTCTACTTCCACACAATCCCTGCACATTATATGAGACTCCCAGTCTCTGTTTTACACCCTGGACACATTTTAGAGATGCTGCTTTTACATCCTGTGCAGTAAAATATAGGTTCTGTGAATGTTGTGAGCCTATTTGCATATTAATTCCCATGTAGGTGAGAGGGATTACGGCAGCAAAATATTAAACCTTGAATGATGCAAATGATTTTAAACTGCAGTGTAGGCTGTTTGTGGGTGTTTGCATGCTTAACAATAACTAATTAATTGCAATTGCACACCACACACACACATGCTCCTGCAAGGCAAAAACATGTGCTTGTTTTTGCTTGAGTTAGTCTATATATGTGTGTGTGTGTGTGTGTGAGAGAGAGAGACGGAGATAGATAGGGAACCGGTTGAGTGACTGGTGGGTGTGTGCAGGGGTGTGACCCCGGTGACTCAGCCACCAGCAATGTTCTTCTTCAAGGTGAATGAGTCACAACCCTCGCTCCGTGGGGAGATTTCTCTCTCCAACGGATATTTGTTCTCCAACGGATATATTTCTGCCGCGCCTGTGTGAAACATGTAACCAGTGTGGAGAATAAATACGTGTGAATTCATACAAGAAACGTTTCCAATTATAGCTCAGGATTCATTTGCATTTTTGATGCAAATGCACACGGTCAGAACTGTTCATGCAAAACCAAACGGTAGCCTTGATAAGCAGCATTAGGCTTAAATAATGGCGTCCATTAGTATGGCTGTGAGTATATAAGTAAAAAAAAAAGGGAGTAAACACACTTTTTATTAGTTTATATGCTGCTTTCCTGCTCAGCTTTCTTTACAAAGATAAAACAAATATCAGAGCCACTGAATCATATTGTGTTTCTCCGTTTCTCCCTCCTCCTCCGCCTCCTCCTCTTTCCCGTCCCTTCTTCCCATCTCCTCTCCACCTCATTTCTCCTGCTTTCATCAGCATTGTCCTGCTGTTAAACTGCTCTTCCTCTTGAAGCTCGGCCTCGCTGCCCACAGAGTCAAATGGATTTGCAGGCTGAGAGTTCCTCCAACACGGCTTTAGCCACAGGAACTGTAAATATTTTTGCGCTGATATGAAAGTGGTCATCAAGATTGAAGAGCTCTCATCTGTTTTGAGTAAATTCTGCCCTGAAGGAGAGAAATAAAAAATAAAAAAAAGTCTCTCTCTGAGCCAGGTATACTAGAATCCTTTTTTTATTTTACATTTCGCAGCAACAGATTTGACTTCCACAGAAAGCTCGATTTGTATTTGTTTGCGACTGGAGCCTCCATTTAGAGCAGGATGTATGTTTCAACACGCCGCGCTGCTGCTGCTGCTGCTGCTGCGGCTTAATGAGCCACTTGTTGAGAGTACCACAATGCTGCTCTGAGAAACACAGGAAGAGAGCAAACAAAGAGCAGCACGGAGCAGACCTGGTTCACTGGGGGGCGACATTTGGCGCAGGGTCACATGGGAGGTCAGTGTGATCGATGGGGTAATGGCTCCTCTTTGTCTCTAATGGGGCGAGGGAGGGAGGAGACGGAGAGGAAGAAGAAGATGCAGGGAGACAGAGGAGGAGGAAATAAGCCGGAGAATGAAGACCGAATGCAACATATTCACGGGAAATTGAGTCACTTTTAAACACAAATTTGAGTTCTTTTTATGTTCTGTGGAAGGAAATATAAACTTCTGTGCACATTTTTCCACCTCAAGAGGCATAAAAGTAATTTTTTTGACATATTTATAAAAATGGTGCCCAAGCTTGAGTGTTTCCCACGGCAACAGTTGACTAATATTTAAGAGGTTTCTAGGAGACGAGCTGTTAATTTCCATGCTGCGCTACTGACCGATGCAAGTCACGGCCCTGTGCAGCCTGCAACTGTTGATTCAGGGCATGTTTTTCTCCGCTTTCAGCAAACACACATGCTTTTTATTATTAGTTATTAGGGATTCTCGACCTTTGCTGCGGGGATGCTGGACTTGATTTGCCCCGGGGCCATTTTTATCAATGACCGGAGGCTGTGAGCGACTAAATGAACTAACATTAATAATAATAAGTAGATAAATTATTGGAGGGGCATCCTGGTGGTAGAGCAGGTAGAGCGCATACATTAAAAAAACTAAATTAAAGACATATTAAAAAGCCCTTCTTCATGTTTGGGCGGCTGTGGGATCCAAACAAGCTGCAATACCGATTTTAAAGGGGGAAAATTCATCAATAACCAATATTGTGGACGATATGATAATTGAGCTGGAGGGAAAATAGAAATTTTTTAGGTGATTGTGCACCAATTTTTCACCACTCTTCAAATAAATAACTAGAGAGCTACTTTCTCCAACTTTATTAAACAATATTTCACATTATTATACATTATACAAACAATGTATAACATTATTAGCCAATTCTATAAATAATAACTGAGAAAATAAAGAATAAAGAGGAATAAAATAGATGAATATCATTACTGTTCAGTTTCAGTCAATTGCTGCCTATTTTTAAAAATAAAATACTTAATAATTAATAGCTAACACCATTTTTAAATCACACCAGCAACGTTTTCTGCATTATGTATCGTTTAAAAAAGTTTTTATAACCGCACATATCCGACACATACACCGATACTGATATACATTTGATTGGCCGATAATATTTGTTAACTGAAGTATCTGTCAGACTATTAATTTCATCTGGCACCTGATTTACATTCAGGGTGTGTATTTTGGGTATTAAGTTCAATTATCAGTAATTTCTCTCCGGAATCATCGACTCCACCTTTGAAAATATAATAAAATAAGTTGTCCTGTCAGGACAGGACACATGTACGGATTTCTTTAAACTTTACTTTGACTTTAAAGGCTTAATTCAGCTTTTTCATGTCCAAGCCTGAACGCTTCCTATGGAGGTTTATCACCAAAAAACTCCCATTCATGCAGCAGGAATGAAACGATGAAAGACGAATATACGTCACGGAATATCAAAGTGGGAAGAAAAGAGAAGATAAATGAAAACTACATGTAGAGCAAACACACCGTCTGCCCTGCAGCCGCTGCACATGTTAATCCGTCTCTCCTCATTCGGCTCATTCGGTTTGCATGTGTCTGCACACGAGTGTTCAGCCAATTATTGTGAACTTCTCTGGCATCTGAAATGACTGCGATTAAAAATCCTGTGTGTCAG
Source organism: Serranus cabrilla (assembly GCA_903364295.1). Lineage (NCBI taxonomy): Eukaryota > Metazoa > Chordata > Actinopteri > Perciformes > Serranidae > Serranus > Serranus cabrilla. Next base: position 250,364 of record CAFUXE010001073.1, read on the forward strand.
AAAGAGTTTCTGGCACCTGGGATAATGGCAGCTATGCAGGCGCTGGAACAGATAATAACAGCCTGTGGTTCTGGGTGAACGGGCCTGTGGCAGGCTAATGACATAGTAATGAGAAAAATAAAAGTTTTTTAATATACACGGCTTTTTTGCTAATAGTGAGATGTGATTGTGGGCTTTTATTGAACGGATTAGTGGACGAGTTTTATTAAAAATGACAGCCAAGGGATGTGGGTTTCTTTGCTGTTAATTAAAGTCAAATTAAATGTGTGAGAAGCAAAAAATAATAATTATTCAGAGTTTTAAGTAGACTTTCATGTCGTACTTTTTTTATTTTATTTGTCTGCTTTTGATGGATTCATTTTTGTTGTTGTTGAATACATTTCCATCATGTTTTACGCTTCAGAAAACGATTCCAATATTTCATAGTGATTCGGTGATGTCATCCCGCTGGCCTTTTGTTTATGTCCTGGCTGCCTCTTCACAACAATAAAGATGGAGTGTTTATAAGCTGACTGGCTGTTAACACTCTCACACACACACTGAACAGCGCTCCGCTGAACTCCAGCTTTTGTTCGTTAGCCTCTTTTACATATAATACGGTACACATTTGGTGCTCTTATTTTTATTTCCTGCATCCCGCTGCAAGATTTGTTGACTCACGTCACAATAAACTCTTGAGTTACAGTAAATGTCTGAGGTTGGAGGAGTTGTAGGCCTGTAATGTGCTGCAGTTAATGAAAGCGGTTTCTTTTTTGTTTTTTAGTTTTTTTTATAAATGGAAAATCTCCAAAGAGGAAAAGTCATTCCAGGGCACT
>CAFUXE010001073.1:255328-366704 GCA_903364295.1 Serranus cabrilla
CAGAAAAGAAAGAAAGCGCCTCAGCAGCTGCACCTTTCGTTTTCTCTGCTGCTTTCTGTGTGACTGCGGCTCTGGGGGGGGATCACGGGCTGGAAATGGCCTCAAACCGTCTGGTCTGAGGCTTCTTTTCATCAGCTTTATTTGCTGTATTTCACGAGGCCAGGCCACCCAGAATTATATTACTTTTACTTTAATTTTTGTTATTTTATGTTTATCGCGAGGCCATCAAGGCGAAGACCACAAAGCAATTTCCATCTCCACACGACAGGGAAAACATTTTGCATGTGACGCCCCAAACTTGAATCACCGGCCAGTTTATACAACGTGCAGCAATCCTGCGAGCGCAGAAATCTGTCAGTTGAGTCCAGTCGCTCCATTACACACCACTGGCCCCGTCTCATGGGGCCCCTGCGAGTCATCTGATGTGGTTTTTGGGGCCAGAGCAGCAGCCGTGGTGTCAACAGCCATCCTGGTGTTTCTGTTGTAGTTTGACTGTTTTTCTGTCCTCGCAAACACGCTCGATACACAACACTTTTTGTTCCACAGAGCACGCACCGTTGCCAAGAAAAGCTACCGCAGATCATTAGCCCTCTCTGCCAGACAGCCAGTTTTTCTCACAGTGATTTGCTGCTTTGCAACCAAAGTGTTTCCCCCCCGAGTGACTCCGGCTCTCTGTCTCCCTCTTCAGGAACAGCGGCTCTCAGGAGATCACGCCTCTGATATTTGCATTTCTATTGACTACTTTAATGTGTTAGGTAGTCTTTTTGTCCTGATTCTTCCTCTGCAGAGCTGAAGAGCCCCAGTATCTCACTGAGACCTGTGCTGTTCAAACAAACCCAACCGTAGCGCTGCCAGTCATCACAGGGACTGAAGAGAAGCTCTGCAGAGTCCCACTGTGAAAAGGCTTTCAGCTCCTGAGTTTGAGTGTTTGAGTGACTCTTGATTTTGACTTAACAAGACGCAGGAAGCGCATTATCTTGCAGCAGCACATATTATAGTCTCACACTGCAAGACAGAAAAGACAACAGCGTGTTGAAGTTTAATGCAGCGAGCTGTGGTTCGGTGTCTGCATCTCAAATTGAGGTTTTGGTTAAAATGTAGAACAAATGTTCACTGAAGTTTCAGAGAATCAGCAAAAGAAAAATTCAATATAATACACATATTTAGTCTATTAACTACTGTTACACACAGGCACTAATTCTGTATCTGCATCTGTTCAATTTCCTAAATTACACTGTAGGTTTTAGAAATACTTTGTATAGCTAGAAATAAGTTTGCAATATATTACAGTATTCTTGTACATTTACAACACAGTACTGTTCTTAGTAACTTACTCAATATTAATAGTTCACTTAAACTTCTTCCTGTATTTTAGAAAAACAAACAACGGGAAATATATTTCCAGTATTTTATTGTATTGTTGTGAATTGTCAACACAGTTCTGTTCACTTTTTCAGTAAATCACTGAATATTTACAGTAAAACTTTTTTTTAGTGTAAATTCACATTAATTAAGTTGTAGCAGTTACATCTGCAAATTACTGTATTTTTACAGTCTCTTACTCTTTTTTTAAAAAGTATTTTTTTTTTAGTATATTACTTAGTTCTCGTACATTTACTGCACAATACTGTTCACAGTTTTCTCTCTGAATTACTCTATATTAACAGTAATTAAACTGTTTATTACAGTATTTAGGAAATACAGTTTATTGCTAGAAATTAATCTGCAGCATATTCATGTTTTCTCGTATATTTACACAAGGATACTGTTCACAGTTTTGTCGGTAAATTACTGCATATTTATAATAAACTGTAAAAATATTCAGTGTAAATTGAGTCCTATAAATAAATGGCACTCTCTTTATTGCCCTATTCACATATTTTTTTCTCCCAGATTGCATTGCAAATACAGTATTACACTATATGACATCAGTACAGTAGAAAAGTATTCAGAATTCATTGTAAATTTACATCTACGGATTGTGGTGTACAAAACAGACTTCACACTTTATATTCGTGTCGTGGTTGTGACTGGATTCGTTTGTGATTTAAGGTGTAAAGTGTGTGAAGCATAAATTAATTCTTCACATTTTACTCAGATGATAGACATAGTCGTTACCAGAAATCTAATATTTCTGTTTGTTTCATGTATAAATTTGAGGACGGTTTCAGTTTCTGTCCACACAGATCTGATGTTTTTATCGGGCACAGTTTTCTGTCTCTGCAGTGGAGTGAAGGCTTCAAGTGCTGGGTTATATAAAGTCTGTTTCAGATGACAGGCCAGGAGCAAAAACCATTATTGGACAAGCCAAGAGATCAAATTGCTTTTAACAGTAATTTCAGGTAATTGCTTTGTACTTCATAGCAGCCGACACTGAGGCACTGGAGTCCTTGAGGGGCTCCTTCCTCCTGAGGTTTTATTCTGTGTTAACATCAGACACGATCAGAGTTTGAACTTTGATTGATTGATTGCCTCGTCTCCTTCACTGAGTGATGAATTGCCTGTTGACCAGTTCACAGAATGAGCCCTGAAGCTCATTTGGCATCCTGTATTTACAACCCGTCTTACCAGCAGGCGCTGGCAGGGGAATAATGGCTGTGTCGGAGTGACATTAAAATTAATTTTCAGACTCTATCACTCTTCCAGTTTACTGCCAAGTGTCGAGGCTTTAAGCAGGATGGTAAATAGCAGCTCACGCATCTCTTGTGGCTTCTCCTGGGCCATTTTTCATCATCGTTGTTACATTTTCTAATCTGAAGATTAATTTCCTGAGGGAGCCACACATTCAGCCAGGTGAAATTATGAATCATGTCGAACACTTTGTGTTATACTGAGACGCAGGAGATTTAGGAGGTTTATGAGAGCTTAACAGTCTATCAGATAAAACACAGCGCCACATTTGGACGGACAGATAAACTCTTTAAAGATCAACGTTGTCCACTGTCTTCTGCTGCTGCCAAGGTAACTGAGGGGGAGCTCTGCTGTGACAACAGGTGAGAAGTCTCAGTTGAAATGAAGCCCGCAGAAACAAGAAAGGTGCTGTTTGTCTGTCAGGACCTGAGCCGTCCAGACAACAAGTGTGGGCAAGTAAAGGAGAAGCAGCAGGGATGCTGATGAGTGATTATTTGTTAGGAACGGGCCAACGGATGTCTGTGTCATGATCTAATCAGAGGACAGTGACCCCACACTTCAACACATTTTACTACTGTTGAGAAACAGTGTTTCTTCGGAGGGCTGGGGAGTCTGTTGATATTATATTGTGATATGAAACTAGATATTGTCTCAGCTTCCTGGTATCTTAATTAGAGCCCGACCGGGATTTTTAAGACTGATGCTGATACAGATTTTTAGAGGGGGATATTAATCTATAAACACTATAAACTGACCTTTTTAATGTGGATTGTGCAGTGATGTTTCACCTCTCTGCAGCTGAGAAAATAAAGAATAAATATAGATAAAATGAAGAGCTAAATTACCATGATTACTGTTCAGTTTGTCAATTTCTGACTTTAAAAAACAAACAAACTAGAAAAGCACTCGGAGAGCGCAGACCTCCGCCAAGGCAATAGGGTCACTCATAGGGTTACTCAATACCAAATTGCACACTTGAAGGATTATATTGAAAGCATGTTTTTTGGGAGTAAACTGGCATTGAAATATTTCATCCACTAGATGGTGGCAGTTAGTGAAGGCAATAGCGTCACTCACTCAACAATATAAATTTGCAATATAAATTCCAGATGGTGTTCTGGATCACCAATCACCACCAAAATCTAATCACCTGTTCGTTGTCCCAATACACACGTTTGATTGTCTGAAACACACGTCTGAAAATGTCATCCAAATCCATGCAGTACTTTTGAGTTATTTTGTACAAAAACAAACAACCTTTACTGTTCTGGGAGGCTCTCCACAAGATTTGAAATCTGCAGAAAAATGCTCCTTTTCATCCAAAGGGGCGATGATGAAGGTGAGGGATTTGGTGGCAGTCAGGACTTAGCAGGCCAGTGAAGTTATTCCACAACAAACTTTTAAAATCATGTCTTTTTGAATCACAGTAAAAAAAATCCTAAACTATTACCACACACTATTGTCTGAAAAGTTATTGATGTTAATGCTGTAGCATCGAGATTTCATTTAAATGGATATTTGGAGGCGAAGAAGCCCAAACCATAAAAACAGACCTGAACCAAAAGTAAACAAAAACATCAATATGCACTTCAGACTCTTAATATAAATGGTAGAGAATGGCCCCCTCAGGCATGGTTATAATGTGAAAAATTCAAAACTTATCACTTTAGATGCCGAGCTGCTCGATTTCAGTATTTAAACTAGAAAGCTGAGCGAAAAGACAAATTACAGTCTACCAAAAAGCTGCAAAGGAGCAAAACTGATTGAATCTTAGACCCTCTTTTACCACAATTAATCATCCTCCAGCATTGTACATTTGGCTGTGGAAAAATCACACCATCACTGTGAAAACTGGTTCATTCATTGTGTTGCTTTCTATTGATTTATGTCACAAGGTTCAGTCCCAATTTTCCCCAGTGTGCGTGATGTACTTACAGCACAAAAAGGAGTGGTTCAACGAAGACAGAACAGCCTGAATCTTTAATGAACAGCGAGAGCAGCAAATAATGAAACCCCTCAACAGCTCAACCTTCTTTAATAAAAGACGACTGTGATGGAGCAGGTAGAAGAAGAAAAGAAAAGGAAAAGAGCAGGAGTGATAAGCCCAGAGTACCTCAGCTCAAAAACTCACTTTTCTGTTCCTTTTATTCACCAAGCCAGTGATAGGCATGGTGAAATACATCGTACCTATTGTAACATGTTTTCTATTGTAAACAGGGCTGTTTGCCACATTACAATAACTGATATTAATATTATAACAATATTTTTTGCTCAGTTATCGCCTGAAGCGGCAGAGCTTTAAAGCCACTTTCAGTTCTTTGTTTAGCGGCCTGGACCACAACTTTATTGATCTGGTTCAGTTTCTCTGACTCTAGTGGAGCATTTAGCAACAAAAAAAAAAGTTGGAGTTTGGAGTCCAAATAAATGATAAAGTTGCTGTAGAAAAGCAACTTGCAAACAAGTTAGTATGTTCAATTGACAGCTTATTTCCAATGCCCCTAAGAAGCCAAAGAACGAGTAAACAAATAAATAAATCAAGTTATTGCAGGTTTAACCTCTCTGTGTTCTGACGGCCTGCCAGTGTCCCTGACAACTTGTTTTTTCACTCACTTTTAATGCTCGAAAGAAGCTACTGGTAATGTTTATTTCTAGGAGATCTAAGACGAGATGACGCTCCAAAGTCAGGCTTAATTTTAGCTTTGGAAAAAAACTGACATGGAAATTTTTAAAGGGGTCTCTTGACCTCTGACATCAAGATATGTAAATGAAAATGGGTTCCTTGGGTACCCACGAATCTCTACATATTTTATAATAATTCAAGTTAAATTTGGCAAACCACACCGTTTTTTTTCTCATTCAGTAGACATGTGTTATTTCCTTTGCTGTATTTGAATATGTGTTATAACTGCGTCTATAAAAACGCTTGGAATTGTATAAATTGGATATGACTGAAAGCTGAGACTGTATCGAAAATAAAGGTTTCTCAGTAGTTCACACAGAACAAAAGTGCCCACATCCAATCTGGCAGAAACCTCCAAATTGTGGTTTTTGATACGAAATATCAACATTTTCCTGTAGTGTCTTTCAAGGTCTTGGTGTCTTAAAGTAAACCTCAGTTTCTTTAGTTTTGTTAATAATGAAATATCCAAGCATCAAACATGTATTTTAGATAACTGAATTGAGAATAAATCTCAGTCACTCCCCTGTTTGCTCACTTTAGTTGAATTGTATGTATGTTATACATGTTTTTTTCCACCTGGACGTTGTTGTAAACAAACATCCTGATTGGTTCTTTACTATAAAATCCAGTTTCCTTTGTTTCACCAAACCTCTACTCAGTCAGTTCAGTCCAACTATTATTGATGGCGTCCCATCTGATTTGTAATCACTATCATCATAGCTGTGCTTCTCGATCCACAGTGAGTTCTTAAAGTCATTGAGTCATTTTTTAAATATTAGTAATTAGCATTCAAACGCTGCCCAGTATTTTGGAGAATCTTCCAGTATAGATTTTCTTTCAGAGCTAATCAGTGCTGCCCATTGGGATGAAAACGGAGCCAAATAGGAACAATTCTGGGTAATTTCACGGTCCTGACGCGTTTAAAAAGCCCCATTTGTAAACGTTTAGGGGTGAAAGATGCTTTCCCTGTAGGTTGTAATCGCAGAGTTGTATTAAACTGTTCAAATGTGAAAATAAAAAAGAACATAGCAGCACGGAAAATAACAGTTTCACTTCGAGTTGACCTTAAATGATCAGTTACACCGTTCAGTGGGGTGAAATAAAACCCATGCAGCTTTGGAAATCAATTTTATGATCAAATCAACAAAAATATGAAACCAAAGCAAAGGGCTGTGATTGAATAGTGTTCATCCTTATCTGAAAAACAAGAAACAGATAAAAGGTGTATTCTGGAAACATCTTTTGAGGAAAAAAGATTATCTGATTATGTTTTCTTTCTCCTCAATACCGCTGTACACCGAGGTGCTCTCTGTGAGGCGCTTTCTTTGCTTTTGCATAATCTTTCAAGTACATGTACAGGTGTTTGAAGAGTCTTTACAGCCACAATAAAACAGAGTAGACATCCTTTGAAATCCTCTGTAAAAAAGTATGATTCAGCCGGCGATATATTTCATGAACATTATCTTTTTCTTTTCTCTTTCTTGGTGAGTTTTACAGTATAAAAAGTGGCGACCTTCCTCCCAAGCATGAGAACAGCTGATCACTGCTGTATATACATTCACAACACAGCCAAGGCAATATTTGTGTTGTATGTAAGATTAGACAATGATCCAATTAAATTAGATCATCTCCAACAGCTGGACAAAACACCACACCCACACTGAGACGCAGATTCTCAGATTGGCAGCTGGAGGCAACTGTAACATTCTAGTTATGTAAATGAGAATTATATAAAAAGAGGCCAAATATGGTGCATAATGTTCCCAACAATGAAAAGTGAGCAACTCAAAAAAACATTAACTCAGCCTCATGAAACTTTACAACCACAAACTGCAGACGTAGAGCACTCAGGGGATGTATGGCTCTCCTATATATATTATATACTGACAATAACACGGTTTTCTTAGCAGTTTAGGGAAAAGAAGTGCTCGCCGTTTAATCGTCCAAAATCACAATTCTTGAAGAAATCTCCTAAAAGTTTTTGATTCCGTATCATAACATGGATTTTTTTGAGGTGTTCCCTAAATTCTCGATGTCTTAGTGTAGTATTTTGGGGGGAATTTTTGATCATTATTTGAATAAATTCTCAATTTTCAGAAAGACAAAATGTAGCACCAAATCTGCGTAACAAATGATATCAACCCAAGAATTGCTGCAACACTTTATGTGTCATATTTGAGCATGGGAATGACTTTCAAATACTCATACCATGATGCTCATAATCACTTTCATTCATTTGTAATTATTTGTAATATTTGTAATACTGTTGACCTGCTATGTCTCCCAAAGTTCTCTTTGAATTGAGGCGAATGTAAAGGACACTTCTCCTGTAGTGAGGCCACCTTTCTCTCTTTAGAAACTTTAATGTGTGCACAATGTTCTGCATACAGCTGGGTATTCATGGAAAACCAGTCATTACCAAGAACATTTTATTCAATTTTTTTTGTTCATTCAACCACAAAGCTGTCGAATCTATACTGGGAAAATGGCTAACATCAAGAGGTGCGTCATACAGAACAGAACACTGAGAACAATGAGTGTACATGAGCATCCTGCAGCCTTTATGATACTGGCTTCAACCTTTCTAGTGAATCAGACCTCCCACATTCTGTCTACTTGCTGTTTACTGCAGGCTTTATTTATCTAACCTTTGCACTGAATGTAAAAGTTGTACTATATGCGCTACAGTTCACTCAATACAGTGGAGTTTAGATTAGTTGTTGCGACTGAGGTCACCATCAATGTACATTGGTGCACAGTGTGGGCAGATCTTCTGTTGGGGAATGGTGACTCAGAGTTGTTGTTGTTATTGTCTGTTTTGTTTTGTTCTTTGTGCATCTGAAAAACAGTGATGGGGACAGTCCTTTTGTTAAGATTTCCATTAGGTAGAATGTAACTGTTTTATTGAACGCAGATGACGCAATGAAAGAGCACAAAATAAAAAAACATTGAAAAACACTCATGTCTGCCACCCTGACATTTGAAGATAAAGCTTTTCTTTATGTTCTGCACTCAGTTGGTGGTCAAATGCTACCGAACTGACAAGGACATTATCAGCATTTCACCTTTTTATGATAGCAGATCCTTTTCATCTGTCACAGCTGGTGTATTTAGTGTAATCCTTTGTTTTACTGGATTAAATCATGTTGTGTTTCGGTTTGTGCTAAAACAAGACTAATTAAGGCTATGGGAAGCCAAGTTTTTCATGGGACATTGTCCAAAACGTAAATAAAGCAGAAGGCAATAATTTGCTAATCCTTTGTAACATAAATTCAATTGAACCTACCTACAATGTGCTAAACAAGCACAACTGCAGAAACGAGAAGATTTCACCTCTCAAATGAAGCCTCAGGTATTTTGCAGGTTTTAAGAGTTGAATCTTCAAACTAAAATCCTTTGTTTTGTAAATATAAACTATGAAGTCTGAAGTTGTTCCAACCCTTTTGGAATCAGGGTTGCACAATGTTGGTGTAAAGATTGGAGAGTCCTGTGTGCATCACAAATTTGATTAGCCTGCAAAGCAGAGCACTTATAGATCCAAAAGCATTTTGAAAGCTGACAATAAATGAACAACAGACATTTGCATCAAATTGGCATCATGATGTAGTTATTTTGGTGCGCTTTTGATCAGTTTATTGCAATTAAATTACAGCAATATCTATTTATTTTGAGCATTTAACAGTTCCTGGAGAAGGTGGTGAAATTCACCGAGCTGTGTGCACCTCCAGATGATGTAATGAATCCGGATACAACAACATTTGTTTTTTTCGGGGATTTCCAGACAGGTACAAAGCAGCCATATTTATTATTTATTCTGCCATGGTTGATGGCGGAAGTCAATGGCAGTATTGTTTACGCTGGTGCATCTTGCGCAAGAAACACAAATAAACATGATTGTTTATCAAATCTACTTTGAGTGAACACAAAATAAGAGTCTAATTTCTCCTGGACTGGCATCTTAATTCTACTGCAGACAACTGATTTGCTAAGAAGACTCTTATAACTTACTCAAAAAATCAACCACTCAGCAAACAAGTCTTTTGTTGTTGTTGTTTAATGGTCAACAAGAAAGAAAAACATTGTTTCTAGATGATTCCCAGTACAAATGTAAAGCATTCATTAAGCTAACATGAAGCTATGCAGGGTTCAACTATAACAACATCATTATTTGCAGGATAATGTATGATTCCCACCAACAAATGAACCAACTTTCTGCAAACATGATTTCAAGTAACCCTGAGAAATTATCAAATCGTCATTGCTGGTCAAGTCATTTGGCCCACCCAAACATGTAATGGTCACTTTGATTTACTGTTAAAGGTCGAAGCTTTAGTGACGATATTTCTGAAGAACAGACAGTTAGTAAACCACAACGTCAGAACAGGCGTAAATACAAGAGTTATGTAAAGCAGGAAACATACATATTAACAATGACCTCGGTCCTAATGGATGTACATTACTCTCTGTGGGAGAAATGCAGCACAATTAGCATACATTAAAAAGCAACCATCAGTCATTAGCATCAAATTAAACATGTTGACATCTCTGAAAGAAGCAATTAGGTCATAATGAATGGCGATGACGCACTTCACACTCTTCTTATCGTGTCATTTATTCCACATTGAATCCGCTGATGAAACTGAGGGACGTTTCTGTTTGTTGGCTATAATTATCACTTCCTGCTAAAATGGAGCTTTAGTTCCAATGAACTCAAAGCTTGTTAAGTCTGTTTTTGAGGGTTCAAGATACATTTTGTGCTAAAACTGTGTCAACGTTACATCAAGGTTAGTATCTACGACTGAACATGTTAGGTAACATCATAAGACGTAAATGTGGCAGTGGATAAAGGTTGGTCCACTGCTGTCTGCAAAATGTGCCTGAATGTTATTTTAATTAATGAGAGCACTTTGTGTTACTTATTTATGGCTAATTAAGGCAGCTAAAAGCACTCTGGTTTTCTTTTCAAGACACTTTGATGTAATTCAAATAAAGCCCTGATGACAGCAAGTCCCACCCGATCTAAAATTCAAATGAGAATTGCATTAGCAGATTTTCTGTGATGTCCGGATTTTGAATGTCACTGTGTGGGTTGGATAGAAAGGGACTGCATGTAGGAAGTGGGGAGCTGGCAGTGTTTATGTAGATATATAAACAATGATAGGCTGTATTTCCATCTCCAGACAGCTGCTCCCGAAACAAGCTCTCTCTCTTAACACAAGGAAGAGGTCATACGGGTCGCCTCCACCATTTATCCACCTGACAACAACGTACAAGGGTGTTTCTCAAAGATGTGACAGCTGATTTCAATAAACAACAGCTGGGTGTACTGGGTGAAAGTGCATGTGCGGGTAAGGTGTGAATGTTCGTGTGTGGGACACAAAGGAAAGGTAAACAGCATGCATGCTTCGCCGGTCGTAACCTCTGCTTCAGACGGCTCCCACGCATCACATTTGGCAGCAGAGAAACTCTCATTCAGTCGGATGCTGGCTTTGTGTCGACGGATTCTCACCAAAAATAAACTTTAACCCTCTGTTGTCCTGAGCTTACTGTTACTGTGAGGGAAAGGAGAGCAAACAAACATCCTGTTCTGTTTTTGAGATCTGAGACAGACAACCGAGCGGTATTCGCAAAATTGGCCTCACAATATTGGGAACGAAACAGAAAATGTGTACAACTTTCCGTGTTTTGGTTGGCTGTTTGGGTTGCAAGTTGAACTGGGGAAAGGAGAGACAACTAGCATTTTAATGAATAGTGGGACAGTTTGTGTGTGTGTGTGTTTATGCTGCATTCCCGCTACATGAGATTGATAGAGTGAACTCTCAAAGACAACTCAAGAGGGTTGTATGGTACCAGAGTTGGTCTTTTGAGAATCTGAGGACCAAACACATTAATTAAAGCTTAATTGAAGAAATTAATGTATGTTACGTTCAATCCTTTACTAGAAGAGTTCATGCAAAGCTAATTAAGTGTAGTGGAGTTGTGGCGTCTAGTTTTGCTGAAGCTGTGGTGGAAAATCTGTCTAAATAAGCGTCCAAATAAAGTGTCAATAACACATTTTATGTGAACAGCCAGAGGAGGGAAACAAATGTTCCTTGCTGCTTGTTATAATGAGGCTTGAATTACATTCAGTGGTGGACTTGAGCTTACTTGTGGCATCAAGTTTTGTTTGGTTTGTTGTTTGGTACAACTTCCAATTAAAGATATTTACAAGTCGGAGGCTCATAACTGTTTGATAAGTTTGTTTAGTTCTATTATTGTATGCCTTTATGTAACATAAAAGTTACAGGGATTGTGGGAAATGAAGACGCAACTAAATTTTGTGGTTGTCATCATACTTCCTGTGTGGCCCTTACATTTTGGAGTTTTATGGAGAGTTACGTGATGCGACTGTTTCTAGATTAACTCAATCAAATCTGATGTGAATGTATGAATGTATCACTTTATGAGCTTTAGAGGTGCTGGTCAACATATTTTAAAATTTTGGGCTTTGCCAGGCTAGCTGTTTCCCCCTGCTTCCAGTCTTTATGCTAAGCTAAGCTAACTCCTGACTACCTTCATATTTCATATTCAGGCATAAGTGCGGTCACAGTCTTTTTATGTCACTCTCTGAAAGAAAGGGAAATGTTTTATTTCTCAAAATGTCAAACTTTTCCTCTTTACCATATATTAATAATAGTGTTAGCTGCTTCCAATAATGATAGGCACAGAAATTCCTCTTTTCTCTCTTAGAACAAATGTCAACAACATAAAAAAAAAACAACATGTCTACAGGCATCTGTTATAGGGTACTAATTGTCAATTCAAAATGCACATTCAGCCCTCAGTCATTTCCTGTATACCATTTTCTCATGTGGCTCAGAATACATAATATCATCAGCTGTCCAAATATGGATAGTTTATGCCAAAGCTGCTGTCCTTGTCAGCCATGATCTTTCAGGGATTAGGGCTCCCGCTGACAGCTCACAGACAAAAATGTTCCTCTTTCGTCATGAGATGTGTGCAACTGCCCTCTGTTGTTTGGCAGCCTGATGGAGGATGATAGGTGCCAACGCTGCCTGGCCTTGGCACTCAAACAGGTAACATATTGTGCCAAACACTGTTAGTGTCCATCTGTATTATGAGTCTCTGTTTCCACACATCAATTCATTAATTAGTTGTATTCATTATCATAACTAAAATGTGTCTGCCAAGCACAGTCTATCCCTTCAATACAGCCAGTTGCTCTATGAAGACTTTAACACAATGGACCCATGGCTGGAAAACGTTATTTTAATCGTCTTCTTGCAGCGATTGGACAGAAACAATAATCTCATTCTTGCTGTTTTCAATTGGCTGCATTATTATTGTTGCCTTCCTCTGCAGCAACAAACTTGATCTCCGCGTTGGCAGTCCGTGAAGCCATGCTGCTATCTCTGACCTTGTGCTTGAACAGAAACGGGAAGGTTTTCCTGAAGGACTTTTGGAAAGTGGCTCCCATGAAGCCGTAAACTATGGGGTTGACCGAAGAGTTGGCGTAGGACATGCAGTTGGCCCACGTCTTGATCTTGTATGTGGCGTAGTTTGCCCGGTAGTTAGGATAGAAAGACTGGAAGAGGGCGAAGATCTGGATGGGACCCCAGCATATGGCGAAGAGGAGGACGATCACGACCACCATCTTGGAGACTTTGCTCCTGATACTTATAGTTCTCTCAGACAGGAGGTTGACCTGCGAAGGGAAACGAGAGGAATTTGCTGAGGGTGTGTTCAGACAGAAAGCAAAGTTAATTTTCAGTATGCATAAAGCTGACCACTGACTGTTCCTGCAGTCCACTTATTTACCATGAACAGCCAGTGTACCAACTTTAGAAACAATAGCGATAAGCTAGTTTGCACCTAACTGTGTGCATAACTTATAATCATACAGAAGTTCCCGTAGTTTCTATGGAAAACATATGCACGGTTTGTAAGATATCTTCTGAAATATCACTGTTTCATATGACCTTATAAAACAGTTTCAGGTTTAAACATGTGGTTAAAGTTGCTGAACTACTTGGTTATGTTTCGGAAAAGATCAGGGTTTGGGTTAAAACAACCAGTTCAACAACATTGTGTCTTTCGGCCAACAGTGGGACAAAACAGAAGAACAAAACAGCCGTCTCTCTGGTCTTTGTTTTTTGACCAATTCAACCACTTCAGCTAGTTAGTCTGGGGCCAATAAAGATTCTTCTTTTAGCTCTGTTTTTGTACACCAACTCTTGAAGCACATATTTCGCTCATCAGCTGTTAAATGCACCGCTATGTTCACCAGCTAGTTGCTAAATGTTGAGTGTGACTTGTTGTTGAGCCGGTATAAATTGTCGTTTATTTTTCTAGATATTTTTCAGTGAACACAGCCGTCTGCTGCTGCTGCAAAACACTATGAAAGTGGTGAGGGTTAACCAAAACATTAAAGTCACTTGCTGCCAAACAATGAACAACAAGGCAATCAGAGATGGCAGACTTCACCCCACAGTGCCCTCTGTTGGCCAGATGATGTATATGCAGCGGAAACATAGACAGACAGACAGACACCGCCGCCCAAAACAGTACTTCACTCCCACTCCGTGGGGTGAAGTAAAAAGGCAAGAAAAGCTCCACAAAGCTTAAGATAAGAGCAGCGTTTGGTTATAATTCTCTGGGTTAAAGAAAGGTGCTTTTAAAGACATTTTCAAAGGCAGTAAACATCAAAGAAAAATTACAAGTATTAGAGAGGGACAGGTAGAACCAAAATGTACAGAAGATAATTTAACTTTTAATTAGCTGACAGCTAGGAGCAAGGTCTTGCAGTTAATTAATTACAGTTAATAAGCACAAACAAACCCTGTCGGTACCTGATAGTTGTTGTCTACAGGTTCCACAGTGGGCTGGCCCACTCTCTTCACCATCAGAGTGTAGCAGAAGGAGATAGTGAGAACAGGCAGCAGGTAGGCAGCAATAAACTGGTAGAGGATGAAAGCCCTCTCATGTGTCTTTGAGGGGAATCTCTCCATGCAGTACTGCCTGGGGCCGTACCAGTACCCCTCCTCTAGACGCTGGTACATTAAGATCGGGGTGGAGAGGATGAAGGAGCCTGAGCAGAATGGGGAAAATGTTGAGATTATGCACAAAGTTTTCCTACTTTACATGCAATACAAAAAACATAAGACTAAGTGCTTGAATGAAATTTTCACTAAACAAACAGGAAGTACCAATCCAAATGCAGATGCTGACGATCATGGCTACTCTCGGGGTGCGGTGGCGGAGAGATTTCAGAGGGTAGACTGTGACATAACAGCGGTCTCCGCTCATAGCTGTCAGAGTGATACATGTGGCTTGGACGGTCACCTGGGAAAGACAGGAAATCAAATCCATAATGCACAAACATATATTATTTATTGTCTAACTCAGTCCCAGAGAAATTACACTTTTATTCTGCTTATTTGCAAGAGAAAATATTAACATAATGCAGAAATGTTCAACAATATATCTCCCAATCTCAAGTTAAGGTAAAGATGGTCTTAGTTTAATATTTTCTTTTCCAAACCTCAACCAAAGTCTCAGGCTCAGGATGTAAATCTCAGCCTCTATCTGTCTCCCCAAAAAAGCCATTTCCCTCAGAAGAAAAAAAAAATACAGATAATGCTCCAGTCAAAGCCTTCTCAAAGCCTTCTCTTTAAGCTGTTTTAGGAATGTAGCGTGTGAACTTACATCATATTATCCGGGTCGCAAAGACAGACATTACTCAGAAGATGAAGAATGCAACAAAAGATCCCATAGATACATAGATATTATACATTATGTGGCTCAGTCCTGCTTTTCCCATTCTGTCTCTCCGTCCCTCCCTTTCAGCCACAGTCTTCATCCATTCACCAGATGATCTCACACTTAGCCACCTGTCTCAGTCACCTAACTGCAGTATATAACCGGCACATTTCCTTTCATTACCTGCCAGGTTGTCAGAATGTCTTTGTGTGCCAGCCATCTGAATCTGATCTGTTCCTGCTTTGTCCTCTCGCCTGTTTCTGACCTGGGCTGCAGTCACATAGTCAAAAAAAAAGTTTTCTTAAACCTATTTTCTTTGACCTGAATGGAAAATGTCATGAGATTAAGGAAAGATATGACAGAGACTTCCTGAGTTCCTACATTGTTCCCAATTGGTACAATTTTATCAAAATAATCCTTAGATTTTTTGGAAAGATTGGTATAAAGTGTTGATCGTTTGTTTGAATAGTTGCTTTGACTTTGGCCGCTGCACCATGGTCCACTGTGTACCCTCTGCTAAAGTAGATAAGAAAGGAAACCCTCCAGCACCTTTCCTTTGCATTTAAAGAATTCCAACATTTCTTTTCATGGCTGCCCTTTAGATATTTCTGGATCATTTCACTCAGTTAGCAACCTTCCAGGCAACAAGGACTATTCAACTAAAGCGCTGCTCACCTGTCGCACCTCTCCCGGTTTTTTAATTTATTGCTTTAAAATTGCCTGTTGCCTGAGAAAATTTTCCGATATTCCAATTCCCTGCCTTGTTTTCATCTGGTATATATTTGTATATTTGTAAGTCCAGGGAACAGTTTCAAGTGGCACTTTCACAACCCAAGTCTGTTTAGTCCAGATCAAAGTCAATTTGATACTTTTTTTTTGTTTTGTAGTTAGTCTGGTTTGCTTTCACAGTGCATTAATGTAAGTACATCAAATAAAATTTAAGATAAATGTTTGCAGAATTCCTCCGGAAAGGCAGAGGGTTGTAAATATATAAAGAAATTGGTTATTGGTTGGAAAATTGGAAAACACAAACATGGAAATCAAGCAAATTGAAGCCGAACGCACCATAAATTATTGCTGTGAAGGTCTCTAATTATTTTTATAAACTGCATTATTTTTGTGGACTTTTCACAATAAAAGCTTCTCCTGTATATGTTCTTTGGACCAGATGTCAAACAAACATGGGTCAGCTCTATTCCAGTCAAGATGCATCTGTCGCTCTATGAACATGTGACAAAATGCTCGCACAGGTAGCCCACAATCCGCTGCAATTTGGTCCATTTCCTGGATTACGTTCACAGTGCAATTGATTAGTTGGTTAGTTTGGAACGACTGGAGCGTTCACAAACAACCACAAGGATTTTACCGCACCAGAGTTTGATTGAAACGGACTAAACTTTGGGTTTTGAAAGTGTTTTAAGAAGACAAATCACTTTTCCTGAAGTGACCTTGAATTTTCCATTGAAATCAACATTCATTAGGCATTTATCTTCTCTGTCTGATCCCCACATCCGATTGGAGGTCTAATTGCAACAGAAATTGGCCAACACTTCTCGTCCTGTGCATCCAGCCTCGTGGTTAATCAGCCCTCATTAAGAAGCAAAAAAGAAGTTCAAGCAGCTTTTCTTTTCTTTTGTCCTCAAGAAACCTTCCTCCCCAACTTGTCTGAGGTTTTTGCTAATGAGCGCATGTGCTTTTAAACTGAAGAGCATGCAGGAAGAGCGAGGGGTGCAGAGGAACGGGAGGCAGAGCAGAGGCTGCATTTGAGATAAGTATTTTTAATTAGCATATGAACAAATCATTCAACTTCGTTTTTAATGGGGTTCAATGATGCTTGATTCAATTAAACTCGGGCGCATCCGAAGAATGTTAATTTAAGGAAAAATGTGGAATTCATGTTAGAATAAAATGTTCAGGGACTTGCAGAGTTGGACTCACACAGTCTCACATGACACACTGCTACAAATGACTCTCAGCCCGAGTGAAGTCTAACCATCATTACGTTCTACAGTAGAAAGCTCCGACTAGAGAGGCTCTACTGATGTTTTCCTTTCATACACATCTGTACATTGATTTCCAGCAGAGCAAGATGAGACAAACAAACAAGCCGAACACGTCTTTTCATCCTCCTCACAAAGATTTCCTTCACTTTAACATCCCCGGGCCTCTGAGGGACTAATGTGTGATATACGTAGGTTTATTCAAATTGCTTTAAAATAAGTGCTGCATGGGGTGACAAATGAGAGGTCACAAGTTCCCTCTATGCACTTTTACAAAGAGGATCTAATTATGTTCCTCTTTTGTCTCTGTTTCTGCCTCTTTCTCTCTCCACCTCTTATCTGCCACTGTAAAGCCATCACCCATTACCCTCCTGAGGTTCGGAGCAGCACATCAGTGTTTCAAAGGATGTGATGAGAGAGACAGAAAGGGGTCACAGTTAGTTCAGCGTTGAGGCCACTGAGAAAGTGGGAACCACAATCCCTCAATTTTTAAGAAGCCTGGTGCATTAAGAACACACAGCCCTGTTATCTTTAATGCATATTTTGTATTCAGAGGAATGGGCTTGGACATTGCAAAGAGACTATATTTACCGTAGATCTTTTTTTTCTTCTCATTTTGTTCAGTTAGATGATGAAAAATTAAGTTATTCTTTAAATAAAAGATGGATTTTCATGAAAACAACCGCGTTGGGCGACAAGATATACCCTTTTCAACCAACACGTGTTAGTGTGTTTTGGAAAAGGGTATAAAGTGATCATCATTCAGGGTGTTTGAGTCAGTTTCCTGAAGCCAATTCTGTCTTAAACTTATCATCTCTAAATAAACACATTTAGCTTCATTAGGACATTCCCCTGTTGATTAGGTATAAAATAATAATGGATGAATGATAATGATAATGATAATAATAATAAATATTAATATTGCACATGATGCATCTGTTGAGGTGGCTTGTAGTCCGACTGGTCACCTGGATCCACATGTTTGTCATGTCTTGTAGTTTTACATTGCATGCATTGTCTTCCATGTTTTATAAGGTAATTTCTTTAAACATAATAAGCTTAATCTATTTAGATTTTTCTTTCCAATTTTGCTTTCCCTTAGGTTGTGCTGAATGTGCTTAGCAAAAAAAGGAAAACAGGCAGCCTGGTTTTGTCCAAACATAAAGAAATTCGCCAACCAGAACCCCTAAAGCTCAATTATTTACAGATGATATCTTATTGTACACCTTGCACCAACTGCATATATATATATCAAGTCAAAGTTTATTTATATATATATATATAACACTGTATATTATTTCAATTCACTGCCATTTTCACATGCTTTTGCACTACTAGTTTTGGCACACCACTAGTGGATGTGTGTTTGTTGTTTGTGTCTTATAGTACTAATTTTATTTTACATATTTGTGCTGCTGCCACACCTGATTAACCCCCACGGGGATCCATAAAGGAATATCTTATCTTATCTCTTTTTTTAAATCCATTCAATAAGAAAAGCAAAGTGGTTTCTGTCTTCCTGTCTTACTCGCTTAATTCTCAAAACAGCCACTTGAAGCAGTTGTTTTGTTGTATTTGGTGGTTATGGCTGAGATTTGGACCAATAATTGACCTAAGAACAAAGAAAAGCTAAAGGGGCCTTTGATACTCGGACGACATAATGCAGTCAAGTAGGGGCTCTGCATCCAGGCCAACACTTTAAATATTAATTAAAAGGAATCTAGTTGGATCTATATATATCTATATAACTCTCTTCCTTTCCCTCTCTCTTTAAAACCACCAGCCTTTGCAGGAGCTTCTGTAATTACTCAACACAACACCAGTGAACAAGAGCACCGCTGCAAAGAAAGAAACGTGCTCGTCTCCTCCTTTCGGTGGGGATTAAAGGTCATTTATGCTGACAAGAAAAAGAAAACCACTTGCCAGATGTAGCACCTCACTGATATACAGTACGTGCTCTCAGCCTACTCAGTGCACGTTAAAAATACACTTTTAATAGGAACAAATGCAAGTAGCTTCTGGGTAAATTATATCAACTAATTAGTGTTTTTTTTTCTCCTTTTCTTTGAAGAGAAACTTTAAAGTTGCTTTTCTTATCCGTTTAATCACAGACAGAAGGCAGGCTTTATTTTTTTTGCCAACAAACTGGCATTCATTTCGTCTTGTAAGCAACACCTGCTTCAATTATTGCTGCACCAAAAGAGAAAAGAACAGAAATACATTTTTTACTTTGAACAAAGTTTACTTTCTTACACCAAGATCTTAAAGTTAACCACAGACAAACACATCCTTTGATTTTGTATCAAAACTGTTTTACATTTTAGAGATTTCTATAATGATTGTATTTATCTGTGACTGGATGACGAGCACTTCTCTTCTGTAAACTGCTGAGAAACCCACTTATTGTCAATTTGTCTAGGAAAGCCATACATCCTTTGAATGTATCTGGAGTCTCATGATGCTGTGATGGCTCTTACTGTAATGAAATAGCTACTATGGGGACTAACATTATATAACCTGAATAACATTTAATCCACAAGAGTCTCAGCTTTCCAGTCATACTCAATTTATGCAATTCACAGGCTGATCTGGGGGAGATCTCCAGCTTAAACAACAGAATAGGTTATTTTTATAACAACACACATGAGTGTTTCGCATCCATGGTACAGAGCGGGAGCGTTTCAAAAATAGCACACACGTACGGTTCGTGGTTGTAAAAAAAGGCTCCAGTTTTGGTGAATTTAGGCTACAAAACAACTGACCAAGGTTTAGGACAAAAAACTTCCTGGTAAGGAAGTTTAAACAGTAAATAAATGCACACAAATGCCGGAAGTGAAGTAGTTACAAGGGTGTCGTACTGTAAGTTACGTAATAAATGTGATTCACAAAACGTGACCCACACAAATCCCATTCTCCTCTGCGAACGTTCGGGGTTTAGTCGACCCATACACCACCACCTCCTGCCTGTCACATTTAAACTCCACATTGGCGTCAATCATTACCACTACATCAGTAAAAAGGCGGCGGAGAACCGTCTAAAATGTAAATATGAGTCGTATTTAGCTGCTTGTACAAACCACCTATATTGTTGTTTTTGAGGGGAGACCAGTCTCATGCTGAAATATTATCATGCTAATAGCATAAAGTGGGCATGTCTGTAAAGGGGAGACTAGTTAGAACTCCTTTTCATTCAGATATTGTGAGGTCAGAGGTCAAGGGACCCCTTTGAGTGATCATGTCAGTTTTCCTCACCAAAATGTACTCATGGTTGGAACCAATTCTCATGTCTTCTAGTTCCTTTTTGATACTGTTACCTTCACTGTAGCGTTAGAGCTGAGCCTACCACAGTCTCTGAAAGATAAAGGTAGTCCAGCTGGCAGCTTTTCATTGTATATAGTTGCAAAATTGAAAGTGTAAAGCCTATTGAATCCCCTCTGGAAGCTGCAGAACTCATTATATCAAAAAGTAAAGTCTGTCTGGAGGACGGACTGTTGGCTTATTAAAAACAGGGTTTGCCCCCCCCAGTTGCATGAATATTATAAAATGCATTTAGACGGGGTGGTTTTTGCAGCCAGGGTTTGAAAGCTTAATGTTGTTCTGCAGAAATAGTCCGCAGTGTCGAACATAATTGATGGATGGATGTTTGACATGCACTGTCACTGGAACTGACTCTGTCGCTCATTTGCCCCATTACCTTGGAATAAACAAAACCCAGATGCTGTGTCGATTCAGTGTACAAGTATATTAATTATCAGTTTAAAAATTTATGGCAGATAATTAGTTGTGTCAGAATTGCAGCCAGCTTCTATCATTCACTCTGTTGATTGCTCTGTTTTTCCTGCCATACACCAGCTCTCCTGTCACTCCCTCCTGCCCTGTCGTCCCGTCACCTGACACTAACCTCATTAGTCCTGCAGTATATAAATATATATCTTTCCAGCCATTGTTCTGACTACCTGACCCGCAGAACCATGATTGAATTTTGGCTGATCCTGACTACCTACTACCTACCTGTTCCTGTTTTTCCTATTTACAGTCCGGGTAAAGTAAAACCAGAGATTTGTATGAAAACACATTTTACAAGGCACATAATAATAGCTGATAGCAACTTTATTTGATATTTTGGGGTTAGACCGCTAAACTTTTTTTCCTATTTCTGTGTTCAGGGTTTTTGGGTGTGTCTAAAATCATGGCATGATGACACACTGGAGCTTCCTTATTATAACCCTGCCCCAAACACTATTTCATTATCTTTTTCTCCAATGGTGGCTAATATTTCAGAGCAGAGAATACTGCTTCAATATTTATCATTGTTTTGATGTCTTCAGTATTAATCCACAAGGTTGAAAATATAAACTAGAAAAGCACTCGGAGAGCGCAGACCTCCGCCGAGGCAATAGGGTCAATTACGCAATACCAATTTGCACACTTGAAGGATTATATTGAAAGCATGTATTTTGGGAGCACACTGGCATTGAAATATTTCATCCACTAGATGGCAGCAGTTAGTGAAGGCAATATGGTCACTGACACAATAATATAAATTCACAATATAAATTCCAGATTGTTTCGGATCACCGATCACCACCAGAATCGAGTCACCTGTTCCTTGTCCCAAAACACACGTTATCCGAAAATTCTTCATCCAAATCCGTGCAGTACTTTATGAGTTATTTTGTACGCAAACGAACAAACAGACAGACATGCCGGCGAAAACATAACCCTCCTTGGCGGAGGTAAAAATAGATAAAAACCATTGAATGAGTGTGTCCAAACTTCTGACTTGTAGTGTTCATCTAATCTCCAGTTTGTGAGAGGAAACGTTTTGATGCCAGCTTTTAAAGTAGTGGCTGAGACTTTAGTATTGATCAACATAAACTCTATCCGGCCGTTGGTTGTTCCCTGCTGTGTTACCATCAGTTGTACTATATAAAGCAGCAGCAGTAGTGGGTGATATGTCGTGCAATGCTGCTTTAACTGGTGACGGATGTAAACACAGCTGGTGTGGTTCACTTCACCTGCCCTTACCCTTTGGTTATTTTCATTCAAGTGTGTAACTTCTGATACAAATGTGTGTTACTGAGACGGAAAGAGCGGTCAGCCTCATTACAATCATTAAAAGCTAATTAACCTTTTCTCCTGTTGTGCAATTATAAATGGTGGCAGGGTTCCTTCAGAGAAGCAAATTAAACTGTTTTAAAATATGTGCAGTATAGGGTGATAAAACGCCGGGGAATGGAAAAATTAAACAGACAGAAAATCAGACAAAGCTTGACAGACAATTGCTTTTCAAAAAGAGAAGGTTGAGGTTCAATCGTTATCCTCAGGAGTCGTTGCTTCACCAAAGAACGCTCACAGAGTGCCGGACTCCATGATCAGAAACTCAATCACGTCTCTGTGTTTTCAATTAAAAATGCTTTTAGCCTGCTTTCCTGCTCTTTTATGCTTAAATTAGTCATGAACATCTTGTCATTCTGCTTTCAAAGAAAGTTTCTTGACAGATCGTCTCCTCCTTCCTTCTAGCTTCATAATGAACAAGCCGCACTTTAACCCAGTCTCCAAACACGATGGAAAATAATTGAAATTACCTCATATTTTAGTCAAGCGTCGCTTTCTGAAGGACTGTTTTTTTTATTGTCTTGACAGTCACTTCTTTCAGCTCCTCAGTGACTGTGGAGCTTTGTCAAGCTGCTCAGATCTGGGTGGCAATTGTGCATATTTTTAGTTGTCAGCCGTTATTAGTGCATGACAAGTGTAACAGTGTAGCAGAGTAATGTTGCTTTCTAATGTCTCACTCACCGCCACACACTGATACACAGTGTAAGTGTATTTTAATTGGCTATTCTCTTCAAATAAGCTGCATGCAGCCAAATACATATTTCCACTTTAGCAAAAAATCTAATTAGTGAATGCATGTGAAAGTGGTTGCTTTAAATTTCTCCACTCAGTTAAAATGTCACCGTACATGACCTGTTCAACACATAACTTGCAAGAGTTACAACAATATAGTGACGCTCTTAGCAGCTAAAGATCCAGATATGTCGTTTTATTAAAATGAGATTTAATATTGGAATTATGAATTTTCAAAGATGCATGTAAAGTCTCTGCAAACACGTGCAGAGGAGGGTATTATAGGTTGCAGAGGCTCACAGAGGAGCAATGCCAAGCAAGTTGATTTATTCAACTGAATAAATCATACATACATATAGGTTAAAAAATGCTGCTGTGTGAAAAGCAACTCCTGTGCACTTTGCCTTTGTGCAGCTCAGGAAAGCATATTTCAAGTGTTAGAGTTACAGAAAAATGTATATTACATAAATGCTTGTTGGTATAAATAAGAAACCCTTTGATAACATGTCCACAACGAGAAAAGGACTCAGAGAGCGCAGACCTTCGCCAAGGCAATAGGGTCAGTTACGTAATACCAAATTGCTAAATTGGTCTTGTGGCTAAATCCACTTTAATTAAACAGTCCATGGCTCATTATGCTGCCCCCCGTGTGGCTAGGAAGTGAATTCATGCGTGCAACATGTTTTGTCCGACATGGTTTGCTCATATCATCCCATTAGTTTTGCATTAGTCTGCGACAAACAAGGAATTGACTCCAACTCCATCTTTTCTCCCTACATAGAAAGACATTGGCTCACATTGTGAAGAAGGTTTAATGTTCCCTTTGGTGCTGGCTAACTCGTCAGTCAGATGGCGGCATCCATCCTAATATTTCTTCAGAATTTGTAACTACAACTTGTAGCATTGTTTTGTTCTCAGTGAACAGCTGCTGTTGTTTGTGCTTCTCTGTCCCTCTTTTTCTACTGAAGTGCCTGCTGTGTAAATGAAATCTCTCATTTTGAACCCATTTGAAAAACCAACTAAAATGCAACAGTGGCTCTTTGTGGTTTGAAGCATTCTTGAGATCTTCACTTCAGAAGTACAAGCTGTGACCTCGTTGAATAGATTGAAGAAATTGCTTTACATATGAGTTATGAAATCGGTGCACATTTTGCTGCTCCTGCTGAAGATCATCTGATCGAACCAAAGTCTTAAATGTCGTTGCTGTGAGTAACTTTATTGGATTACAATAATTATGGTTTGCTCAATTCAAGAGCAAATTTGATAAATGTCTTTTTTCAGTTCTATTGGTTGAAAGCACGGCAAAATAACACTTCTTTTGTGTGTGAGAAGCATATTTCTGAGTCAGGAAAAATGTAATCATAAATGTGATGAGACTGAAGAAATGTGTTTTTTACCTGCTGTAGAAAAGCAACAAATTTGCACATGAAATTGCCAAAGATCCATCCGGGGAGAGGGTAGAGGGTGGCGGTGAAGGGGACGCAGCACACCAAGAAGATGATGTCAGTGGCTGCCAGGTTTGCTGCACAGAGAGAAAACAACATGAAGGACAAGTTGTCTGCAGCACAGTGTTTGACAGAGAGGTTATCTCAGGTCGTGTCAGGGAAACAAAACACACATTCTTCTATGATTTTAGAAGAAACAGCTAACCACCATCCTAACATCATTTGTGTATATATACGTTTTAATTTGAACATAAATATACTGTATGTCCTCTTGCAACAAGTGGAGTCTCCACCTGTTGGCCATTAGAGAGAATGCAGGTTTAAGGCACTTCTGCATTGGTTTCACTTTTCAGATCTGGAGGTTGAAGCTTTGTTTTAAGACAAAAACTCAGTTTTCTTTGTGTACGTATAAACACCAAAAAATCTCCAACCTAAAGGACAGAATAGGTCCTTTGTCAATACAACCCATAATGACCCATTTGAGCAATTGTCAAAACAACCTATATGAGCTTTCTGCGATTTTGTTGAATTTAGTCTACAAAACCACTGATCTAAGTTTAGGGCAATAAACTTCCTGGTAAGGCATTAAAAAAAGACAGTTTAGAAAGGAAAGAAATCGATGTAAATGCCCAAAATTAAGTAGTTACGAGGGTGACGTAACTAAACATGATGTTTAAATCATATTGTTAACTTCTGTTTACACGCGGAACATGAAACCTGTTTTCCTGGCTGAACGTTTGTTCGACCCTTCCCCCTCCCCTCCCTCGAGACTTATGCCATTTAAACTCACAGTCATTCATTATTGTTACGGCCACTAGAGGCCGACAGAGGACAGTCTAAAACATAAAAATGTTGCGTATTTTGCTGCCTGTACAAACGACCTATGTGGTCATTTGAGGGGAGACCAGTCTTGTAAACGCTGATGACTGACTTTCTCAAAATCTTGTACATAACCTCTGTTTTCAGTGACCGAAAATACAGTTAATGTGTGGATAAAATGCACAGAAAACATCTGAAATATCCCAGTGTTTGTGAGGACTGGGCAGCTCTGCACCACATCCAACCTGCAGCCAAACTACTGAGACATTATGTTGCTTGTTGCATGAACTCTGACATGAAATCCTCCTTCCAGTGTGAAATAATGTGAAGATAAATTGTGCATTCCACCATAGGAAACCTCTTGGATCGTAATCCTAAATAAATCATCATATAGCAGGATTTATCACAACAATGAGCAGCAGCCACACAGTCTTGTGTTAATCCTGGCTGTGAGTTTTACCCCCCTGAGGATTATAATGTTTACTGATGATGATTGTTTCCGTCTCCACCACAGGATTGTTGTTAAAGGTAAATCTAAGAGCGTACTGCAGAGCCAGTGTGTGTTTACCTGATGATTTCCTGCAGGTGCTTTCAGAAAAACTGTTAATTGACTGACAAGAGGTGGTACAGCACACCTACACACACGCTTTACAAAACAAAACGCTTAATTTCAATCCACTTTGTCTGCTGAGGATCTTCACATGTTGCCCCGGCAGTCTAATCTTGCTTTCCCGTTATTCTATTCAACCTGTCATTGTGACAAGTGCGCCGCACACTGTCCCCAATTTGTTCTAGTATCTGATCTCATCCCGTTATAGCTCCGCCATTATATCAAAGGGTGGGCAGATGGTGCAGGCGCTAATCTAATGTTGCTGAATATTAAAGTGATTTAATGCTCCTGGCTGAATGTTACCCAAGATCAACCAAGTCACATGTGGTGCAATATGTAAACAAAGACTCAAATTGTTTCTAAAGTTAATCACAGAATGGAAACAGAAGAGATTACTTTCATACGGGCATTATTTTATATGTTTGTTGTGGATTTAATCTCAACAAATCAATTACTTTTTCTTCCCAAGTGACAGCTTATGCCGACAGCTGAAATCGACTTCTAAGTCTAAAATCAATCACCCAGGTTTCAAGTCAGTGTGCAGTGAAAACCAGAGGAGACGTGAGGCAGCGGGATGATGGATGATTTCTCAATTTAATTGATACACCTGAGATTAATGAAACCCTCCAGACCCTCCAGCCGGTCCAGCCCCGTGCTTTTATTAGTGCTCTCAAATTGTGTATTAAAAAACTGGAAATACTTGATATTTAAAAAAATATATAGTAACAAATGTTTTTTTGAGAGACACGTACTTTATTGTTGCCATTGGCATTTTCTCCACACATCTCTTTGTGGTTTGGAGTCTCTTTGTAGTCGTTTTGTATCACTTTGCAAAGGTTTTGTTTCTATTTGTAGCTATTTTAAGTCTGTTTGTGTCTTTTTGTGGTTATTTTGCAAATTTCCATGGTCACTCTGTGTCTCTGTGGTGTTTGCTTTGTGTCTGGTTGAGTAACATTTTGAAGGACAAGGCCAAGAAACCCCCCTGACACTTTGGGTCAGAAATCCATCCGTGCATGACACCAGTGACCTAAACGTCCACTGAAGAGACAGAAAATGAAGATGATGATGATGCGACTGTAAACTTCCTGAAATTAATACATGCATTAAGCATAAATTAAGTATTACCATCATGTTTTCTACATTGCTTCCATTGCAATTTGTATAAGAAATTAAGATTTCCTTCAGATTTTCCTTATGAAACAGAACGATAAAGGCAGATAGTGGCAAAAAATGATCAATCATGTACTTTCAGTTTAAGTTATTAATCACTTTGATTTCATGAATCCCATATGCATCATTCATATTTAATCATTACAGTATATCTGGCCAAACCTCTGCAAAAACAAATACATTTTTCAAACTGTTGAGAACATCATCACAGCTTCCAAAACAACCCCAGCAGATTCCACCTGTTTAGATATTTACATTCAGGACACATTGGACCTGCTGCCTCTGCCTTTAATGGTAAAAGCGAAGCCTGTAATTAACGTGGACATTTTCACGCATAGTTGGCTCAATGCAAAGTGAGTGAAATTACACTCAGCGAACTTGTGAACCCCTGAAGTTCGTTTGAACTCACTGCTGGCGTGCACAGCGGGGTTCCTCCATACATGAAAGAGGCATACATCAAATAACGAGTTTACATCTGAAGTTTATCCTCTTTGTAGTAAAACCAACTGATGTCCAGCACATCCCGTGTTTGAGTAACAACGTCTTTTGCTCTTACCTATGTAGAAGTTGGTTGCCGTCCTCATCTGCCTGTGTTTGGAAATGACATAAATAACCAGAGAGTTGCCCACGAGTCCCACCAGCATGATGAGGGAGAAGAAGAGGGGGACCAGCCAGGCGTCCGTGAGGAAGGGGTGCTGATCCCCGTCCTCCTCCTCGCTTTCCTCCTGACGTCTTCTCAGAGAGAAGTTCCCTTCTGAGCTGTTGATCCACACCTGCTCCGTGGAGTTCCAGAGCTCCTCGGTGGAGAACATTGTGACAGGACGGGATGGATGACTGTGAGGGAGGTGAGAGAAAGAGCGCGGAGGAGAGATGGTGATAAGGAGAGAGAGAACTAGTGGAGTGTGCTCAGTCCTGGATGTCCTCAGGCTGAAGCAGGGAGAGAGAAACTGATTGTCGAAACTGGAAGAGGAGAGGAAAATAATTGGGAGAAGGAAAAAATCAGCTAAGAGAAAAGTAGAGGAAAGTGCAAGGTGCAAGGTAGGAGGAGCTGAGAAGAAATATCTGAGAAAAATCTGAAAATGAAAGAAATGGAGCTGGGTAAAACTCACAGGAGGAAGTTTATGAATAAAAAGGGTGAAAGTCTAGAGGAGACGGAGTGAAACGGAGGACAGACACAACCCCTCAAGTCTCACAGAAGTGTTCATTTCAGTGCAGCCCAAGGCAGCCACATGAGAAGTGAAGACTCAGAAGAATAGGAGGCGGACAAAAGAGAATAAAATTGCTTCTCTTCTTCAGATCATGTTGCCCCTCTGCTGCCGCCACATCACCCCTCAGAGCTTTGTAGCATGCTGTTTTGCACTTGCGAGATAAACAAGCCTCTGAGCAGCCCTGGGAGATTCTTTAACGCATGCAGAGTTAATATTTAGTGGCACACAGATGTCTTCTATGAGCTCGATCATCAAATAAGCAAAGGCAAACAATCCACTGTTCTTGCAGCTTCTTCTCCTTGAGTTCACCTCTCTTTCTTCCACTGCTTTCCCTCTCTTTAGTGAGCTTTAGGCATTTTTTTTATCACTCCGTGTCTTAACCTCCCATTCAAGAGTCGCTTAATTCGAAGAAAGTGACGCAGGCTTGTGTGGGAGTTGGTATTTGCACTATAACCTTGACACGAGCAAAACAGGTCGTATTCAAAAATGAAGAAACAGTCTTCAGCACCATCCGTTGATAATTCTCCA
Organism: Serranus cabrilla; assembly: GCA_903364295.1. Taxonomy (NCBI): domain Eukaryota; kingdom Metazoa; phylum Chordata; class Actinopteri; order Perciformes; family Serranidae; genus Serranus; species Serranus cabrilla. Next base: position 284,029 of record CAFUXE010001073.1, read on the forward strand.
GGCACGGCTGAGTCGACTGAAATGAAGCCTTGACTTTACTCCAGCAGAGAGACGGGGATGCTGACGGCTTTATAGTGCGAGCACGAGCGAGGACACACGGACGCAGCGGGGAGAGAGGAGCGCACACACACACTGAGAGTGGGTCTGAGTGCACGTGGGCTACAGAGTGATTCTGGGATAAAAAGCTGATGTCAGGGTCTCCTAGCAACGTTATCCCTCTGTCCATCTCTTTGTAAGAATTTGCCAAAAGGAAAATGCTCTCTCTCTCTCTTCTCTCTGTGCTCCATGTGGAATTACAACAACGCAACTGCTGCGGCTGACAGAGATGACATACCTCTAGAGGGGGAAGACGGGAAATAGCATTAGTGCCGTTGTCAGGTACACAGGGTGAGCTTTTACTGTATGTACCCATAAATACCAGTATATAGCATAAAAACATCACCCAAAGGTCGTTATTATGGATGTATTCAAAACATTTCTGACAGTATTATTGGCTGAATTTCCATGAAAGTCAAAACACATTTTGAAATTTTGCATGAAAGAAAATGCAAATTGGTGACGTTTCCATCGACTGGAGCGAATAAACAAAGCTGCATAAACGTACTTTGGTCAGAAGATGGCAGCGTTATGTGTTGGTGTAATCTGTGAGTAAACAGAAGAAGAAGAAGAGATTGAGCAAGAGACAAAACAACAACAAAGAAGAGGTTGCTAATCAGACATCCACAAGAGAAAATAGATAGAAGTCTTCAGGAATTGGATTCAATTGGGAAACTTATAATTGTTCTTTCAAGTCAGAGGAAACTGCTGATCAGTCATGTGGGTGAAATGTTTGCCACGTTAGAACTTATTCCAAAAGCATTTCCATCTCCCGTTTATCTATTTTGAAAAAGGCAAGAAACACCTCAAGTGAGTGTGAAAACTTTAATGTGCATTTTCCAAAGTCTCATCATGCAGATCTTCAAGATGAGCAAAGAAATCTGTTGATGGAAACTCGACTACTGATGATATATTTGTTCATGTGAAGAATTCAATTAAGACTTGATGAAATAAAGAAGAATAGACAACAAACAAGCAGTGTTTGCATACAGGGCAGCAACTTAATGCATTTAGAATGAGGAAGAAAGGTGATTTAAGTGACTTTAAATGCAGCATGGTTGTTGGTTTGAGTATTTCACAAACTGCTGAACTAACAACCATCTCTAGAGTTTACAGAGAACGGTCTGAAACAGAGAAATTATCCAGTGAGCAGCAGTTCTCTGGGAAAAATGTCTTGTTGAGGTCAGAGGTCAGAGGAGAATTAACAGGCTGGTTCAAGATGATAGAAAGGCAACAGTAACTCAAATAACAACTCGTTACAACCAGTTTCTGCAGAAGAACATCTCTGAACGCACAACACGTCCAACTCTGAAGCAGATGCAGACTACAGCAGCAGAAATACATATTTGACCTCCACATTTCGTGCACAAACACCAGCTGACCATGCTGCATATTAAACATTAATCCATATGTTGGCACTAATTAGCAGCAGTTTGAACTGACGCCTGAAACATCTCATCACGGCTTCAAATCACACATATTTCATATAAAATATACAAACAAAAACATCTAGAAATGTTTTTTTTTCTGTTAAACCTCATAACATCAACTGGGTTCTTGTGTATTAAACTTTACTGTAAGCAGCATGACAGCCAGCGATAACTCCATCCAAACAGACACAGCTGAATTAATGAGCTGCTCTCTAATGCAAATCAGTTATTTACATACACATGCACATTGCACACACACACACACACTGCTCAGCCAGTATGTACTGCCAGATGCAGGCACTGCTGCCACCAGCCAAGGCAGCAGATGCTTTGAGCTTGCAAGCCTTACAAAATCCTGCAGGGAAGGAGAGTCGCTCATGCCAGAAAAGGGAGGAGTCACCTCGTATCTGGGAAGAAGAACAGTCTGGGAAGAAGATATCCACCCAGTGAATTATTAATGCGCCTTCAGGCAGGATCCTACACCACCAGTAGTGATGGACAGAGACAGCCTCACTTTTCTCAGACTGACAGCAACTTCAAGTCCTTCAAATCCAGAGGCTCGAATGTGGCTTTCTTCACCGTATTGTGAACCAAATCCCGGGATATGATGGCAGTCTTTTGACAGCTTCCTACAAGCGTTAATTGCTAGTTTCTCCTCGACTCTACCTCGAATCTAAGGGTACTTTCACCTCTAAAAGCAGACACCAGAGGACATAAATAAACACACACTGTTGTGATTATCCTGACCTGTAATTAGCCACATGGCAGGATGCTGGAGAATAACTTGTTTTTGTCTCGCTTCAGTGAGTAGATGCCCGGGCAGCATTCACTGATGGGTGAGGTTCCCATTTAATCAGGAATTCAATTCACAGCAGAATTACTTTTTATATTGCGAACACGACCTGTGTGATGATGTGATGACTTGCTTCTGCTGGAGAATGCAATCTTCCTGTCACCCAATGCTGGACTATATTGTCTGTTGCACCTCGTATAGATTTCACCCGGCACGCTGGTCTACACGTGGTGAATTGATGCTTATGGTAGCAAGCGGGGCTGTTTGGCTGCCGGCTTTTATGCAAAGCTCCACTCATCATGCACACCTAGCTGCAGTCATTTCACCTGCCTTCATCAGCCTGCAGGAAATCTGTCCCCGCTCTTCAACCATTCTCCGCCAGATTGCTGTTTCAGCTCCTCCAGGCCATGATACTGTGATTATTTGTCTTTTTGTTTCCTAACTTCTGTACCCAAGGATTATCATCGTCCTCCGGTTTGACTCCCTCCTTGTCTTCCAGCAGTCTCCGAGCCTCCGGCCCGTCTCTGCTCGCCATGCTTCTCCCTCTCTCCCTGCTCATGCCAGCCACAGTCGCCATCATCACCATTCTTCCCTGCTGGCACCGGATTCCCATTTCCCGTCATCAGCCTCCCATCCTCATCCTCCAATTCAATAAAAACTCTTTTTTTTCTTACCACCGCCGCCCTGTCTGTGTCCTGTGTTTGTGTCCCAAAATCTGTTCATGTCAGTGTCCAAGCCTCCTGCAGCGCCGCCACCTTGTCCTGTGGACAGCGCGATGCTCTCAGGGGCTGCGGTCCAAACCTGTCCCTGGAGACGGGGATGTGGCATCACGCCCTGCACTCGGACAATAAGTCATGCCCAGCCGGAAGTTCCTGTTGAATACTGTCCAACAGAGGTGGGATTTCTGCAGTTGTGGATGACTTCTTGGTTGTAAACAAGCAGGCAACTCCTGCAATAGAGCCCATGTGTAGCGTTGATAATTGTCAATCTAATTCTCAAACATTTTCACCATTTTCCGCCAGTGCTGGAGTTGTACTTCCATTTTTTATTATTACTTGGTTATTTGCGCATCTTGAAAAGAGGAACGCTATCAAGCTAGCCGCTGTGTTGCTCCGGTCTGTCGTATCCGTGGTGAGCTAGCACAGCCCAGGGCTATGTTTTTTAGCTCCACCCACTATAAATCAATGTAACTGGTTAATTCACTTACATTCTAAACAAACACATGAGGCTTCTGTCCCAGTAATGAAGTCCAACCGATGAGAGAGCCAGCTAATGTTTCCTCTGTCTACAGATCTGATTGGACTCTATCGTCATGGTTTCAGGACAGAAACCCTTATATTTCTACAGCAACCTTGATAGAAAATGAATTAAAATTGATGATTATAATTATTTAATGAAAGAGAAATTGCTGGTATGTTTGGCCGAGAATGGTTCCTCTCTGGATTTCTAGCATACCAAACACTCTCTGCGTACCACTTTTCTGGAAGAAGAGGAATCGCTCGGTAGAAGGAACAGATTATTGATTTATTTTTTCTTGCGGTTGCGCTGACTTCCTTCAACCAGAGGTGGAGTTTCCACCTTTCTGGGACAGCTGAGCTGACCCCACATTAGAGCATCAGTTTGTGGGCGTTGATATGTGTGCAGACTCTGGATTGGCTGATCCCCATTCTCTAAAGTATAATGATCCCGGCGTCTGTGTGTCTCTACTGTAAATGTGTGCATATTAACAGTCCTGAGACTTCAGCACGGTTTAGGTGAGGCTGTATCCTGGCTGAGTCTGATATAATGAAACACTTTGGATGCAGGTGTTTGTGCAGGTGTTAGCAATGTCTACTATAAATGTGTGTCCTGGAGCTTCAGCACGCTTTAGGTCTTCGGTGCCGTTCTAGGAATCCATAAGTCAGCTCTCAGAAGACTCCACCGGGACACGGGATGTAAATATTCTGGGAAGAAGTCAGAGGAGCCTGGCAGGACTCGGCACAAAGGATCCAGCTGCAAGTTATAATAATAACTGGTCCATCTAGTCGAGGGCTACTCACCAGTTGCTTGTGTTCATTATAAACAATTTCATGCAGGAGATTCGCCTGTCTAGTACGTTTGACCCCTTCATCTAAAATTGCTGTTGGGATAATTACAGGTTGTCAAATGCAGTTGCACACAGAGGAAGTACTCGAGAGCAAAATATCTACGAGACATTTCCATCAGTGGTCTCCGCACACCCACTCGTGGCTCTTTGACTTTCATTCTGTCATATTCAGACGAGCATCTAAGTCTGTTGAACGTTTGAATATCAATATTAAATGAAACTGCAAAAGAATAATAGAAAGCTGAGTCAGAAGCGGGCCTGACTGGTCTAATGACGCACTTGTGTTGTGTTTTCCTCTTTTGACTGCCAGCGACACACATTTAGCCGGAGTCACGCTTTCTGTCTGAAAGCAGCATAAATAATCAGAAGGAAAACAAACTGTAACAGAGGAGCTGAGGCGGTTTGAGCATTATGCATGGACCCTGCGTCCTCTATAACTGAGCGTATTCTGATTTTACACTCCTGTGGTGTTTGTTGCTTTGCCTTCATCTGAAGCTGCAGGTAAAGGCTGCATGTGAAAGCCCTCTGGCATGGATCACTGGCAATTCATGCCAGTAAGGACAATAGCAGGGTAGCAGTGCTGGCACACCTAAACAAAGCTATTTTTAATATGTTTTTTTAACAGAAGAGGAGAAAAACATTTTTGGGAAGTCGGTTTTTATTACTCATTTCTGCTCATGTTTGTCATGGCATGCTAAATTATATTTTCCCGTTTGTTAAGGCCTCTCTCTCAAGCAGCCTGTTTTCATAGTAAAGCAAAAGCAATCATGTTGGAGAGCCACATATCTACTGTAAGGATAATGAGACCAGACAATCACAGGTTAAGTGCAGCCTCTTGTAAAACCAGGTGGGTGTTTTGTATACGGTTCAACAGCTGTGTTCCAGTAACTCCTCGCATTGTGTGACAGAGGAGAACAATACGTATTTTGTGGAGTTTCCTCTTAATTAAGTGAAATAATGTGGCACTAAATCTCTGTTGAATAAACTGTAACCACAACTCTAACCGTTTTAAAGAACTGGATAGAAAGTTTTGAAGTCTTGAAGTCATAAGCGAGCCGTTAATGTGCCCAAAGATGTTTATAGATCCCAAGTGAGATGTTTTGTTGGAGTTATGGTGGGAAAATATTCCTATACTTCCATTCATATACGCAGAAAAACTGATTTCCTCAGACTGCATTGGTAATCAAATATACAGCTGAGAAGTGTTTACAGTGCGTGTGTCTTGTTTATTTGAACACACACTCACACACACACTAGGTAGTTAAAAAAACAAACCAACAAAAACGCTACAAAAATCAATATGAAAAAAGAAAAAGAGAACAAAGTGAACATCACGAGGTTACAGGGTGGCACAAAATAGCAGGGAAGCAGTTTTTTTAATCGCCCACGTACGACAATGCAGCATGAAAAATCCAATCATAAAAACAAATAAACATCTAGTTTGGTGACAACAAGCTGTATAATAGAGAACCACATATTTAAAATCCAGTATAGAAGTCGAGTTAGTGTGTGTAAGGTTTACATGTTTAAAACACTTTACAAAGAAGCTCGCAGAAGTGGAAAAGACAGGATCCATCTTCAACTAATTCATCCAATTCTTTAGGAATTCAAGTATCCACTGCAGCTGCATCCTCGGACAAGAAACAGTAAAAAAAAAAAGCAACAGCCGGTGTCACATCCATTCAGACCAACAATGCCTCCAAGAAATTGCATTTATTAAGGAGGATTCACAGCCGGTCTCCTGTTGGTGGTTAAGTTTAGGCAACAAAAACACTTTATTTAAGGTTACAAAAGACTATTAAGGGCACTTTTCACAGCCCAAGTCAGTTTGGTTAGTCCGATTCAAAGTGCAATGATACATCTGGTTTGTTTTGTATTTAGTCTGGTTTGCTTTCATAAAAATGTAAGCAGGCCTTAGATTCTACTGGCCATAATTCTGCTCTAGGGCCACACGGTGGTGTAGTGGTTAGCACTCTTTGCCTCACAGCAAGAGGGTTGTGTGGGTTCTCTCCGGGTTGTCCTGCCGGCCCAAATATCAAGAAAACACAGCAGAACTCCAAGTAATTTCTCTTCCAGTCATGTTGCATCTGTCGCTCTGTGAACATCTCACAAAATACCTGCACAGGTAGCCCACAATCCACTGTGTTTTGGTTCATTTGCTGTTATTTAGTTAGATTACGTTCACAAGAATTTAACCACACCAGAGTTTGATTGAAATGGACTAAACTTGGTTGTGGAAGAGCACTAAATCACCTGGTCTAAAGTGCATGGTGCAGGTGCATTTATGGCACGCCCATCTGTACTTTTGCAAGTTAAACAGCACATAATTGAAGTGCAAAGGGCTTCAAAGGGTTTTTTTGGGTGTGAATGAAACAAATGCCATCTCCTGTGCCCAGTGCATTGCTGTTTAAATGGCAGATTCTGCAAATTTAAAGAAGAAAGGTTTTTTTTCTGTTAAGGAAACAAATCTGCCCTTGTCTGAAGTGAAAGTGCTGCCCAGCAGTGACTTTGACAGCAACAGGGAGTTCATCGGGACAGCAGGCATTAGTCTCCAAATCATCTGACAGGACTTTACAGATGTCTGTTTCAGCCCACAGGGAGAAACTAAGTTCACAGCAGCGTTTGTCTTTGCTGAGGGACAGGTGTGTGGTTTGTGACTGGTCCCCTAAGTCTGCAAACCAGCCGCATTTGGGTTGGAATTTAATTAGTTGTATAAATGTAATTTGTAGGAGACAGAGCTGATTCAGACACGTCCTCAAGATGTCCAGACAAAGACAAAGTAGCAAGTGAACAGCACAGCATTAGCTGGGATAATGTCACGACATAGGTGAGCCAGAAACAGTGTGAGTGTATTGATTTGTCTTTTTCCTCCGTGGTGGGGCAGCTGAGACGCTGTTTGGCATTCTGGGGACTGAGGACTTGAACTTTCTGTTCCGTCGATAGAAGACACAGAGGAAGCAGCGGAGAGGGAATGAGTAAACAAAGACAGTGGGGAAGAGAGAATGGGACGGAAAGACGATAACAGAGTGGAGAGAGGGGGTGAAATGGGAGAGGCGGAAGACAGATGAGAGGAAAAGTTGCACAGGAGGAAAAGTGGCTGAGTAGTGGGTTGTTTCAGGAGTGGAGATTGGATTGTGAGAACAGAAACACCGGTCGCCTGCAAATACAGATTCAAGTTGTGAACTTGAGTTGGCGTGACGTCCAACACATTAGATGTGCAACAAAGAATCTGAATATTTTTCTCCAAGATTTGTCCTCTTCCATAAGTCATAACACAGTCGTTTTACCGCTGTACAGACACACTGTGGGTCTCAGGGTGCATTTACACTTTGTTTTAAACAGTGAGGTCATATCATTTTATACAACAAATGTAACTCCATTAGAACTTGCTCCTTAACAATAAAAAGATAAACAGACAAATTTATCGACTACATGGTGAATACAGAGTAGCAGATAAAGAATCAGATGTTATTGTCAGGAGGTGGTGGAGACCAAAACAGATCTTAAAACAAATGGGAATTAGAGTTAAATTTACCAAATGACCAGAAATTAGACTCCAAATGAATGATGAAATCTGCTGGATATTTAGCTCAGAAACGTTTTCACCATGACAAATCTGAAGTGACATTAAGTCCGTGTTTTTTCTGCTGCCCTGAAGAAATTGTACCAAAAAATCAACAAATTCAGCTTTAAAACTGAGGATTAAGTAGATAAGAGATGTTGTCATGGCAGCCAGCAGTCAAGCAACACCTGCTTTTTGTTTTATTTAACCATGTATGTTATGTTAAAATAATAAAATATCCATATGACATGAATTTACCGACTCTAGAAGAGGGAGAACTTTCTTGCTAGGCAGTCAAAGTCAGTTGTATTTGTTATTATGATAAATTATTATTATTATTGTCAGTAGTCAGGGCTGCAGCTTATTATTTTCTTAATTAATTGTTTTTTGAAAATTGTGATAATTTGTGATTGCAGAGCCCGAGGCAACTTCCAATGTCATGCTTTGTCTGACTAACAGTCAGCAGCAGATTCTCACAATGGAGAGCCAGAAAATATTTTACAGTTCTGCCTGAAAAATCACAGAAACAATTAATTAGTTATTAAAATATTTGCAGATTATGTTTTTTTTGCCGACTGACTAATTTCATTTCATTTAGTTTAATGAGTCTCTATTACACATTTTATCTTATTTGGCCATTTTGCTTATTTCCAAAGTCATTGCTTTGCCAGTGCATTCACACACACAGAGCACATACATGTTAATGTACACACAGACACACACCGAGGAGAGGAAAAATAAGTCGTGTGGGGAATTTTAAGATGCTCACATTGTGTGAAATGTCTTGTGTGTGTGTGTGTGTGTGTGTTTGTGCATTCATTATAACCTTTTTCAGTGATCCCCGTGGACGTTCTCCTTTGAAATGAAGGAGTGTGAGGCACGAGGTTCTCACATCAAATGAGCATCCAGTGGAAACATCCGTGTGTGTGTGTGTGTGTGTAAGTGACAGAAGAGGAGAGATGTGACATGCATTAAAATGTGTGTAGTTATGAGCATGTCTGACCAATAATAATATCCTCGAGCACAACAGGTCAACACCCAGCCATCAGATCGATGCAACTTTCTGGGGATTGACTGTTGCTGCTTTCAGACAATATCTGTTGTATATTTTTACTGTGTGGGCAGACAGAGGCAGGTCTGAGCTCAATACTAGTTTAAATTTGAGTTTGGCAGTTTCCTGTTTCTCTGGGATTTGATCATTTTGAGGTTATTTCAGACTGGTCTCCTGTCAAAAACGGTGCGCGGGTCAAACAGACGTCAGACTTTCACCCAGGAGAACGAGTTCATGTCCCATGTGAAAACAAAAGTAAACAATGTGATTTAAACATCATAACGTCACTATCTACTGTTAAAACTGTCCTTTATAACCTTACCAGGAAGCTTTTCTACCTAAACCTCGGTTAGTGGTTTTGTAGCCTAAATTAAATTAAACTGCAGCCTTTTGTACCTGTATGCATAATGGCATGCACTATTTTTTGGTTGGAGATATTTTACATGATCCTGATCAGTTTTTTCTGGCCTGTGGTGTCAAAAAGAGGCCTTTAATATTGGTTATCTGGCAAGTCTGATCTGACAGTTACTTAAACTGCCTTTTTTTCTCATTTGGGGGTGGGTTTGATCAGATGATCAGACGCTTCCAGCGTTCAGTTCAAAGTGTAAAACTAGGCTCAAATATTAATCAGTATTCTGTTACTGTGTTCCCTATTTCTCACCTCTAACATTTCCAGACTTTTTTGTGTGCTGTTTAGTGGTAATCTAAGAAAGTCTTTGACCAGGCCGCCATTTATTTTTCAACTTGCATGTCACATTTGATTGATTGGTTGTAGGTCTTTTTCAGAAGCATTTTGATCTTCTTTATAATGCCCCTTGGAAATGAAAGGCTACTGAGAGGTTGCAGATAATACAGCCCAGCATTTCTCTCCATCTGTTAAATGAGCACCTAATTAAACACACACACACACACACACACACACAGTGTTATTGGCCTGGTCATTAGGGGCAATTTGGACGTCCAAATCTCATTCAAGGACATTTCAACATCATACCATGAATCCTACATTTAATGGATGACCCATTTCACCTAAAAGGTTGAGATCGTTGGGGTGTTTATAAGAATAAGACAACAACACATCACCCTGAAAAAGGTAGAGTGGGTGATTCACTGTTAGAGTGCAAACCACTAAAGAGGAGTCCTCGCGGGGGCAGAACCGGGCCAAGGTCCCTTTGCCACGTGTCTTCCCCTCCGTCTCTCCCTTTCATTCTCTCTCTGTCAATAAAGCACAAATACCACGATAAATAGCAGCTCTGAGAGAGAGATAACAGTTAAAGAAAATAGTCTTTGTTACCTTCCACCGATTGGACGTCACATCCCGCAGCACATAGAAATTATGAACAGAAATAAGCACCCAATCAACCAATCTTTGTACAAAACAAATTAATATAAGAACTCAAGTTGTCCTTCAGTAACAGTGAAGGTGAGCAGATGAGATGGAGGCTGAATTGAATTCCAATCTGCAGCACGGCACTGTCCCAGACTGGACACAAACAGCCTGCTTTCAGTCTGTCTCGGCCTGAAAGCAGAAAATGGCTCCCAGCATCTTTTGTGTGAGCTTTCATAATAGATGATGAAATCGAAATTGTATAATATTAGGTTGAGCCTTTTTTTCTGCCTTCAACTCGAGCCATATGTTTAATGAAAAAATGATTAATGGCCTTTGGTTTTTTCTTTTTGTAAAGAAAGATCAGCAAAGGTAAAAAGAAATAATTAAAATGTACTTTGCCCTTCAGTAGCTGAATGAGCCAATCATTGGTTGGCATTTGAGGATAATGTATTTAGGTTGAAAAAAAACTTTAAGATGATAAAATTACTTTTTAGACTCAAACTCAGATTGTTCCGGTCTGCTTCATGACTGTCAGAAACTGGTGAGAGATGAAAAGGTCATGGTCTTTTACTTGCCTACCGTCTAATTTCAACAAAGTCTAGCTCTCAGCTGTTTAACAGCTCAAAGCATTCGAGACGTCTGCCTTAGGTCTATGGTGCTCAACGTGTTATTCTGTTCCTGTCAGCTACTCACAGAGGACTGATTCACCCACTCGAATGTAAATGTTACTGAAATACATTGAACACAAAGACTTAAGTGCGTAAGTTTCTTGGTCCAAACACTGACGGCTAAAGACATCAGTGTGCTTCAGACTGAGTGCTTATTGGAATCGATGAACAGAAGTCTGTCAAGCACGCCAACGTTGGAGCAATCTCTTGTTGCTGAAACTCACAACCGTAACAAGGCATTGAAGGCCTGTGAAGCTTTCAGGTTTTCAGATGGTATCAACCCTGGATTTGTGAGGGAAAATGATGAAATGGTGCATAAATGAAACGTGCAAATCTGCCAGCACATGTTGCTAATGGCATATGGCTAAAAGTTTCTGGTGCTATATGGAGCAAATGAAATGACGTTTTGCATGCCAACCCGGAAGTAGCATCGCCATGGAGTCTATTGAGAATTCTTCTATGAGATTTGTGCATTAGATTTTAGATCATTGCAGAAAATATCTGATACTTACACACTTCATTCAGCAGGATAATCTTCACAAATGAACACCACTTTGTTTGAAGCATTAATGCACTTTTTTTTTACATGTGTGCAAACCATTTAATAAAACTATTATTCATTAACATTTACATTGTTTTGTTAAAGATAGCTTCTGTACCTTAGAAAACCACTTCCAATAGTAAATGAACAGTCAGTTTTTCCTTTCTGATTCAAAGGCGTGTGGAGAAGAAAAAGCATACCACATACTAAAACTGCTCTTTATCACACTGTGAAGAAGACTTTATGACTTGCTTTCATCAGCTCACTGTATCATGAAGAAAAGACTCAGTATAATTGCCACTTACGCTGCATTAATGCCCTGCAACGTTTGGCCTTCCCACTTAACGCAACTAATGGGAGGTTTTTAATCTTCATATGCTAAAAGTGTGTGCATGTACGATGCATGTGAATGGTTTAATATCATTTAATATTATATAACAATTCACATCACAGCAGATTGCTGTTACTGGTTTCTATCCAAAGCTGTCCTGTCTTGGATGAACAGACTCCAGTCAGTCAACACAAATTAAATGCCAATCAGTCTGTTTTTGAGTCGTAATTCCTCTTCTTTAATGAACAGAGACGGCATGACTTCGGCTCATCAAGCCTGTTGAAATCAATCGTGACAGATGAGGTGTTTCAAACACTCACAGCCTGCTGAAGCCAGCAGTTACTTCAGTGCAGGAAGGAGAGAAGACAGACAATAGATTGTGCCAAGTCAATTTCTCGTCTGGCGTAATCAAGGTTTCGTCCTTTTATCTCAGATTTAGCCGTGAAAAGTCACAGATTGTTCTCTCAGCGAAGAAAATCCTCCATTCTCTGAGAATGTCTTTCCATATTTATACCTGCGGTCATTTCTTTATTAACAGCATTTAAGTTAAACCAGGTTTACCTTGTTAAATAACATGATGTTAAGTGGAAAAAAAGGGTTCACGAAGAGGACAGATGATGGAAGAAAGTCTAAAATACATAACTCTATGTTACTTTGACGATATGCAGGGCCACACAGACATGCAAAACGTGCATTAGCATTGATACAAAAGATTACCCATTCATTGTGGGCACAATTACATTGGGACACAACAGCTCAGACAGATCGATGCCATTAGGTTCTCTCTGCCTGCTGTTCCAAAACACCAGCACTCAGGTAAATGATGTATCGAGGAACGCTATGTGAGCCGAAGGGAACGCATGGTTGATTACACTATCAACGGTTTGGAAAAGATTTATAAATTATACACAGTAGGTTTTTCATTAAAGCATTAGTTTATGATGGTGGCTGGGTGGTTGATTATACTATCAAATAGTTAGAGCAGGTTTATTGATTATACACCATGTGGTATTTGTTTTAAACTGATGAACTGGTGAACATGTTTAACTCTTCGTTTACAACCACAGTTCTAGCTTTTAGAGGGAGCGCATCTCAGATTGCACTCAGGAAGGAATAAAATGAAGCAAAGCCTTCAATAATTCATGATGTGGGAACAGTCAATCAATTTGGAGGCATTTTATTATATAAGTATAATTTCCATATTGAATTTAAAACAGCTCATTAAAATCAGCTCTAATGTATTTTCAAAAGGATCTCGCCTTCATCCTTCAAAAGCATCCATCAAATTACTTTTTGATTTTACAAACACTGTGAACCTACAGGGTTATTAGATGTGCTAATTAATTCCACTATTAGTGTTTGATATTTGTTAAAATATTCCACTATACGATCATTAAGTTTAATCTTTTTAAGTATTTAAATTTGACTTTTAATGTGTTGGAAATGTTCTTGTAATATACCACTAAACAATGTTTTGTTTAACCTTGTTGAGTAGCCACAATTTAGCTGAACCCTGAATGCTTCATATCTTTTATATCTTTTATATCTTTCATTTGACACGCCGCTGTACTCTGACTGTCAATCAACTGTTTTGTTTAAGCTGTTCATATTTTTCAATATCTTTCAAATGACACACGCTGTCTAGATAACATCCAAACACATTTGATTTCTTACATTCTCTGATGAAGACGTTGCGCATGCTTATGTCAAGGTGTCACCGACCTCCTCTGTACGGGGCGGGCCTCGCCCAAGAAGTGTCAACATTTGTTTTGATTACTGTGCATTCTGACCGAGATCCTGCTCCAACTCTTCGCTGTACCATTACATGTGACCAGAATAAAAAAAGCTTGCATTGAGACCAGCTTTTCTCCAGCCCTCTTCTTCGGGCTTCCAATCCACGAACTGGTGATTCTAACAATTTGGGGGCTCGTCCGGGATTGGAATGACTCTGAAATTGTGTCTGTTTTGAGGACCACTGGAGAAATGACTTGTATGGCAAGTACTTTGGAAGTACTGGGTACCAACAGGGTACTTCAGAGGAAAGTACTTATACTGGGTACCTACGGGAACAAGGAAAAGACGAATGGTTTCTTCAAGTATTTTTTATACAGTGTGAGTATTAAGAGCAAAGAAGAAATGACTAATACTGTCAATTTTTTTTTAAGTGTACTTGGTCCCTACAAGGTGTTTTAGAGGAAAGGAGAAATGCTTTATACTGTGGTCACAACAAAGTATTTTAGAGAAAACAGAAACTTCTGGTGCTGTGAGAAGCTATTTTATGAGTACTTAAAGTATAAGAAGTACATATAGAGGGTTTTAGAGGAAAATAAAAAATTATTTCTACGGTCAGTATTTTGAGACTACTGAGTGTACCTACCAGGTATTTTAGCGAAAAGGAGAAATTACTTATGCTAGCCTTTTGTAAGTTAAAGTGGTCCTTACACAACTGATTTCTGCAAGTACTTTGGAAGTACTGTATATTTATTTGTTAGAGGAAAAGATATCTGACATACACTGTAAGAACTTTGAAAGTACTGGTTATCTATATATATGTTAAAGGGCATAGAAAACGACCTACTGTATATAGATAAGTACTTATAAAGTGCTTTTCTACAGCTTAAGAAGCACTGGGTACATGCAGGTATTTTAGAAGAAAGGATAAATTACTTATACTGTAAGTATTTTGTATGTACTGTTCATTTACAGAGCACCTTTGAGGAAAGGAGAACATTTTTCTATTGTCATTATTTTGTAAGTACTTGGTATACCTAAAGGGTATTTTAGAGCAAATGAGGAAAGACTTATATAGTAAGTATTCTGTAAGTACTGGCCATTTTTGAATTATTTATACTGTGAATATTTTCTAAATACAGGGTATACCTATGGGGTATTTTAGAAAAAAGCAGAACCGCCTTCATTATTGGGGAAATACTGACTGTTCATTCAACCCAAGAGAGAAAAATGTTTACAGGTTAAAAATAATGTCATCTTGGCCTGTGTTTTGCTCAGCAGAGCCAGGCAATTAACAAAAAGAGCCAAACTGAACAGAATGATTTGACCCACGCTTATGTAAGCAGCCTGTAACTAATGCACAAACTTTTTTTCCTCTCCTGCTTATTATTGAGACTCAATGTACTTTTATAAAGATGATTAATTTGTTCGGATGACGGTGGACGGACACAACATCTGTAGCATCCACACGCACAATTACAGACTGTCTGATGTCAGTGGGTGATGATCACATGCACAGAAATAGGACTGAGAACATTGAAGTGCACACAGTGGTCTGCATGAAAGCTCATATCCTTATTAGAGCCTAATCTTATTCATTCAAAACTCTAATCTCTGGATAGAGAGAAGAAAACACATTACTTTCATGTTTAAATGTGTCCATACTCTACCATGTGCCTATATTATATCAGTATACATGCATATAAAGGCAAAACCATAGCATCCCGGAGAATAACAGTGCATTTGTTTGTACATAATCACACTTGATGGGGCTTTGATAATAGAGCTTGATGGTTTTGAATGGTACATTATGTTTTCTGTCTTGTCTGATTTATTAACCCCTGGCATTTGTCAGCATCTTAAGAGGGGACATTTGTATGTAGAGTGTGTCTGTGTAATGGACACAGACTGAGGAAAGACAGCACATGCACATGTGAGAACACAGCATGCTCTTTGTATTCTGATGTGAACTGCATCACTAAGTGGACTGCGAACGCTATGTAAATGCGCCCGGTTGCTGTCACCACTTTGTTTTTGTTTTGTTTATTTGATATTTTTCCACATACTTTTTTCAAAAGGAATGAAAACTTATAAGGAAACAGGTTCTCACACTGCTAAACAACATACTGTTATCAGGAAACTCTCATTTGAAAGTGTATTTTTCATGTAATTCCAAGTCTGAAATCATGGAAAGAAAATTATGACATTTCCAAACAGTCTGATTCTTGAGTCAGGACACTTGCACTACTCTCCCTCTCCATTATGTTGTTGTTGGACAGATTTACAACCCAGATTCCAAAAAAGTTGGGACACTGTGAAAAAGTTATAAAATAAAAATAAATGAATAAATAAATAATCCTTTGCCTAAATGAAATTGAGCACAGTACAAAGACAACATATCTGATCTTCAAACTGGGAAACTCTTCTTCTTTTTTTCCCTTCTTTTTTATAATATCTGGCGTTGTATTTATTATGTTATATTATTTATTATGTATGCTGTACTTTACCATACTCATACTATTATACATTACATTTTATATTCTATGCTATATTGTTGTATTACTTTCTATCTTTTGCTGCAACACCAAATCTATGGGGGCATTTCTGTGGACAGCTCATCTCATACGTAACATTTTAGATTATATAGTCTTCTGTTTCTGTTTCCATGGCATTATTTATATTAGTCTATTAATTTACTTGGGGCATGAGGATGCATACAAACACAAATAAAACCTGGGGTGGTTTTGAGTTATTTAACAGAATGCTGTGTGCGTAAACACTTTCATCGGCACAAAGGCCTTTGAGACATTGATATGAGAGGACGTGTCTTGAATGCAAGCTTGTCATTTAGGACAATAACATCACACATTAACATTGATGCTGATGGGGTCTGTTATGAAATAAAACTGATGTTCTGCTTTGATGTAATGTTCAGAAAGGCATGCACATTCTCAGTTAGTGGATTTTCTTTTCTCTTTTTAGATGCCAAAAGGTGATTCAATTGGTTTGAAGTCACAGCCAGTGACTGACAGTTAAAGGCATGTGGACACCCGGGCAGAACACCTAAAAATTATGCAGCTCGCACTTTTCTGGAAATGCTCTCCAGTAGATTTTGGAAGCTAGTTTTGGTTTTCTGGCTCATTACAGTCTCAGCAGCAGCATTGTTTTTGGTCACTGTTTTGAACATAAAAAGCTTGACTAGCTTGTAAACTACCTGCCCAACACCAAAACAGCAGAAAAACTACTTGGCTGGTGGCCTTTTTAGCCATATCCAAACCAAAAATGCAAAAATTTAAAAGTTTACATAGTGTTTGCTGCAGCCTGGCTAAAATTTATAGTGCAGCCTATGTGAATATGTCTGTGCCCATTAGACAAAGTATATAGTTTCTTTATTGGTTTCTGCTGGTTGAGATTCACTCATCTATGGGTAACATTTGCTCTGCTGACATTTACTTAAAGTTCAAGCGGGATCATCACAAGTGTGTTTGAAAGAACTACAGAGATGGAAAAAAAAACAAGCAAACATGACGAACCTAACCTGAAAAATCGAATACTGTGTTGGAAAGAGAAACATGCTGAGAATTCACTGAGGTTATCAGGCCCAAAAGGAAATGAACCCTTCAACAAATCAAAGGGATTCCTCGCCTGTATATAATGGAGCTGTGGGTTCTTTCATAGGTGAAAAAAATCACCTTTTTACCTTTGATAGAGAAGAAGCACACCAAAGATCCACATGTAAAGAATATTTTTCTCATGAATTCAAATGTTATTATATATATTTTCATATTATTTATTATTAATTTAAGAGAAAATGTAACAGAAGGTTTTCTATGGCTCCTGTCTGGTGGTTAATATTATGCACTCCTCAGACTGAGAGCAGTCTAGACTGACCATAACCCTGATGCCCCATAGTGTAGTGCAGGAGGGCATGAAGGACCATGCTGTTGTTCAGCATGAGTTCATCAGAAATTGCCCGTTTTAGCATTTTGTTTTACCATCATCCAGGACGCCTGAAGTGCACAGTGCAGACTGATAGTTAAGGTAAAAGGCTTGTTCGACGAGAATAAATCAGCTGCAGGTTACATGCCGTAAAATGTCATCAGTTAGAAATAAACAGAATAAAGAATATATACAGTTCCATAATTTGCAAATAAGCATAGGAGAGCTCATTTTCTGCAGAAAGGCTGCATTTAAAACCTGTCTTGCAACATTTCAAGAGTGCAGAAGATAACTGGGAATAATGTTCGGCTTAAAGCTATTTTCGAGCAAGAACAATGTCAGGCTCTCACATCCACAGAAGAAATCCAGCTTGAAGCTTTTCTTTGCTGCACAGAGGGGTTTTGTGACTGCATGTCCACCCAGAGATGGAAAAGAAGCTGCTTTAATGATAATCCAATGGATCTGCACGTAGTCTCTCAACAAAAACATCTAATTT
Organism: Serranus cabrilla; assembly: GCA_903364295.1. Lineage (NCBI taxonomy): Eukaryota > Metazoa > Chordata > Actinopteri > Perciformes > Serranidae > Serranus > Serranus cabrilla. The sequence goes on from CAFUXE010001073.1 coordinate 302,083, forward strand.
CCACCTGAATGTGAGAAATATTTTTATTTTTATTTTTTTACCGCCGCTGTAAGGTCTTTGTGTCTGCTACACTTGGCACTCAAACACTTTGCACCTTATTTGTGCTGTAAGCGCTGTGATAATAAAGAAATGCTTTTCCATTTGTGTCGCAGCGTGCAGATCCAGATGCAGCGTGGTTCAGTTGGCTTTGGGCTCTAAACGCCTGCGTTCAAAGATTGATGCTATTCTTTTGTGCAAAATAGCCTTGTATATGGACTGATTTTCAAAGGCAGCGGCATATAATCCACAGTGATACAAAAGGAATTATTATTCCTTTGACTTGTACAGACAGCAAAGACGATCACAACATAAAAGAATCCTTTGCTTCAGTCAATAAGCAGGAACACTGGTGATAATAACTCAGAGCTGTGCTGCATTACCTTTTCCCTTTTCTTATGGTCTTTTAGTCAATTATACATAGCACAAAACCTGCCTTTTTCATGGTCATCAAAGAATAAAATGTAGTTTTCCACAATGCAGAGCAACAGAACAGGGACAAAAGTAGCCTTTATACTACTGCAAACCTTTTCAGTTCAGTGTCTGTGATGTGCGATTCCTGAATTCCTGCTGCTGTATCACCTGTGCAGGTGTGAAGATGCATAAAAGAAGAAAAACAGTCGCTACCAATAGTCACTCCTGGCTGCTGTTCGGTCCTCTGGATTTAAAAACACATCTATCACCTCCCAAGCTGCCGTGAATAAGCCTGACTGAAGGACCTCCAGGGCCTATGGTCCTCGTTAAATAATTTCCAGGCTGTGGTGGAACAGAAGGAAAAACTAATAACCTTTATAGCTGAGTGACTTCCGTGGCCCTCAGAGCTGAAACCTGCCACAGATTGACTTGAATTATACGGTGAGGATGGGGACGCTGTCTGTGGAGGGAAGAAGCACTGACAGAAAGCCTGTGATGAAATTAATTTAGAGGAAAAGTTTGATTTCTTTGTGCTGTCAGTTATGCAGCAAAGACAGATCTGTATTTCTTTGCGCTGCTGTTGTCATTTCTTTTATTTCCTTCTTGATATAGTCATTATTTTGTCATTAATAGGGATATATGACTCACAGACTTTATTTGATGTTAGTGTTACAGGCACTCTCATTCCCTGTAGAGTGCACAAGATAATTAACTTGTGTGCACGATATTAAACTTTATTAGCTGAGTTCTCTGTTACATGGTGGCTGCTTGCGTCTGAAGTAATTGGAGACGCATGATTTTACAGCGGCTAAATTATCTTGTGCTCACAAGATTTAAAAAAAATATCACCTGACGGGAGTGCTCTGTGGATTCTTAGGAGGCTTTTGTCATATAAATACAAATGACATACAAACATGTTGAACTTAATCCATTTGGAGTTAAATAAGCTTCACAGATGGCCAACAGTTATTGAAAGGACTCCCCCTGGTGGATCATTGTGAGTAACTGCAGCCACATGCCAGAACTGTTGTATTTCACAGATTTAGACTTTCAAGAGAAATAATGGTCAAAATGGAAACATTTAGTCTCTAGTATTTGTCAAGCTAGGAACATTTTGCATCTTAAGTTTCCCACAAGGTAAAGTTGTTGGTTTTGTATTGTATATTTTGAAAGTGCTGGTGCATTTGATTAATGCGAATTTGAAATGAAAGTTTTCTGATGTAAAATGTAAATGTGGAATTTTGTGAACATGAGATACATGTTTTGAGACTTATGTATGAATCATAATTATTATTAAATATAAATAATATTATATTTCATTATCTTTATTCATTATCATATTCTTTTAAAGGTTGTTTTCCCCTCAATATATATGAGAAATTCCTTTTCAACAGTGCAAATAAGTTTAAAAGGGAGAGATTGAGAGAACAACAAAAGAAGGAAATGAAAAAAGCAGTGTTATTTATATAAGTAATCAATGATAAGGCAAAACTTTTATAAAGTGTTTCACTGGAATTAAATAAACAAATATCTTTAGTCGTGACTTCAAACAACCACAACAGTGACATCTAGCGGCCATTGGGTGCGTTGCAGGTGCTCCCTGGGGCGTATTCGGTTATGATACTAAAGTCTTTAAGGATTTGTTAGCAAACCTTTTTATTCTGTGTATGGTGCGTGTTAATCCTAACACAAATTGTTAATATTGATTTTGGTGACAGGCAGAGAATAAATAAACGATAACATCAAAGTCTTCGCTGTGAAAACGTTCCAGTAAGGTGAAGAAAAAGCCTAGCCGGACGCAGCCCCCCAGTCCCGGTCACATGCTAGTCAAGCTGGATCAGCTGACACCACTCAGCTTCTCCTTTTGATGCTCTGTCTCCTCCATCGACTGATAGCGGGTCCGAAAACAGCGTTATTTCGTGATCTTGGCGTTACTGCCGTCAAATTTTAAATTGGGGCCGAGGATACATCGCTGATCCAGCAGGTTTGACCGCCGGATAGATGCTGCTAGAGTGGATGATGAACGGACACGCTATCCTTTATACGGGGGTCACTTTGGCCTTCTGGAGCACCATACTTGTCGTCGGTAAGATCTTTTTTTCCTTGAAAGTTAGCCAATATATTCGTATAAATGAATTAAATCTTCTATTTCTCATACGTATGCAACAGCCACAATGCAGCCAGTCGTTCTTTGTCAACACCAAAACTCCCATTTTATTGGTATGTGTTTGACAGCTAGCTACAATTTGGGCACAGGCTAAATCATGGGACAAGAGCGGTTGCGGCTGTTTCCATTTTGTTTGCTAGGTATCTGCTATCAATTCAGCCACGATAGTAGTTAATACAATGGCACTAAAACACAATTTGTTGCCGAGCATAATCACCATTTCATTTATTACAGCTAATATTTGAGACAAGCAAATTTAATCCGAGTTAGCAGTCGCTTAGCATTTATAGCTAACTGCCGTTAAGCTAATGTCAGTTAGCTAACCGTTTGCAGCAGGAAATAGATTCAGACGTTTAGCTACAGTGTTGCGATTTATGTTTACTTATTTCAAACTTTCTCAGATGGGGGTTATGATAGGATCCCGGTGTGTTATTCTTGGAGTGGTTTAATTTATTTAACCTAATATAGTGAAGCTGGTGTTAGCTGGTAAGCGGTGTGTGTACACACAGCTGGCTGGTTTTAAACGGTCCCAAACAGGAACTGCAGCAGTTTTCACGTGAGAGTGAGCTATCACACTAGAGTTACAACTTCTCTCCATGATCTTAGCACATAAATGTGACACTGTTTCACACATGGTTCAGGGAAAAGGTTTATTAATACTGTAAATAGCTGCGCTGAAACGCTCTCTGTCACACTTACAACAAGCTTACGTGTAAATATGCATCTAGCAGACGTGTTTTATCACTTCCACATCTGATCTAATCATGCGTTTGTCTCTACAGGTATCTGCTATACCATATTTGATCTCGGATTCCGGTTTGATGTAGCATGGTAAGCAATTGTTGTAATAATCTTGTAGTAAAGCCACTGTCTGCAGATAGAAAAGTAAGAATGGCGTTTCTCTTGGACAAAATACTATATTAATTGTGGAGTCAGACACATACCTTAACACTTCCCAAGCTAAACTCTTCTTTCATACCCAGTAACCGACCACAATATGACCGGTGACAGGATACAATTTTCTGTTTATATTGTTGATTTAAAGGAAAGCTGCAACAGTGAAACTAGCAACTTTTTGGTTTATAGATGAATTGTTTGCCTTTTTGGCTTGACAAATTGACCAACAAAAATTTATGTTTTCAACTTGTCAAAGTTGCAAGTTTGCAGCATTTTCATCAGGTATTATAGTTCATTAAATATATTGAGTGTTGAAATTTTGGTTTTTGTACACATTTTCATTTTTGTGCCATTTTTATTGACAAACAGTTACTAGAGTTAATAAGACAGTAACTGGCAGATTAATCAAATTGTGAGAATATTTCTATTCTGCCTAACAACAAACACCAGTTTCAGGCTGTTCAGTACAGCTCAGTGCAGCTGCTAAGTATTGTAATTTATATTGCTGTGACACATTCAGGGCCTGCCCGTATCTTTGTGAGGGTGTCGCTGACCGGTTGTCACATGACAGTTTATAAGTCAGCTGTTTTTTACTACATGGAAGTATAAAATATGATGAAATAATTATACATTCAGAGAATTATCTCAACCTTGTTTCACTACTTGAATTTCTTTTGGAAATGATGATTGGGCCATCTCTATTGTACAGTCCAAACTTAAGACTAATTTGAAAGACCAGATGTGCATTTAATATATTTACACTGTTATAATGCAGTTATATTTTTAAACGGTCATTTTGACATTAATTAAAGAGGTATGTTAGGTGGCCGAGAAGGGCCATGCTTGCATTTTTCCTTCATGCTGTTATCTGGAGAACATGAGTTAATTATTTTGTTATCTTGAATGCTTGTTTTCTCATGATAATGGATTAACGTATGTTGATGATTGAGAAACAAAAGGCTGATTTATCAAAATAACAAGATTATTAATGATGGAAGACGACAACTTTTGTTTTCTTTAGGTTGGTGGATAAATATGAGAACTTGAAAATTAATTTGGGGTTCTTGGTCTTCTCCTTAAATGACAACAATAGATCTGGATGTTATCTCTAACTTAAAGACACAATGCAATTTCAGCCACTGTTAGACGTTGATAGTTCTGTCTTGATACGTTGTTATATAATGGGTACTCCTAAGTCTGTACAGTTGTTAAACGGCTTATGCATGCTGCATGATCTCCCATAAACATTATAAGTAAGAGCAGAGGAAACAACCTTTCTCATGATAATGTGTTGATTATCTTTTTAACTCGAGATAACAAGCTTGTTTTCTTACTCTCAAAATAACTAACTCGTGTTTCAATAACAGCATTGAAAGGTAATTGCAGTAATTGTTATCTTCTACAGTAAGACAAGAGCATAAACAAATGAAAACATAAAGACTGCACAGTTAAAAACACAGACATTTATGTCTTTGCTGCATGTTCACTTTAATCATTCTAAAGTGTCGTCCTCATCAGATTTGTGTCTCTGTTTGTAGGTTCCTGACAGAGACTTCTCCCTTCATGTGGGCCAATCTGGGCATTGGCTTGGCTATCTCTCTGTCTGTGGTGGGAGCAGCCTGGTGAGTAACTAACAAGTTCAAAGTGGGACTTTAGATATGCAAGTTAGCCAGGGGTGGTGGTGGCTTGGAATGCATTGAATTTCCTCTTTCTTGAAACACTCATGTCATGTGTAAATGTGGAACTGGAAAATCTTAGAGTTAGCAACATGGGAACACAGTGGAGTATCTTTTGGATGGAATTCTGTTTATTTTTAGTCGCTGAAATTAACTTGTGAATCACAGGCTATTATGTTAGTTATAGCAACCTTTTGATGAGCCTTATTTTTACTTTTTGGGGTTTTTTTTGTTTTACAGTTGGCTTCAGAAAGGGCAGAGCAACTAAGTTCAAAAGACCTACAACTGTTAAAGCTTTACTGATGCATTGCCTCATGTAGCCGTACATTTTCTGTTCAATCTTGAACTCACCATAAATGCTACAGCTGGAGCCCTGCAGATTGCTGAGGTGCAACTGTTTGTTTTGATTTATTTTCTAATGCAACTGGCACTAAAACGTTTGGCCTGGATTGGCTCCATGGTCTTGTGCTTGTGGATGAAGATAAGTCCGAGATGAAATGCATAGAGAAGCTGCCACTAAATTGCTGAAATAATTGATTCAGCAGGGTGAAAGCCAGTCAGAGAGTTCTCTCTAACTGACTTTCTATGATGGGGAGTCAACAAGCACGACCGGCTGAACAGCTGCAGATCAGGGCAAATTAAAGCCAATGGTGCAGGACAAACAGCTAAAACTATAGCAGACATTCAGGCGCTTTTGGCTTGGTGTGGCTAGGCCCAGCATGTTGTACTTCTTTGTGATTATAGCTGGATTACATTTACACATGACACTAACTTTATGTCTCTAATCTACTTGTTGAATCACTGATATCTTCCACCATTCAGTGAACATCATGCACTTGACTTCCTCTTGTAATATGTACTTCTTTTAAAATTTGTTCCATGTCTCTCATGCCTCTCTCCTGGTAGTTTTCTGTCATGCTACAGATGTTGTGCTAAATATTTCTTTTTTTTACCAGGGGGATCTACATCACTGGCTCCAGCATCATTGGTGGTGGTGTCAAAGCTCCACGAATCAAAACTAAGAATTTGGTCAGGTAGGATCACTCAAGAAAACAAAAGTTACTTTTTGTCCAGTTCCCTATTTAATTCAGATTTATATTTTCACATTTCACTTACTGCATTATAGCTGTAGTTGTTGTTTAATTTTGCCCTTTAATCATAATTTCTCATCTACCTCATTTGTTTTCTGGTTAATGTGAAGTTCATCGAGAAATACTTCTACAAGTCTTAGATAATCTGCTCAGGGCACCTTCACTAAAATTTGAGAGTCCACCTCTGCATACATTACAAGGAAGAACAAGCTTCCAATTTAGAAAGACGTTACATTTCTTATGTTGTTTCTGTTTGTGTCTCCCTTTAGCATCATCTTCTGTGAAGCTGTGGCGATCTATGGGATCATCATGGCCATTGTAATCAGCAACATGGCGGAGGTAAGCAATAAGCATTTCTGCTGGTTCATGATCAATTAAACTGTAGTTATCTGTTTTCTTTTTCTTTTGTCTTATGATATGATTTCAACTACAGAGCAAGGATGTTTTCCGTTTCTTGTCTCTAAAACAAATCTTTTCATCTTATAGGACTTCAAAGGAACAACCCCTGAGACCATCGGAGCGAGGAACTACCAAGCTGGTAAGAAAACAGACATAAAGCTACGGAACTCAATGGAAAAATGGAATGGAAAAATATCAGTTTCAAGTAAATGCCAACAATTACAACATAAAACTGCACCTGGAATTCACTGAACTACTGTTACTTGGCCTCCAGTGTTATTGCTCGCTGCTTTCTCAGAAATAGCTCATGGAAACAGCTTCACACTCCTGAACAATACTCGCAGCATTCAGTCTAAATAACGCCGAATGCTTCAGATGCTTTAAAATACACTTTCAAATTTAATATCTTCAACTCTCCCTGTCTGATTTCCAAACGTGACAGGAGAAATATTGTTGTGGCCAGTCCAACAATTGATTACTCTGTGACTCATCCGATCTCCGTCCTTCCAGGTTACTCCATGTTCGGAGCCGGACTGACTGTGGGCTTTTCTAACCTCTTCTGTGGCATCTGCGTCGGCATCGTGGGCAGCGGAGCAGCACTGGCAGACGCCCAGAACGCCAGCCTCTTCGTGAAGATCCTCATTGTGGAAATCTTTGGCAGTGCGATCGGCCTGTTTGGTGTCATTGTAGCCATTCTGCAGGTGAGTGAGACGAGCTGCTCCATCTAAGGCTCCACAATCTGTCTTCTTCCCCACAGAGAAGGAAACTATCTAGCTTTTGTCTGCAACAACGGCCCTTTGTTGTTGCAGGGATAGCATTTACTTTCACAAAAGTCTAGATATTTGAAATTGTAATAACTTCTGTCTTTGTCTTCCTCAGACATCGAAAGTAAAGATGGGTGACTAGAAGACGCATTCACACGCTGAGAAGATAATAAGACACTGCTGGAAAATAAGATGGATTATTGTGTAAATACATCGTAAATTATTTAAATGTCTCTATTTGCCTGGTATTGTTTTTAACCATCATTTATGCAAGAGTGGTACGTGCACACTCCGACTGTCTTTTCTCCAGAGAAACATGAATGTCGAATAAGAAAAGTGGGGGAAAATATCACCAGTGTTCTGTGTGCTTTTCTTGATATAAATGAGTGAAAACTGTTTCTCTCTCACAGTTTAGCTACAAACAGAATGTAGAGGAATTGAAGGAGTTTAGATCTGTTTCCCTGCAGCAGCTAGTCTGTAATCTTGAGAGCTGTGAAGATAAACCTGCAGCTGTATCAGGACTAAGTTGCCTCAAAACTCACAGATAGGCTCATAGTAGTTGAGGCATTTTCATTTCTGTGACCACTCTTAATGAATGATGAGTTAAAAATGACACCAGAGTATTTGAAAATATCTGTGTGTGTGTGTGTGTGTGTGTGGGTGCGTGTGTGTGTATGCTGGACACGTGATTTTTCTTTTTTCCTGTGAAGCATGAGGGTGTTTACCATTGTCTTTATTACTGTAGCCTGGTCTGTCAGTTTTTTTGTTTTGTTTTTCTAACTGTTCTTTGCAAATGCAAGTGGTCCTTAATCCACACAGTGGCCCAAATCCAGTGTTTGTCAGGCCTCCCGCTGTAGAAGTGACGGAGAATCTTTGAGGTTTTGAGTTGGTGTACTGATCGGGAATCATTAGTAAGGTCACTGAAGAGTTGGACAAGCTCTTTGGGAGGCTGAATGGAGTCAGATCACTGCTACAGATCGGCTCCAAATATGTCATCCAAAATGTTATGGAGCTAAGATGTCTGCATTTAAGACCAATGAGCATCCTGATGCCAGCCATAACTTACTTGTTTACCCTGGATTCTCCATCTTTTTTTTTGTTTTCTTTTCAGTAGTTTTTACAAGGATGTAATAGATGAGAACGTGAAGTGTTGATTAGAGGGAAGCCTAAAGATTGTAGACACCCAGAATACGTTTCTTAGGAAAGTCGAAATTGCTAACCAGTCACCAGAAAAACTAATGTTGGTGTTGTACGTTTCTACAATCCACAGATATGTTAACATGAATTTTCTTTGGCATCCTAAAGTATCTTAATGAGATGCACCGGGCTGGTGGTGTAGTATAATGAGCATCATAGTATACGCAGGCAGGAGGTCGGGGTGGTTGGATGGATCAAACGGACACCTCACCCTCAACCCGTAGCCCAGTGTTTGGGTCCCATTTATGTGAAACCAAAAGTCAATTTTGTCATTTTAAGTCCACCTGTAAATTAAGTTTTGTACCTAAATACGCTCTACGTAACATACTTAAAAAACGTCACACAGTAGGTATGTACAAGAGGTTTTTCCTAACCTTAACCAGCTGGTTTTGGTGCCTCCACATATACATGTAGTTTGTACCCAGAGCGCCACAAGTAGGACATGAAAATGGGTTGAAGTGGTTCAGAAATGTAGAGATTCAGTGTGTCTGTTGTTTGCAGAAATGTACAATTCCAACATTTTCTCTGGGTTTCTATTCAACCTTGCATGATCTCAGACACAAATGAGGACTTTTTTGAGAGCACCTCAGTTACTAGTATTACCTTTGGAAAGTTATTTTGTGGACTCCATCGCATAATCAAACAGCTTAAGGGATACACATTTGTTTAATATCCTTATTTTACACAGAAATCACATTCTACAAAGCTTCCATTTCCTTATGTTTTATGATCTGTCTTCTTTTGAATGTATGTCTTAACATGTTAGCTGTTCAAGTCAAGTCTGTGTTCGCAAATCATTTTCTAACATTCCTTACAGAAGCTTAATGTGCGCGTAAAGCTGAGTCTTGTTTTTGTGGGTAGAGTGCAATTTGATTGACAAAATGAGACTCCTGCTATCACAACAAAGCCATCATTTCATCTTTTGTCATAAAAGTTTTCATGTCCTTTTTATCAGCTGGTAGTTATGCAGCATTTCAGCTGTTTCCTGTTCATAAAACGAGAGAGTTTTCTGAACCTTTAGCTGACACAAGAATCAAGTTGACTCAGAGGGAAACATGCTTAATTGGAAACCCATTCATTAACACTTTGTTTTTAATGCATCATTCCACAAGTTAGGATGACAGACCATGGCGAATTGTGAATTGTCCCAAATCTTTCCTGTATTTTCTCCCCTCCAACCCTCTTGTGGAGTTCTGAATGAGTATAAGCATTGAATCCTAACATTCAATGCTCAGAGAACTGGATTGTGTTGAATATATCTCGACCTGGCCTCCCAAAAGTGTCAAAGCAGCGAGATCGTCTTTGCTCTTCTGAAGGTTCTTGATGAAACCGAGATGTAACTCCGGCATTCCCTCGATGAACCAGGCTCTGCACCAAACCCCAGGCTGTCAGTGAGTGTAGTTGGTACCGTGTGTGCATTATGTTGATGTGATGGTGATCAGAAAATAAAGTCATTGTTTTTGACATTGTGTATGATAATAACAAAAAGAGATCTTCCTTCTGGCTTCATAAATGTCCTTGAGAAAATAAAATTGTCCAATCGAGATTTTTTGAACTTGTGTTTTTTTTATTTTATATCCCTGCTGTTTGAAATGTCCCCACTGATGTGCAGCTTCCTGCAGTGTTTTGCTGCGCCCACTAGATGGCGTAGATAACCACAACATCTGTCCAGCTGAAGAAACTCAGCTATTAGGTTCACAATCTCTTATTATTCAACATTAATGTATTCACTGGTGTAGCTGTTGACCTCGATTACAGTGTGAAATTGAATTAAACAGTGTAGCATTAGTGTAGAATTATTCAAATCTGAAACTGGTCATTATGCATTTCATATATATTATTATTTCTTTGTAGCTGGCTGCAGAAGATCTCATAATATGCAATAAGAAAAACCATATTATATATTGAATATAATTTGGATGCCAGATGTTTTAAAACCAATTAATGCCAAATAATGTATATAATCTTAAATCTAATGAATTCAATAACCAAACTATGTTTTATGTGTTACTAAGATCCTATAACCAATTTGTCAAGATCAGCGTAATATAATAAAGTACTAAACTATGGTGCAAGTTGTTTTGATGCCAGATGTTTTCAGGGGATTTTATATAAACACCAAATGATTTATGGTTTAATTCCATTTTAAAGACACCATGCACAACTTTACATTTAATCTACAGACAGCATATGTATGAGGTTAAAAAGAAAGAAAACAATTAGTTTATTTGAAGTTTAACAAAATGTATGAGGGAGGGTTAGCCCCTTTATGTCTGTATAATTAGACACACTTGTATGCATCTCTTCTTTTGAAGCACTCTGTAACATCTGGGTTGAAAAGTGCAATTTAAATTAACTTAATGTATTTAAATAAACACCAGAAGGTAGAGTAAGCATGTGTAAATGTATTTATATGTTTTTTTTTTAACTAATGCTAAACTGAATTTGTGTGTTGTTTTGATGCCAGATGTTGTTTTGGGGATTTTACATGAACACCAACTGACAACTTAATCTAGAATAGATAATCCAAAATATAATGAAGTACAAACTGTCACAAAAAGCATTTTTAAAAAGTCTGCATTAGTTAAATAAATAAAAAAAATATGTTGTGTAAATTTATCTGAGGTGGTGTTAGCCTGTTTATGAATATTTTGAGAAATAATTTATTGTTTTACTTGCCTTTTGAAGCACAATATTTAAAGAGGTTTATCTAAGGTTTATCCAAGGTTAAATAAAACCTATAAAATGTAGGTAGTTATTACTATTATTTCTGTCCGGTGCACATATTCTCTGTGCTTTGAACTATAGAGATCCACTGTACATCCTACATTCTGCTTCGCTAAAACTGTTTTATTGTACATTTTTTAAAGTATTTTTTAAAATATATTTTTCACATTTTTATTGTAGTTGTTCTTTTCTGCATTTATGTTCTTGACAGTTGCCTTTATTTGTATTTCCTAATTAATACTTCTAAAACACCAAGGCAATTCATTTTATATGAAAACCTTATTGACTGAATTAACTTCATTTGATACAATTGAAGCATGTTGTTTATATTTATTTATTTTTGATATGTTATAACTGCTTTGTGAAACTCTTTGTAACATCTGTTATGAAGTTCAGTACTAATAATATTTATTTCAAGTAATATTGTTACTTATTATGTGTGTATGGGCGTTGATTTCTGATAAAAGTAGGTTATCAAATTACCAGCTTCCGTTTCCATCAGTTGAGATGAATAAAAGGGACAGCGCATTTTTGGCCCATCCGGGCTTCCGTAGGCAGCAGGAGCGAAAGGGACCTGCTCGCTGCCACAGCCTGAGAGCATCCTTTTTCTTTGCTTTCTTATCATCCTCACCAAAACACAGCGGGATGACGGACAATCATGAGGATAGCATCTCTCTACACACCGGTTTGCGGTAGAATATCGTTCCGGGATGCGTTAGCCGTTTGGCTAGCGTTAATGCTACACAACATGAGGCTTTCTTCCTGATGGAGAGCAGACATAATAGCCTGTCTGTGGAAACGAAAAGAAGATAGTTATCCCTAGCAAAGTGAGCTGGGCTGAGCCTCTAGCTTTTAGTGCTTTTTCAAATTGATTTTTTACAGAAATTTCCGGCAACAAAATGCTCATCAGTGACTGTTTTTTGGTCATTTTTTTGTCTCCTCGGCTGATGTGAAACCAGTGGTGCTCCAGTAAAGAAGATGCACAGATAAAAGTGCTCGCTTGACAACATCAAGGTAGGTGCTCTATGTGCTTTCTGGGATGCATTGTTTCAGTCAGCAACGAATCAACGCTTCTCCTTTGTTTCCATCCTGCCTGCTTACATTATCCCTGCTTTTATTCAAGCTTTGGATATGATGGAATATGGTCGCATGCACTGCCCCCTACCCCTCTTTTGTTATCATGCACATTTCCACGAACTAGCAGCATCTTTACACCCGCCATACTAGGCTCCACTCAGCCTCCCTGCACTGCTCCTACTGTACATGAACCATCTCAGCGTGCAGGCTGCTGCATGTCATTTGGGTTTAATTTAAAGCTTTTAAAGCTCTTAAATCCACTTTCCCCCTCAATGTACAACAGCTGTTTGAAATTGCTGCCACTATTTCCCCCAATTTTAAAGAAAGAATGCAAAGTCTGTGGACTTCATGATCTGTGGTCACAGCACACTAAGAGCAAAGTGTGCACAGCCAGTGTTACTCTGGGGAAATGAGCGAGAAGAGGAGGAGGAGGAGGAGGAGGAGGAGGAGGGGGCTTCTTCATCATGAAGCTTAACCTAACCAGGCGTTTACACAGAAGCTCTGTACCTAGACCATAATCCAATCTGACATCGCTCTCATTTATGACACAGCATCACTTTAGGGCTATAGAGGCTATAGGAGTAAGTGGACTGGAACTACCTCGCTTCGTGATGTAACTTAGTTGTCCAGTGATGATCAGCCGTTGGTGTTTGGATTTTGATCTTCGTGCTGTATTGCATAAAACATTTTATCTTGTCACGTCAAAGAAATATTTTATGTTTTGAAGAGAAAGTTGATGGTTTCATTTATTCAGTATTCAGTGTGTATATACAATGTTTGCACTCATTTATGGTTTAAAAGCTGCTTGAAGGCTAGAAGTTCGACCAGATACCTACAGAAGTAAAGCTGCAAATAGTGATTATTTTAATTGATTCATCTGCTTATTAATATCTTTAGTCCAAAATCTTAAAGATATTCAGTTTATTGTCACGTAAAGTGGACAAAATCTGAAACTACGCCCAATTTAGAAGCTGGAATAACACAATGTGCGATATTTTAACCCAACAATTGACTGACACATTTAATGGATGTAAATTAATACATCTGTCTGTCAATCAAAAAGCAAATAATTTATTAAACTCAGTGAATGAGTAAACAGTTCATACACACCTGGTGTGTAATCAGTGTTGCACCTGAAGCCATGATGGAAATGTCCCGCTCTAGGTCTAGCAGTCTCAAATCAAGCAGCAGTTCTTTCATTTGACTTTATCACATATTCATCATGCATAAATTGCGTCGACTCAGTTTTTATTGATCGATGGACCTTTTTCATTGAAGACATTTTGACATGTGACGGCGGAAAAAGATGAATGATTGATGGATGAATTATAGTTGTTTCAGTGTCCTGGTGTTGTGCTCGCCTGCTCAATGTCACTGATGATGTTGACATGTATGAAATATTGTGGAATTTAAAAGCTGTTTGCATGGCTAATCATAAAGTAAATCAAACTAATATTATATATTTACATGCTGCTGTGCAAACTACGATGAACTTTACTTTTATCATGCCAAAATATGCAAAAATTGGAACAACTGGAGCCACTTGTGCCATTTTGTTTCTTTCCACTTGTGGAATTGTTTGACCATGTGGACACAGTCTCCCACTTTCATTCCTTCAGTCACCTTCTTGAAAAGGTCTAAGATATTTGCATATAAAACCTATTAAAATCTGTCTTTTATACATTTAAAAGAAGGGGTTTTTCTCCCTTCTGATCCCAAAAGTGGGATTTTCTTTTAACCTTTTCTACTTTAGCCTTGAAAACTGTTGGCTGGCTGGTTTGTGTGCAACAACCAGCAACACACATAACCATAAATGGGCAAGAGGCCGTTTGGTTGCATATTACAAATTTGCCGTATAATTGTCCAAAGAATGCTTCTAAAATCTGAAATCTTAATCTTATTTGATTAAGGACTAATTTGGAAAATCCATACGATCTACACAGCCGCTATGACATTTGGAATTTTGCCATATTTGGAATAATAGTGGAATATTATTATGCATTTAAACATAGTGACTTATTGGGCACTTGAATACACAGAGCCACCATTCAATGTTTTTAAACCCCTGTGCTTTTTCTACTATTTCAAGTCAAAATGTCTGCTTTTGGATTTTTAATCATCTGCAGTAAACTCAATCTGTTATTGGCTGTGTGATACTGTTGAAAGCTCCAGAACAAGCAGGTTAATGGACGCTGAGTGGGCATTGTTTCTTTAATTGGTGTTTCCTAGTTTCAGTAGACCAGTTCATTACTGCAGAGCACATATCTAGCTCCAGTTAGGCTCACTCATGTGTGGTGATATTGCAGACACATCTTTTGGCCATCTGCTGTGAAAACCTGTGACTTGACTCGAGGCTCAGAGAGCAGAGAGGTGGTGTGTACTGTAGTTACAGGTGGCAGGGTGGTGTTTAGCTTTTATCTTATCATTTTCTGTGTGTGTGTTCTGCTGTCATTCGTGCTTTGATGTAGGCTTCTTGCCAAAAATGCATCAGCAGATTTTTTTGCAAATGCTTTTACCCAAACGATCAACATGTGGGGTGATTCTGTGGCTGTTTTTCTCAGCTGAAGTGTCACATTTTTTCCTGAATTTATGATAAATGCAAGCATAGGTGGCAGGGGAGGGTCAGCCTATTTAATTTGTGTCTAATGCCCATCCAAGTCTGGGTGCATTGTTTGGGAACTTTTTATAAAATACTCAACAGCACACACAGGGTGGGAGTCACGTAAGCATTGCAAACTGTCACGTAACGGCCAAAAATATGAAAATATGAGGCCTAGTGATATATTAAAACTAACTAATCATTTTAAAGTGTAGGTATGACTTTTATTTCTATGCATACATGGAGAAGGCAGGTTTGTATATGATAACCTGAATGATGTTTTCCAGTCATATTGTCTGTTGTTATTAACATAATGTGTTCCAGAGCGGCACAAAGTCTTTTGCTGGACTTGAACCACAAACTGTTGGCTGATGGCGGGTTATCAAGACACCAAGACCAACTAGAATGTGTATCATTAATTTGATCTAGTTCTTGATAAGAACGTAATGTTGTCCATAGCAATCAAGATGCGCAACAGAAATGTGTTGGATCACTTGAGCAACATTTGTAAAGAGACGCTGTAGTCCGCCATTGTTGTTATGCTTGGCTAAGTTGGCGCTAGTGTTTCTGGGAAAGCACAGACGTATACAGACGTAAACAGTGATGTAATTTTATGGCAAACAGGTTCTGAGAAGCAACCAACTGATTTTGAAAGTTTAGAGTCTATATCTTAAAAAATTACATGAAGGCCATGCTACCATAGAGTCTAACATCACCACACTTAAATACAAGTAAGATGGTCGAATTCTACAAGTCTCAGCTTTCCAGTCATATTCAACCTATGCAGGTCCAAGACTGATCAGGGAGCTCATTATTCAAATATAGCATTTTAGAATCTTCAGAATCAATACGTTAGTACTGCACAGTTTTTAATGGCTCCTGCCAGCAATGGGGCAATGAGTGAAGCCTTTGCAACAGCCTGCAATCGGATGTCTTCAATTCAAATAATGAAGCAAAGCAGCTATCGCTGAGTTTCACCATTTCAGAATAATCTTCAGTTTGTCCTTCAGTCTTTTTTTTATCCAGCAAAACTACTGACACTGGGACAGAGGATGTTTTCTTTCTTCCTGAGAAAGGATATAATTCCTTTTAAAACTCCAGCTATTCACTCCACAGCATTACAAAAAATAACATCCAAGGACTCAGGTTGATTAAATCGACAGCCATTGAGAGGATAATTGGACAGTAGTGGCCTTAAGCCTAATGTCCCTCTGATGTTGTTGATGTAAGCCCCAAAAAGACACTCATTTGAAAAAAAAACTGTCTTTAAAACCCCTCACAAAATCCTCATCTCACTCCCTCTACCCACAATCCTTCTCCCAGTGAAGCCTTCCTTCCGCCGAAGCACTTCATTTATTTCTTTGCTCTGCTGCCAAATGAGCAGCTGGATGAGAGAGCGAGCGAGGGAGGGAGACAAGGAGAAAGACGAGAGAGAGATGATGATGTTGCCACTGTAGTCTATGGATTGTAGCTACAGACGGGACTTTGTTGTATTTGCATAACGCGAGTGCAGTCTGCATGCTGAGAAACAGCAGACGTAACACTGGAGGAGAATTCCTCGAATGGCTCTCAGCCTCCGACTTAACGTGATAATACTTCTCCGGCGTCGCGAGTGCCATCAAATACCTCTCCGATCTGCGACGTCTCATTGATTTCATCCGTCAATTTAGGCTGGCAAAACAAATGTAGAAAAAAGGGAGTGGGACCTTTTTTCAAAACAAAGCAGGGCGCATTTGTTCCCTCGATGAGAGGAAGCAGAACAGAGAGGCGACGTGATATCAGACTTTTTAACAGTCCGACCTCCTTCAGATCACAGACAGCAGAGAGGCAATTTAATATCCGCATGGGCAGAGCTGAGTAGAGGAGGGTTGAGCAAGGAGAACACTGGAGTTTTGTTCTGATTAGCTCTGCTTTTACTCTCTCCTCTTCTGTTCGGCCTCCCTCCACTCGGCTCCTTTCATGTTTTTTTCTTTTTCGTGATGCTCAGTTCTGTTTTTAGCTTGATGCATTTGGTGCGTCAGTAGAACACGCGCACGGATCCGCTGGCTTCATTAGGGGAAATTTGTCAATCACAACAATCAGTCAATCAACACTGAATAGTTCTGTCTATGGTGAGAAGAAATTGAATTTCCAGATAGTTTTGAATCATCAGGTGTACTGTGTCATAACTGTAATTGTGATCAAATGAGGAAATGGAGTGATGGGTAATAAAACACAAGGATGCCAGACACAACAAAGGCTTAATGAGATATTGAATGAACAGTAAGCCGGGCTGGCGGCGTGGGCCGATCAGTCAGCCACTTTGATCCAGAATAAAGACTTTTTAGTGAAATGTATGTGACCAGTTATAGGATGTGTTGCAATTACTTCTGTTCTGTAACATGTTGACTTTCAGCAGTCTTTAAAAAAAAATCAGTTTTTAATATTTAGTCAGGGATGCCAGCCAGGTCTCTGCTGTCATGTAAGATTAGTTATTCTTAAAAAATGACCCCATAGGTTGTTCGTAGCAGCTTGAGGCAGAGTATAAATCACTGAAGTTGCATTTGGGATGGATGGGTCGAACAGACATTGGACTTTGAAAACAACAGTAAACATGGCGGAACCACTTCTCGTAACTGCTTCACTTCCGGCATTTACGTCCATTTGTTTACTTTTTAAACAGTCTTTTATATCACATTACCAGGACATTTTTGCCCTAAGCCTATATCAGTGGTTTTGTAGGCTAAAATAAACAAAACTGCAGCCTTTTTTACAACCATGAACCGTACATGTATGTAAAACGACCTGTGCGCTATTTTTTAGAACGCGTCGCTCTGTACCGCAAACCCGGAAACTATATGTGTCGTTATGGGTGGTATTGACAAATGAGCTTTTCTGTTGTTTAGGTTGGACATCCTGTTGTTTGTTTTTTTTTTGTTTTTTCACATTTACAGTCAAACATCACAAAGGATGCAATAATGAAAATATGCACCTTACACACTGGATGACCGTATGACACCAAAAGAACAACTCATCCACTACTCAACCACACAAAATAGTCCACACATCAACGATAATCCATCTTTTTTTTTCACACTTCACAGTCCAGTGCATTATCTAGAGAAAAAAAAAAATCCGTTCAGCTCATAAATGCAAAACAAAATCAAACTCAATTTAGTTTGTAATCCAACATCAAAAAAACGCCTTCAAGTAAAAAAGGACTGTTTGCAGTTGTTGTGGTGTTTCTCTAGTTTCCGGGAAAGTTGTAAAGATATTTAATCTTCAAAGCTCCAAAATTAGTAATGAAAACCGTAACAATAAACATTGTTGTTTGAGGTTTCCTGTTGAACAGTTTAACTGACGCTAGACAGACAACAGCTTGGAGTTTTATTTTGTATCATGGCCAAAGTCAGGGATGTTAATTAGGTACGGCTGATTAAATTTGCCATCGACTGTTATCATCGCAGCTGGTGAAATCAGTGAGAAAAAACACATGGTTATAGATAGATGGATAGATAGATGGATAGACAGATAGATGGGGTGTAAATTGGTCTTCCCTCTCTCTCTCTCTGTAAGCGGAGAATGGCAGTGGGGGAGGGCAGAGGTCAGAGCCGCTCTCATTTAACACTCCTCTCCCGGCTTCCCTTCTCCTATTTTCCGCTATTTATTTGCTCTTTACTCTCTCTTTCTTTTAGCGGCCAACTGCACTTTTCACCTTCCTGTCTGTGCTTCATATTTAGAAATAAAAACATAGTCCTGTATAATGCATCTGCATCAGCAAACATCTCTGAAAGCAGCACATTGCTCTCTGTATAAGCCCGGCTCAGCGTAAACACAGAAGTCTCAATCCTACCTGCAGGCAGGACAGACATGATTAAGTCGTGCACGTCTGACAGCGAGTAGAGCTGCTCGTTATTGATCATGTAATCTACACGTTGGCCTTGAGTTATCAGAGCCATCGCGTGTGACAAATCAAAGGTTATCATGGAACAAGTGTCCGCTGCACGCTCCCCGAAGCTCTCCTCTTTGGCTCAGGTGAAGCACTTCAACATGCAGCACGTGATTCTTTTTGTCTTTCAGTCGTTCATCTGTGGTTAGTAGGAGTTGCTACAACTTCTCCCCCCTATTGTGCCAGAAACTATCCAGCAGATATACAGTAAAGTGTAAATCTGGAATCCAGTGTAAAACAAGCAGCTATTTGCTCTTCTGCTGTGAATGAAGCAGCGAGGCTAATAAATGAATGGATGCATGAATGAATCAAACTGACCCTATTGCCTTGGTGGAGGTCTGCGCTCTCCGAGTGCTTTTCTAGTTTACTGTTTAAACTGTCTTTTATAACAGCTAACCAGGAAGTTTTTTCCCCTAAACCTAGGTCAGTGGTTATTGTAGCATAAATTCGCAGAAACTGCAGCTTTTTTTGTATGTATAATTACGTATGTGTGTATGTGTATGTATAATTAGTACGCTGATATGTGTCATTATGAGAGGTAATGGCAAACTGTCGGTTCTGTCATTTAGTTTGGATTTTTGCAGTTCAGAAATTTTCAGAATGATCAACAATAAAATGCAGATAAATCCAAGACAAGAGTGAATAAATAATAATATTGATAATATAAATAATAAAACCACAATATTATAAAACACTGCATAAACACCAGACTCAACCGATGAGTTTTTAGGTTTAAAAACATCAATAAATTCAGATCCTCTCAGATGCTGCTGAACAATGGTCCAGCAGTGAGGAGCATCAGGGCTGAAAGCAGCACCGCTAAATGTTTTTATTCTGCCTCGTGAAACAGCTCAAAGAGAAGAACTGGAGGATCTGAGGGGCCCTTGTGGGTCGTAAACCAAAGCCGATTCTTTTCGACAAGAATTTGGTCTTAGTCAGCACTTGTGCAGCAAATTTCAAACAAATTGTAGCAGATTTATTGTATTCCAGAGAGGAGAGCGGTACAATGGTTTCGCCTGCTGGTTATAAAAGGGAGCATCAGTCTCTGTGTTGCTCTGTGAGGGAGAAACAATGCTGTTTTTGTGACATCCCACACATGGGCCTTAAAATTAAAGTCAGAACTGAAAATCACTGATTTTTCTGCTTCTTGGCTCGGGTTGAATCATAGCATGTTCAGCTCAGAGGCCAGTATCTCCGAGCCTTTGAACCGATGATTAGAGTTTCTGATTTATCCTGGTTGAGCTGTGAAAAATGGTGATATCCAGGCCCTTATAACTAAAATACAGATAAAAAGTTGGCTCAGTGGCATGAAGGTTATGTGTAGGACTAAAAATAATGACAATGTTGGTTATGGATTATCCATTAAGTAAAAAAAGAATTAATGAAATGAGAATAACAAAATTGTGAAAAATGTTGCTTATGGTGTCCAAACAACAATCTTAACCCCTAAATTATTACAAATAAACAGATTATTACATTTGAGAACTTAGCAGCAGTAATTGTGTGGTAGTTTGTGTGACTTAAACTTATCAAAATAAAATGTTCTGTGTTTGCAGCACCAGTGACGTGTCTCAATAAAGCTGTGCAGGCTGGATACGATTTTTTTTTTTTGCTCTGCTAGAGCCAGAATAAGAGTGCAAGAAAAATAAACACAACATGCACAAGCATGGATGAGATAGCAGCATCTATAAAGGTTCTTTTTTAAAATTGATATTGCCATATGTCTTTTTCTGATGTGACTGCAGCTTTGAAGATGACGTCGATGGGATGGATTCATCAGTCACTGCTGTCGCCTTCCAAAAGATAAACATGATGTCAGGCTGAATGATGAAATGAAAATGAAATGGCAGCTCAGGCAGATTTTCAGGCTGCTTGTGACCTTTCATCTGTGTAGACTAATGTTTTTTTTTTCTTCTTTTAACTGCTGTGGGCCGTGGCCTTGTTTATTGGCAGTAATTTAACAAAAGGAATTGATGTTTATAAATGCCACATGTAGCATAATTCATAGAACCGCCATTGGTGGGACCCATAGGGATGGGCAATACGGCCCAAATCGTCTATCATGGTATATACAATTTTATATCATGATAACAATATAAGACAGACAAGACAGACTAATTTGATTAAGAAATAATTTAATTTTACCAAACTGTACTTGTATTTAATAGTTTTCTTATTTGGAACTTCAATGGGCAACAAGCAAAAACAGTAAAACTAAAAATCTGCCAGAATTTAAGGTTTGTGGGAACAATTATTCCAGGTTTTAGGATTGATTTGGTGCATACTATTACAGTATATACGGTACACATCACCAACCCATTATCATGTCTCTCCTTTAGTTTTGTTTGTTTGTTTGATCACTCCCAGTGTGCACGACTGCCCCTGACATATTTTCCGGTAAGCATGAGGGATGAACTCGGTAAACCTCTGAATCCAGTCGGTTAATGAACGCTGAAAGGTCAGCGCTGTGGTGGAGTGGAGCTGAGTGGCTGATTCATTCATGACGCGCCGTCATGCGTCTGCACAACAGCGAGACTGAAGCTCGCTCACTGGAAACAAAAAGAAAATCACTCCATCAGTGCTCCTAAACTCGGTGACTTCGTGGTGTCTGATGGGCCCCGGCTGTCATTTTGGTCCTCTAATAGGGGTTATCGTGGGGTTTCTGGGTGTACTGTATATACAGGAGTTATATCTGGAACAAGCTCAAGCATCAGAACTGTATCCAGGCAAGTAGCTCATATCTAAAAATGTACTTATTTCTTTATTTCTTACACATCTTAACCCTCTGAACCCCAAGCAGTTTCAGGAGGTTTTCACTCGGGTCACATTTTACTCACTGTGGCCTCATTTTTCCCTGCAATATGTAAGTCCTGCACCTCCATGGAAACAATGCACTACGGGCTAGAAATAGAATGAGAAATAACTCAAATGTCTTTTGTGCTGTATGATACAGTTCTAATGCTATACGTCATTAAAAAAGAGAAAACACAATTTATTTTAAAACATTTTGGGAGAAAATGAATCTATCCATGCAACATTTTTCCAAGTGAACACAAGTTGTAACAATAATGGGGGAAAGAAATGGGGCTCTACATGCTATACATGTTGAATTATTTACATTTTTACAACCTCTCTTGTCCTCTCCTCTCTGCTCTGTGTAAACAGCCTGCAGTTTGTTTGAAGATCCTCTGAATTTTGTCAGGTTTCTGTTGGTGTCAGCTGAGTGATTAATGGCCTCCCATTTGCATTGAGGAGCACAAAATCTGGTCTGGTTTAATTTTGGCGAAAATATAAATGACACATGTAGAATAAAGTTATTTTGAAGAGATATCGCAATTTTAAGCATAAATTTGGTGGGCGATTATCACACGGTTTATTCAAAGACCGTCAGAAGTTTGAAAATATTCTGTTTGACAGTTTTCTGCAATTTTTTTATTTCTTTTTTTGTTAACGGAAACATTTTTTCAAAACCACTGGTAGGTTTTGGGGTTGAGAGGGTTAAACAAAGAATTGAGAATACCAACATTTATTTAATATTTTCTTGATTGATTGAGCATTTTGTCCAGGAGACTTTATTTATTGTTTTGTTTTCTCTGATCCTCAAAATCCTCAAAAAACCCAGTCCCCAAAAATATTTCAATCCATATCAAAAAGACATAAGAACCAACCAAATATTCACATTTGAGGAGTTCAAACTTGTTAAGTATTTTTCCTTTAAAAGAAAAAGTAAAACATGAATCACTTCAGAATAGTTTCTGATTAATTTTCTCTTGATGAACTAATTCATTAAGTGATTAGACGAGCTGATTGTTGCAGCTCTTTTTTAAGATGAGAGAATGTGGGAGAAAGATTACTTGTCATGTCTGATATTTTTTAAATGTCCGTAAGCTGTGGTCCTGGAGAAACCCTGGTTGTAATATTCATCTGGGCTGAAACACAGACGATGATACAATAAGAACAGTAGGTCATTTATGCACAATATGTTGTCTCCTTTCCATCCTGCCCTGCTTCTTAGTGACGTGACCCAGATCCTTCGTGATGACAGTATGTAGTGTGCTCCGTCTTTGTCTCTCTGTTTCCATCCTTCCTCTCCCTCCCCCCCTTTTCTCTCTTCATTTTTATGATATCACTCAGTGGGGGGAGATAAATCTTCAGTGTGGCCCCAGCTAGACTGTGGTTTTCTCTGCAAATTGATTCGTAGTGTTGAAAAATGATCTGTTTGTGAACTTAAGATAAACTGAAGTACTTCTGACTATATTTTAAAATTGGAAACCAACATAAATACATAAAAAAAAGTGTAATTTCATGTGACATGCTGCTTTTAGGTGACCTCTTTTTATGTGTAGTGGATGCAGATTTTGCCTCTTTTCCAAAACACATTTGACACACACCGTCGGAGCCGGTAGAGCCGAGACGAAGATAACTTCTGTCCGTCCCTCTGTGCACCGGTTGGTTTGTGGGAGATGAACTTGCCTACAGCAAGATGTGCTGGAGCCATGAGAGAGCTCAGAGGCTCCATACTATCAAGTGTAGCATGGCTAATGCATTTTTGATAAGACCGGGAGGGCTGGGTTGTAGGTTAAAACGCAAGGGCCCGAGGCTCAAGAGACCGAGGGAGAGAGAGAGTAAAGGAGGGAAAGAGAGAAGAGGGAGGAAGAGAGAGACTTTCTCTGGCTGTGATCTTCATCCAGCTAAAAATTTTGGCTTTACAACCAGTCTTGTTTTTCATATGGTGTTGACAAATTATGGAGAAAAATTACATCCACATTGTTTAAACCCACAATAAACCTTAACAACACCAACACATTATCATCTTCTTCAAGTGTCCAATTGTCCCTCTGTTTTAGCTCAGTTTTTAGTCTCCACCACTTCCTGAGGGAAAGATCAGGCTCTTTAGCTGCTAAGTACTCCACACTGTTCACCATCTAGTTGCTGTCTGTGTTGGCGTACAGTTTCCTGCTGGACAGGTATTATAAAGTGGAGTTTTAGAGTGTTTTCATTGAAATGGCTAACTGCCATATGGTTGAAAATTTTGTTATGAGAGCAGACCAAAAAAGTAAAGTTACAGGCTGGAAACTATAACAACTACAATGAGTTTAAAGTTGCTATTTGACAGTTTTTGAAATAAGTTTTCCAGCAGGGAAATCCAGTTGGTGCACATCAAGTGTGGAGCTCCAGTCAGCAGCCAGTTAGCTTAGCTTAGCACAAAGACTGGAAATGGATGGAAACAGCTAGCCTGGCTTCGTCTAACAATAACAAAATGTGCCTACCAGTGTCTCTAAAGCTTAACAACATGGTACATGTCTTTTTACGTATTTTTACAATAACCCACAGACTATAATAGAGAAGTTACATAATCATTGTAGTCACCCATTGGTTTGTGGACTTTGTGGGCATTTTGGCCATCACTATCTTGTTATTTGGCTCCAGAAGTGACCGTATTTGGAAAATACGGTGAAGCTTGGGAGGAGGACACATTATCAGCTAACACTAATACATGTTAGCTTGATTAGTAAGGCGTAGCTTTAATTCAAAATGAACATCCGACTCCTAAATATGTCATTTAGTACAACTGAAAGCTGAAAAAGACTTTTTAAAGTTACAATTAACTTTCATGAACTGAAAACACACTGAAACATTCAAAGTTCTAAGACAAAAACACACAGTAGTGACGCCCTAAAGATGCTTTCGTATCTATTTTACTCTAAATGGGACCATCATTTACTTAATGAACATCAAGCTGCATTGAAGAAGACTTGAAATGGTCGATTAACTGTCTCGATAAACTGACTAGGAAAATGTTTACTGGGGTAATGAATCAAGTGAGAAGTTATAAAACTGAACTTCCTTTGCAGCCAGTGGAGTCGCCCCCTGCTGGTCATTGGAGAGAATGCAGCTTCAGGCACTCCTTCACTGGGTTCACCTTTCAGAGCGTGGGGGTTGCAGCTCGTAAAAAACAAAGTTTCTGGGTTACATGGCAGACAATATCTTGGTCTTGTTATATTAAAAATCTGATTTCCCAAAATGTCAAACTAGTCATTTAAGCTCTATAGAGACTTAATGGCTAAAGAAAAATAACTCAAGTGGTCAGAGGTCGCTGTCAAAGCAGTAAGACAAAGCAAATCACAGAAGGATGAAAGTGGGAGTCAGTTGTCTGTTTTCTTCCACATCAGTTGCTAAAGATGAGTATATCAAATAAACAAAACAAGGCTTGTAGCCCGAGGGCTCCGCTGAGAGCATCTGCTAAGTTCTGCTAAAGAAACGCACTGAGATAGAGATCACCAGTATTCGTGTATATATAAAATCTATATGTGTGTGTGTGTTGTTTGTTAAGCATCTGTCAGTGCTGCTGGGAAAGGACGGCCTCCACTCTGTTGCATTAAACCTTATTATAAATGATCAATGATGATGTCACTGACAGGAAAGTGAAGGCCTGTGTACGGACTCTTATTATCCCTCATTATAGAAGTACAGTATGTATTTCAGCCTCAGGCTATAGAACTGTATTACTTTAAATTCAAGCAGCCCATCTTTAATGCAGCCCTTTTCAGCGATAGTTTGACGTTTTTAGTTTTTGCATCTGCACCTGATTCACTTAACCTAATGCTCGCCTCCCCGTTCTTTCATCCCTCTGATCTCCTGCCGTGTGCCTCAGCAGGGCGACAGCGGTTAAAGCCACGCGTGCCCTTGTGCGTCCTCGCGTCCCGAGGTCTCTTGAGCACAATGTTTCTGTACCTGAACCTAATACTTAACCAAAGCCTTCTTAAATAACATGTGAAAAGGTTATATTTTTAACGCAGGTGTAAAGGATGTGTTTGACTAAAGTTGGATGGTTTGTTGCTAGGGAACATGTCTGTGTTGCCCGATTCACCTGGTGAGAAGACGAACTGATGCAATTAGAGATGTGAGAACGGCAGAGAAGACGGTCGGAAAAAGTTGTTAAATGTGTGAAGTTGAGAGTAAGAGGTGTTTTTCTTTATGCTTAGGCTAACAGACAGCTCATTTATGGCTCTTGTATAATTGTGATTTAAAGCTTTAATTTCTTTGATATATTAAAGAATTTCTCCTTATTGCTAAATAATTCGAAGAAAAGATCAATTTCCTTTAACATAACTGATGCGTCTATGATGCGCAGCAGGCTGATGAGTTGCCGCATTACCAACAGCAATAGATATAGTAATTTCACCGTATCTGCAATAGATAATAATGCAATAATTATGTTTTCTGTTTGATTAATTATGGCAAAACTAGTATAAAGACAATTTTGGACAATTTTGAGATAATGATTATTTTAGATTATTTGTATTTTTAACAGTGTTTTATTTTTTTCAATTTTTAATATAATTCATCTGAGCGCAACACGTCTTTACCTTGCTGTCAGACAGCAACGTTTATGTTTATATGGAGGGAAGTCAAGCCATTTTCTATACTGTCTTGAAGGTCACCAGACTACATCGACAGAAATAGTCATTTTACTTTGCATAACATTGGAGTTGCTGGTCTAGATTGGCCTTGAGCGGCTAGCTTGTTTGTGTTATTGTGTAACTTTGGTGAATCTGAATGAACCATTTAAAACACACTATAACACTAACTGACTAACTGATTGAAGCAGCAGCAAACCAGCAACTCCTGTGTTCTGCAAAGTAAAATGAATGGTTTTGTCAATGGAGTCTGGTGGCCTTGAAGAGAGAACAGTTCCCCCCCCATGTAAATTTAAACAGGGTTGTCTGACAGCAAGAAAAAGTGACAAAAAATATTCTAAATATACAGTACACCTAAAGTGATATTGATTCTTTTTTTGGCACATTTAGCTGCTGCCCCTGTCCACAGCAGGACATTTCTTATCCCGTGTGCCATTACTCCTGCCTGCTTCTCCAAACTGGGGGCGTTCAGCCAGCATCCACTGTCAGTAATACACTGACTAAGTACCTCATACAACCCGACATCATAAAATCTGAATCATCCTTTTAAGTTGCACTTAAAGGTTCCTTGACGTCACACATCGACATTTACTTAATCTGAGCTCCGCTGTAGACCGACTGTTTAAATTCCCCGGGTGGCTTTTGACTCTTTTTGGTCCTGCAGTATGCTGTAGCTGAAGCTGAACTCAGCCCACAGATGTTTTAGTGCAGCTGACCAGTGGTTAACAGTGGGAGATAAAAAAGTCTCCAGCTCTGCACTTAATGCCGTAAACTTTAAATACAACCACCTGACCAGTGGAACAGACTGGGATGCTATTAAGCCGTAAATGTGTGCATTGTGAAGCCTGAAAGCATCAAATCATTCGTGTGATTCTAACAGACATTGCTGCTTGACACCTTGATGTTTTCGAGTTGTCCCTTCACATTAAAAGCCCTCGGTTCATCCACAGACCGTCTCCCCTTCCACCATATGCTCGCTCTAGCCTCGATGAATTATGTACCTTCACAAATTACCAGTCTGGCCACCCGTCTGGCAACCAATTAAAATTTTAAGATACAGATGTTGTAGACGTTCTGTGAGCTTTAGCTGGCACTTCATCTGAATGTGCTTTTTGATACGGGTGTGTGTGTTATGTCCGAAAGTGACGCATCCGTTACATTTATGTGACGAGCTGGAATTATTAAACAAGTACAGTGACTTAAAGAGTCCCTTTAAAGATGGTAAGTGTTCACATGCATGCAGACGTCTCCCAGCCTCTATACTTATGGCTGATCTGTGGGAACATACACACACTGTCACTGAATCATGTACATGTGTCCTCGGCACCGTTTCATCATCTTACATCCATGTTGTTGCGTGTCCTCTGCAGCCTCTCTGTGCTAAAATAACATAGAATTCCACTTAGTTGACTAATTCATATGCTGCACGCTGTTGTTCAGGTCTGTGAGAGTCACAGCTGTAATTGTGTACAAAGCAAAGCCTGAAACCACAGTACTACAACTAAGCCCTGCAGTGTTATTAAAATGTAAATTTTTAGAGCTTAAAGGATGAACTTGGCAAAAAATAAGTTTAACATTCAGTAGAGTATTTTTTTTATTCATAAATCAAGTTATCACTAATAACATTATCAGTGTTGTGCATTTTCAACCCCTCACATCAAAAAATACAAAGAGAAGCTATTTTTATTTTTTACAGTTGCTTTACAAACATTTTGACCAGGACCAATACTGATTTCAGAGGGGAAATGTTCACAGATTACCTATATGATTCTGATGATATGGCCCCAATATAGGTTGCTTTCTTTAACACAAACATAATGCCTTTCTTAAATAATATTTAACATGATTATATTATGCATCACATTGTGACTTACTGCCTATTCACCCTCACTTTCAGTCTGCTGGACAAACTATGCAATGATGATATCATAAATCACTGCAAGCTTATTTTCTGCATTATATGTTGTGTAGAAAACAGCCTTATCTCATAAAATTATAAAATGTGTGAAAATTACGTGCCACCAGCACAGAAACAATGCCAATGTAAAGTCAAAGGGGCTCCTTTTTCGTGCTGGGCTCACATATTCCCTTGTGGATGGCGTACTTTCACCCAGGAGAACAGGGTTCGTGTCCTGTGTTAAAACAAAAGTAAATAACTTCTTACATAGCTTCCATTTCTACGTAACCTCTGTGGCTCACGGTTTGTGAATTAGGTTTTCTTACGTAATCCTACATTGTTTAGGTAACTTTAGAACTTGCATGTTTTTTCATGACTTGACATTTTTTGCGGAAGTTACGTGGCTTCACTTCAGGCATTACCGATAATGTATTTACTTTTAAACTGTCGATTATATCGCTTGACTCTGAAGTTTTTTGCCCTAAACCTGGGTCAGCGGTTTTGTAGGCTAAATTCACAGAAACTGCAGCCTTTTTTACAACAACAAAACGTACGTGTTTGTAGTATGACATGTGTGCTATTTTTAGAACATTCCACTGTTTCATGTAATTTTCACACATTACGTGCCACAAGCATGAATCCGGTGCTAAAAAAGCTTCGTCATTTCACGTAATTTTTAGAGCAGGTTGGTTAAAAATGTTTTTCAACATGCCTTCGTGTCTTAAGGCTGACGTCCAGAAACGTCCCACATACAGCAAAATGAAAAGAAAAGAGAAATACAGGTGAGGGCAGGGCCTCTGCAGCACCACCACACACTTTTCTACAATTCTATACACTGTTTTTGAGGAAAATCCTGCCAGTATAGTTCAAGTGTAAAGATCTTGACTGTTAGTTTCCAACACCATGTTTATGCATACTTAAAACAACATGTCTGACTATCTATTTTGCGAGCTGCATGCAGTGGTAGGACATGTTGTCTGCTGTCCTTATGCCCTCCGTTTTGCCCCAGTGGCTATAATTTTTCCCTCCACTGACTGGCACTTTCTGAACACACTGTTTATTTTCTGGTGACAAATACAGTGCACAGAGAGAAAGTTTTGGGAAAT
Source organism: Serranus cabrilla (assembly GCA_903364295.1). NCBI lineage: Eukaryota > Metazoa > Chordata > Actinopteri > Perciformes > Serranidae > Serranus > Serranus cabrilla. Next base: position 331,479 of record CAFUXE010001073.1, read on the forward strand.
GTACAATCCCTGCGCCTCCTGTCACAGCTGATGGCAATAAGCCTGAAAAGGTGTTAAGAGTTTCCCCTGACGGCACATTTCAAAATATAAATCCTAAAGTGCGAAGGAAAGTGTCGGCTCCCAGGTGAGACAGGGAAAAAAAAGTTCCCAAAAATGTTTGCTTCACAGCTTACAGATGCATCTGTCACGACATTTCCCCTCTGACTGCATGAATGTTTGTATGTCGGGATAAATGTAGCATCGGAAGGCCGGAGAGCTGCATTTGTGTTGTATGGATGAGCAGTATCTGAAAATGTTTCATATTTATTAAATTATGTGTTCAAAGAGCTCATTTGGCTTGTAATTCATCTAGAGAAGAGTAATATGATTACAGCAACAAATAAGAACAAGAAAGTGACATTAATATTGAAATATATTCTCCCATCATTTGCAAAAAAGAAATAGATATGACAGTCTGTTAAGTTTTATGCCTCTTCCCTCTCTTTCTGAGGTCATTTGATGCCGAATATTTGAATATTCTATTAAAAGCTTTAGTAAAACAACATCTCAAATTCTGCTTGAAACACTCAACTCTTTTTATTTATTTTTTATTTTGTACCCAGCTCTTATGTGAAAACTTGCCAAAGCATCGTGAAGATGAGTTTGTAGAAAGAGTTGTCACATTCATAGTCAACATCAGTGGGTGAGGCGATATGCTGCGTTTCTTTTTGAAAGATCAGATGCAAAGAATTGTGTGAGGGAGTCAAGGGTAAAAGTTTAATAAATGCCAACACAAGTTCCCAAAGCACAAAGTTATGTGTTCAAAATGTTTATTTAGTTAAAAACCCCAAAGGTTACATGATACCGAACGGATAAAAGCAGCAAGATGCAACCAGAAAATGTTTTTACTGCACAAACAACTTAAAATGTTCATTGATTTGTATGCTGTCTATCAGCACTGTTAGTTCAGACAGAGCACTAACATTGATTTTACATTAGTTGAGTCATTTACTGGCTGTTTGGCTTCCAGCTGTGTTTTGGATAATAGTGATCAAAGCTTTAACTTCTTTCATATATTAAAGAATCTCTGCTTATTGCTAGTAATTGAAAAAAAGTTCTCTTCATAGTCACCAGACTACATTGACAAAAACAGTGATTTAACAGTAGTTTTTTATCTAGTGCTGCCTTAATTGGCTGGCTTGTTTGTGCTACTGTGTCTTTGGTGAATCCGAACTAAAAATTTAAAACATCAAAGTCACACAATAAAACAAACTAACTAACTGACTGAAGCAGTTGTAGACCAGCAACTCCTGTGTTCTACAAAGTAAAATTTGTGTTTTTTTCAAGGGAGTCTGGTGGCTTTGAGGCAAGCACATGTAACGGCTTCAGTCCTCCGCCCATGTGTGCATTGTGATTTCTAAAAGCATAAATTGCTGCTTGGTACCTTGATGTTTTCAAGTTGTCCCTTCGTTATTATTTCCTCATTGTCACATTTAAAGGAAAAGTGTAACATTTTGGAATGACGACCCAATAAAACAGCTAATTTACTTTATTCGTGTCAGTTATTGTACAGATTAAACAGACAATAATGTGAAAGTGTGTTCATTTTCCAGTCTATTTGCTAAGCTGGGCCAAACTATTCCTTCCATAATCCTTTTTAACTTTATGTGCATCATTTGAATTTTAGTTTCAATATATTTTTAATAGTTTTTTTTTAGGGTTTTACCAAAAACTGTAATGAATGCTGACCTTGGTGAGGTGTCACCCACACCTCTTTATCCCGCTGGCTCATTTGAGCTACATCCTCTTTCACAATTTCTCCTTTGCTGTATTATAATTAATCCACAAGCCATTGAACAATGAGCTAGCACGGTTGTTAACCTCTCGACAGCGGCTGCTCCCTCTGCAGCTTCATGTAGAGATTAGTAAGCCCGCTGCTCTCTGTGGTCACAGGAACACTGAAATCCTTTCAAATGACAGAGATTGGCCACATGGGGACCGAATTCTGACTTCATTTTGATAAAACGGAGGTATGATGAAGTGCTGCCCCCTTGATTGGTTTAAGTTGTACTGCTCCATCATTGCTTTTGTTTATAATCTTGATCTGTAACCTCAGACTGTCCAGTCTACTCTTTTAGAAACCGCCTTGAAACTTAACAGAGACACAATATTTCATTGCTTTTCTCTGTGGGTTCCTTGGCCTGTGCGATATGATCAGGGACTGTTATGAAATTTATTGCTGTTGTTAAAAAGGGAGTTACAAGGATCCTTGAATAAACTGGTTACATAATGGGTCTATTTCTCTCTGTCGCTGTGGCCATCTCTGTCTTCTCTTCTCTCCCCCTGACTTACAAGCTTCAGAGACTTTATAGACTCATTCCTGACTTTGTTGGTGACATTTACATATTAGGTTGAAAGAGAACACTTGGCACAACCTCGTACACACACTGAGATGTCACGAATAGAGAAGAAAATGAAGAGAGATGGGAGCAAGTGAATGACAACAGATTTCTGCACTATTTTATCATCTTTAGTTTTGTTCTGCTGACCTTTTTCAAGACAAAAAAAAGGAAAACCCAAGATCGTACTTGTTGTCTGGTGAAAAGTTAGTCAAATGTCTGCAATATAAAGCTGAGGTGCAGATGGATTTGGTCCTCATGGGCTTCGTTTTCTACCCTGATTAGTCCCATGCAAGTGAAATAAGATCTCAGTCCCGTCTGTGCTTTTATTTTTTCCCTTCCTCTTTCAGGGCACTTTCACATGGTTTAACACCTGTTGGACACAGAGGGCAACCCGCCCCTGAGCTCTGTAGTTGAGGCAGAAAATGGGGCAAGACTCCTCTGTCTGTCTGACTGATTATCTGTCCGACTGCCTCACTACATGAATTCACTCTCGATACATTACGTGCCAGCCTGTTTAGCCATTGAAGAGCAGCGCGGCTGGGGAAATAAATCCTGACCTGCACAGGCATTATGGTGCGACTGGTGCGCGGCGTCCCGGTCAGCATCTCATTAACTCGCAAGTGTCACACACACACATGCACACGGTGAAACACACTCTCCCCTCGAGGCTCAGTGTTGGCAGTCTTAACTTTGCTGCCCACAGACAAAAGACAGAGGAAGCCAACTCTCAGGACAGACAGCAGCCGTCAGCTCGGTCACCAGACATATGGTGCAATTTGACGCTGTTTGCCTCACTGAACCAGCCAAACACTGATCTTAGTTTATGCTGCATATGACCTCACTGGGTTGATGATTGTAATTTTTTACATTATGTTGAATTAGGGCGGCATGTGGTTCTAGGTTTGAAACTTGGGGCTCTTCTGTGTGGAGTTTGCATGTTCTCTCTGTGTCAATGTAAAAAAATAATACAATAATATATATTTTGACTATAAAACTATCAGAGTGGGTCCATCCTGCAAAATGGGTACTTTTACTTTTGATACTTTTTGATGCTGATACTTTTGTACTTAACTTAGTTTTGAATGCAAGACTTTTACTTGTAGTGGAGTAATTTCACAGTGTGGCTTTAGTACTTTTACTTAAATAAAGGATCTGATTCTGAAGACTTTTTCCACCACTGCATGCAGGTTGGGTTAATCAGCAAAGCCCCTGTATACACCCTTACATGTCTTATTGTTAATATAACCTAACTAATTTTAAGACAACCTCTCAAACTTTAACAGATCCGTCCTCAAACTAAAAATTTCCTAATAAACTTCCAGCTAACTTGAAACAACCATAGACGCCACCCAGATTAGAGTTTATTGTTGAAATAGGAAGCTATGGATCATGACATCTAATGCCAGCTCTTGGTAGTTGACAGTATAAAGTACAATAGTGCTACGAATGTGTGCAGGAACCAAAAAAGACTTGAGGTTTGATTTCAAACTCTCTGTATTTTGAAAACCATCCAGGCCAAGTCGAAAATCTGATAAGTGTGAACAGAACTGACCAGAAATAGAGTGGATCATTAAAAGGCCTAAAATGCCTGAAAGTCTGAAATTGAAACTAGTATCTGCTAATGTCTCTTCCTTGCTGATGGAACAGGCACATTTCCAGAAATGCGAGATATTTTCTAACATTTGCCAAATTTGAATGATCATCCGCGGGGATGTCTGTGATGATGATTACCACTGGAGAAATTCTGAGCTGACACATGCATTAGATATCCATTTCTTTCCAATATCCAGCATTAGTATTTCAGCATTTATCACTCCTTCTCTTTCTTTCCCTCTGACTGTTGGTTTTTCATGAGAAAGTCTGCTGTCGGTCAGGGTTTTTATCGCCTACTTCAACCTCATCTTCTTATTTTCTCTCATTGATTGGAAAACCCATAAAGCTTACAATAAGCATTGCCTGTGGGAAAGCTCTAAGTGCCCCCCTTTTCTCTCCTTTGCTCATATGTTCACTGCATTTTGTATTCCCACTTGCCGTCTCATTCCATCATAAATGCTTTTTAAACCACTTGACTGGAAAATTGACTTGGCATGTCAATTCGGCTGAACAGCTCAGAGCTTTTTGTTTGTCGGCTTCTGTAGATGCTTTTGTTGTTGGTTCTGTTTCTGTCAAATCCTTATGTGTACTTCTATTTCTGCAGAGAGGGAACTTCTTAATTTATTTCGCCGCTATTCAACCGGGCGTGTCAAATAAGAACAAGGTCACTGAATGCAAAATGAAATGCCAAAGGAAGACCAACGATGTTTCGGTTTGGTTCAGTACAGCGAAGCACTGCTGTAATTAATGGCACCTCACCTGCACTGGTTTAAGTAATCAGTTAAAACACTAACTGCACACAGTCGTCTTATTACTTAAACAATTGACAAATTAGTGTAATTAAATTGTATTTTAATGTCATTTAATGGCATCCCCCTAATTCATTATTTCTGTGTCTTTTGTTTTCCCTCAGGTGCCTGAGACTTTTCGGTTTAAGACTTCCAGGAAAGAGGGAAGTATTCTGGAGATCACCAACCAACAAACTCTGAGTCCGAGTTTGAAGAGGACATCTGGACGGATATGTCCGCAGATCTTCGACTCTACACTGATGAATGTTTGTCGGCAGCTTCCACATGCGCGGCATCACTCGGATCGCTCATCAACTGGAAGTTTTAATCACTAGTCATTGGACTTTTTGGCCTTTGTCAGCCTCATTGGTAATCGTTGGACTAACTGGTGTTCTTTGGACTAATTGGTTGTCTTTGGATGAATTGGACTAGCTTTTAACTTTGGGATACCAAACGGCTGCAGCAGCAGCTTGACACTTGGATAGTGACGAATCCAACTTATGATTACATGCTCATATCAGCAAATTTGACCTGAAATCGAGGCCTTATGTCTTAGATTATACTATAATTACACTTAAGTATGTCAGTGAATGAGTTCCTGGATCATCTCACTCAGGGATTGAGGCTAATTAAAACATTTTAGTACTTCTGTCATGCAGGAAATCTGGGAACGCACCAGAAACAAGCTGGCAACTTCAGGTGTATCTGACTGTGTGGCCTCCCTCTCCTCATCCATGACCCTCCCATGACCTCTGCAGAAGTCAGATAGTTGGGTATCAGCTAACCGCATGTCCTTACCAGTGATCTAATAGCTGCTGTCAGGATGAGCGCATGCCTGTAGCCGCGCCGCGCCAGCGTTGTCGAGGCTGGCGGTCATCTTCCTCGGCCATGACCCGGCTGATGTTGGGCCGGACTCTGGAGCGCATCTGTAAAGGCGTCCTGCTGCTCTGCCTGCTCCATTTCCTCATCATGATGATCCTGTACTTCGACGTGTACACGCAACGCTTCGACCTCTTCAGCCGCTTCAACAATGGCCGCAACGGATCCAGGAATAACGTCAGCGGAGCAGCAGGGAACGGACACCATTTTTACTATTACAACCTTTCCAGGCCCAACGCGACGTTAGCCAGCTACCTGGCCACAGGGGAGCAGCTGGTGCCGAGCGTGCAGCCGGAGACCAATCAGACGCCTTCGCCTAAACCGCTGCCGCCGTGCCCTGAGATACCGCCCGGCCTCGGTGAGTAGTAATGTCAAGAGTTCTCCTCCACTTCCATGTCAAGCTCAGGCCACAAAATGGTTATTTTCAGTCAAAAAGCAATGAAGCTCGTAGCCGCTAGAACAGCTCTCTTGAGTCTGAACAGTCTGGTAGGTGCACCTGCCACAGTCAACCGAACTACTGTCAGTCCTCAGCATTTTCTTTGGCATTTTGTGGTGAATTTCATGATATCATCCGCTCTGCTCTTTCAGGTTGCATTTGTTGATGAAGCCTCCTTACTTGCACTGTGTCACCTATAGCTATTGACAGTGTTTGACTGTTGGCAACATCATATTTTAAAAGTCCTACTGTAATGCATAAAGTTGGCAGTTCGTCATTCGGGTCTGGTGGATTAATGCATATTATGTCAAGATGCCACTAAAACCTTCCAAAGTATGGCTATAATAAAAATAGATGCGGGGCTAGCATTTTACACAATTGAATACATCCCATTATACATTATACTCTGTATAGGTAAGGGTTCTTGTACTGTTATCCTTAATTTTTCAGTGATACCCTGCCCTAGTGTCAGTTAGAGTATATCCTCAGACTTTTCTGCTCTATTTATGCTGAAACTGATCATTGAAGTGAATATCTTCGCTCTTCCTGAAGCGTTAAGCACCAACAGTCCACAGCTGTATGGGATCCCTTTTTTTATGCCTCGAAGGTGTGACAGGTGTTTTTATCAGTCTTGCTAATGAAGTCATAAAAAAAACATGATGTTTTAATCAAGATTGAGTTTTTCTGCATTTTGCAGGAAGAAATCGATTAAAATCATGAATAGAGAGCCCAGCTTTGTTTTTACTGTAAAAATGTCTTGTCCAAATGGAAACAAAGAGGATTTCCCTTGTGTCTCGTGTATTGGGTGAATTATGTTCTGCCTTTGAAACGAACACCATTGTTGTATCTATTCTGTGCTGTAAACTCCTGTTATTGGTCGTTATAGTTTATAGTCGTATAGAAGTTTTTGATCTGCAGCTTGAAATGTGGCTTTTCTATTTTAATTATGTTCTCTCTCGCTTAATCACCTTTTCTGCTGACCTGTTTGTTTGATTTGTTCATCCGGCCGGCTTGTTGTATGTGTTATTATGGCCTGTACACACTGTACGCCCGATAACGAAGGATTTGCACATCATTGATTAGTGTAATAAATAGGGTAGATGAGACCTTGATTGGAGCTCCAAGCTGGAGCGTACTATTTTATATTCAGTAAATAAATGCATCTTCAGTCTTATTCCAATTAGCGGGAGAGCAAGTGTATCCGTAATTTAGTTTTTCCGGGTCAGCCCGCAACATAAAATGGATTTAATGTCAACGATTTACACTGTGGTATTTCAACCTTATAGACTCACAGCGGGGCCATTAGCAGAGATTCATGCAGTCACGACAGCACACACAGAAACACACAAACACACCTTTATGAGATTTCTTTTCTGCTTTTGTTTTCTTAAAAGAACACACAAGTGGAACTAAATTAACGAAGACGCTTAGAGCTGCAGCTGCTGTAGAGTTATTTATTCCATGTTTCATAAGTTGTTACAATCTGCACCAGCTCGAAAACACACATGAAGGTTAAAAAAAGAAAAATTAAATAAAGAAAAGGTGTGTGAAACAGTAACCGCAAGTTTTCAAACAAAGCTCATAATCCTCTTTGTCCTTGGAAAAAAACAAAATCCTTACATCATCACTATAAATGCATTTTTTTTGTTTGGTTTGCTCAGTAAAAAACTTTCTAATTAAGTACAAGTGGCATTACATTCACAAAAACATGTGACATACATGTCTTGGGAAACAATATTAGTTCCCTTGAATGCACACTGGTGCTGTACACATACCTGCACACACACATACACACACACCTGCACACACACGCCTCATTATCATCACTATCCATCCACCCAACAAATCAGAGGTTGATTGAGTCGCACTAAGCTTCGGGTTTACTGAATCTATAATTACACAGTGGACACACACACGCTCTCTGTCATGAATCCTCACAGACATCAGTGCTCAGGAGGGAGGAACTCACTCCTGCTGTTTCTAATTTACATTAACCCGAGAGGCCTTGACCCCGTCACCTCATCCTGATGCCAATGAGGCCGTAAAAACCTGCTATATTATTAAAGAAATTATCATTTGTACAGCAGTTACTCACCCTGTGATAATATGTATTCTTGAGGAGAGCTGTGTTCTCTCCACAGTGAGCGAAGAATCCGAGTAAATACTTGATGAACTGAAGTAATCGAGGGCTGCGTTTAAGTTCTCACACAGAATCAGTCCTGACGATCCTTTTATATGTAATTGGTATAAAAATTAAGGTAGAACATGACATTTTCCGAGATGGTTGTAGGACCATGAAAATCTCATAATTTAAACACTATCCAATTGCAATTCGATCCCCCAAAAAGCATCATAATGACGGTATAAAAGTCTATCACTCTGTTTTCATTCCAGTTGCTTATAATTTAGTTGTTGCTTCGCTCACACAGCCTATTAGTACCTCTGCCACGGAGGTTCATGCTGCATGTAGTTGTTGATGCGACGGATTTATCTTCCTTTTGTCAAACAACACTCAGCTGCACTCTGCTGATGAAATTAAAGTATGTTTCTTATTTTCTCCCACCTGTTCCATCTGTAAATGAGCTTTGTAAACTTAATCCCTGGCGCGCGCCTTTGTGCCACTGTCAACATTTTTCTCCACTCTTTCTTTTTTTTTTTTTTTTACTGATTGCTTTTCTCATTTGATAATGAGGTTTGTAACGTGCTTTGAAATTGGGAGTGGGAGATAAAGCTGTCAGGTTGATTTGTCTGGAGCTGAGGTTCGCTGATTCCATTATTTGGCCTGGAATTGGCTGTCACTGACTCTGGATTTGGCATTCACACCAGGCACAGGTGTACTCTTGTAGCTTATCTCTGCCTTTTCTGTGTGATGGAGTGGCTGCCTGGGGGCTGTAATGAGCAGGAAGGCAGAGAAAGACTGAGCGAGTCTGTTTTTCAGTCACAGGTGCAGAGAAAGAGAGAGAGGGAGATCTAATGGATGGCGGTATGATGGTTGGTATGAAGTGAGACAGACAGAGAGGCGGGATGGAGTGAAGGAAGGAACAGCAGGTGGAAGAGGTGAGGGGGTGCTGAGGGAGAAAGAGAGGGACCTCGGTTAGATGCACACACACACACACACACACGAGAGAGAGAGCGTGAGAGAGAGAGAGAAACAAACAAACAAGCCCTTGGCTGTCCCAGAACACCAGCTGACAGGTGCTGCCTGTATGAGTGGCGAGCATCCACAGTTTATATCCTGGCTGCGTGTGTGTGTGTGTTAAGTGTGAACTGGCATGTGGGATATGCAAATCAGGTGTTCATAATAAAAAATAAATAAATAAAAAAAGTATCCCAGGGATTGGGAGATATTGCCAAAAGAAGTGATCATCTATGTTGAGGAAAAGTCTTTATTTGAATTTTTTTTTGAAAAAATTCAGTTTTTTATGTTACTGATTGATCAGCTGATTGGTCCATCAACCAGATAATATTTGGCGACTATTTTGATGACCGATCAATAGTTTATGTTGATTTTTTTTAAGCTAAGTGCCAAAATGTATATGTGAATATTTGCACATTAAACTGCTGGTTAGGCAAAAACATTTTATTTAAATGTCAGTTTGACTTTTCGGAAAGTTTGATCTAGATGTTTTGTTTTTTCAAATGCCAAAACTGGCACTGATAATTCATGTTTGAGGTAATATTTTATTATAATTTTTTTTTTTTTTTTCATTTTTTGTTGTTGTGTTGTTTCAAGTCTGCTGCTTTTATGTGAAACTTTTAATGCTGCTATCTTGGCTGGAGAATATTTTTTTATGGCAATTATATTTATGTGTTATTTCTGTTATGGCGCCAGATTTACATAAAGTCTACACACACATAAAAACAAATAAACAGATCAATAAAAAAAATAAAAAATGCAATTCTTATCTAGCTGTCATGCTGAGTAATATAACATTTATGCATTTTATAACAGAAAACAAAAACACCAAACCATTAGAAAAAACAAAAAAATCACACAAAAAAACATGATGCTATTGACATTTCTTTTCTTATGACTTAGTTATAACTTAGTCACTTCCTCAGTGTGAACTTCTTGATTAATATCCATAGTGACTTTCAGTCAAAGTCTGTTTTGTTTTATTCTTCATGCTATATATCACAACTGTGTTTGTGTGCATATCTAGCATATTTAACATCTATTTGAATTGTATTGCTCCTTTTTCTCCCCCTTTGTATCATCACCGACCTGTTTTCGAAGCGTTCATTGTAATTATCAGTTGTGCGACCAGCTTCAGATTAGCAGCAGGTGCTGCGTGTCGTCGTCACTGGACGGTGACTCGAGCTTTAATGCGTTGCCGTTTTGATCTGTGAGTTTTTTAATAAGCAATTTTCTCCTTGTAGCCGGAGCACTGTATGCTCACACATCCCTGTGTGTGTCTCTGTGTTTGAGTTCTTCTCAAGCCTGAACCCTGTTATTTATTCTTCCTATTAATCACTCCTTCCTACACACATGACACGAGGACGCTCGCACACACACACACACACACACACGCACTCCTGCAGCTCAGTGGGAGGTTAAAAGCTATTTTCCAGGCCTTGTTTTAATTGGATGCTCTACAGGGGTTTTCCAAATCAAATGTAATTAGCAAGAATTAACTGTCTTCTTGCATCGTAGAGAAGTACAGATACAAGACTCAGAGCAGGATGTACGTGAGCCGTCCTCATCCGGCAAGACGTTAATTTAATGACTGAACAGAAGAAATACTGTTATTTTTTTCACTGCGGGCTGCACTGTAGTCAATGCTGGAGTTCCTTATACTCGTCCAGGTTGCTGCAGGTCAAGCAGAGCAGAAACAAAGAGCAGGTGGAGGGTGTAATTCCTGCATGGCTCTGCGCTGTCTGTCCCTGATGTACGAGGAGTGCTGCGAAGAAGCAGTGGCTCAATACTGAGATCCTGCTGCGATCACTGAGCTGCTCATCTATCATGTAGCGTGAGACGAGTCAGCCGAGGATCTGCCTCCAGAGATCTCGTCTCGGCTCCGCCACCGTTCATTCAGTCGCTGCTGAGAGCTTGAGAGTGTTGGAACAATGATTGAGTTCTACTTTAAAGCCGCTGAAAGTAATCTTTACACATTACTTGGTAACACTTTACAGTAATGGACTGAATGTGAACCTTTTACCATAATCACCAGTGCAAAGTGTACTGTGATTTGTAAAGGTTTTGCAAATCATTGGTTTCTCTTTTTATTACACTTTTCACAGCATCCCGAGTCTACCTACCTGACATGGATATAGATGGGCGGAATAGATTCATAGATACAAATAGAGCTGAAATTATCAATGGTAGAAAATTAATCTGCAACTATTTAATTTTTTGTGCAAAAGTTACAAATATGGCTCCAACTTTTTAAATTTTAAGATTTTTTCCCAAACATATTATTGATAATTCTGATGTGTTAAGAGTGATATTGATGTAATGGGTGTAAAGCTGCATTTTAACCAAAAACCTACTGGGGGATTCGTTCATCTGGTACTATGGAAGGTGCTAAAAAGTTATCAAATATCATCAGTCATTAACCCTACCAACCTTCCAGCAATCGTTTTCATCGGAAAAACCTTAACAAATGACGCACAGTTCTCATTTCAACTGCTTTAAATGACATTCACTCATTTACTAAATGTACAAGAATGCTTTAATCCTTATCCGAGAGGTCATGGGACCTTTTGACACCTTTCCACCATTGGTAACGCAAAATGAAAAGGATTACAATTACAATACAGTTACTGTAGTAATCCCAGTAATGCTGCATTACTTTGACCTGTTGGAGGCTCAGCCTGTTTGCTTCCCCAGCCCAGATAAACACATGTGAACATTCAGAAATACACATTTGTACTCACACACATGTACATTCAGTTTGTCGACACTTACACGTGAGTTTATACATTTTGCAGGGCGCTTTTCCACCCCTGGACCCAGAGAAGTGTAAGTCCTGTTTTATTCATGAGCAGGGGGTCATTTGAATGGAATGACATGTCCCTTGTAACCCTGAACTTTACATGTGTGTCCCCTCTGGGGGGGCGCACCGTCAGGAGAGCCTGAACCGTTTCACCCTTCCTCCTGGCAAAATGTGGAAATACTGTTAAAACCTCCTTTAAAGCCGGATTGGACCCCGGGAGGCCTTTCACTCCTTAGACCTTCACCTTCCCAATGCTCGGTGAACGCAGAGTTTGTGGCACAGCATGTTTTTTGACCTTTCTCCTACATTTTTAATAGAGGGTTTAAATAGAGCTGCTTAGTTTTAGAACAATGCTCTGTGTTGGTGGAGCTCAAGGCACAAACATTATGGTTTGGTCAGACTTGGAAAAACATCTAAAACTTTGGAAATGAAAATCTGATTTTTGAGCTGTAAGGTTTACAGATGGGCCTTTGTTTTATTTTGAAGGGTATTTCATATAAAATTACAAACAAGGAAACACTGAAAAGTGGGCATGAAGATTGATGATGCGTGGAACACTGCAGAACTGTGTTTGTATTGATTTCTTTCCTGTAAAATATATTCCAGACAAAGGGAGAGAATATCTTTTTCAACGCTGAACATGAGGTGAATTATGTTCATGTGCTTGCCTTGGTACTTAAAGTGAGCAGGAGTTCAGTGTTGTGTCAGGATGCATGGCTGCTTCTGGATGATGGCATTAATCAAAGGCGGTAAACAGCTCGGTCAGAAAAAAAAATATTGTTCAAGGTTCATGGTTCGTTTATTGTCGTTGAGCAACAGGGTTGCACAGTGAAATGTAGTTTCTTTATAGGAAAACTAAAACAGTTGTGCATTCTGTGGGTTTGCATCAGGAGAAATGCAAACAGCAGCATCAGGAACACCAGGGAATTCTCTTAACAGTAAAAATTCAAGGTCAGGGAAACATTGTCCATCAATTTTGACTATGTGCTACGGCTCTGTCCGTGCAAGCCAAGTCTCTGCAAGTCCCATTTCTTTTATTCCACGTACCGGACATCAGCCAGGGCTTGTGTAGCCTCGTTCTGATCCCGACTCTCCTCACTCCTTCAGTCCGGGTTGGTTGGAAGTTGCCGTGGGCAGTCATCATCTCCAGATCGAGCTCAGTCAGCCGGAAAATGTTGGTGCTACGTTTTCGGCAAACTTTAGCGTCTTAATGAGACACACTGGGCTGGTTACGAATATAACCATCATGATCCATGTCGGTTGGAGGTCGGGGTGGTTGGATGGGTTGAAAAGTCACCAGACTTTCAACCAGGTCACCAGTGTTTGGGTCCTGTGTGAAATCAAAATTTAGTTATTTTAGGCTATTTTGTAAATCTGTACATGACTATGTCACATTCGACGTGACTTTCTGTGTCCAGTAGATCGGTACAGGAACAGATTTTCATTCCCTGATCTTTTTCCAAACCATAACCAAGTAGTTTTGTTGCCTAAACATCACCAGGTAGTTTTTGTTTGACAATTCAACTGTTCAGAAATACTGAGATTTGTTGTTTTTAGAATCAATGTATCTGTAGTTTTTGCAGAAACATACAATACCGACATTTATTCTGGCAACTGAGTTCCAATGTCTGCTGTATTTAATGTAATATTTGTGGGATGAGTTTATTTATATTATCTCTGTCATAGGTCAGGCATGCACCAGTTGTCTTTTAGTTCATGTTTTCGCTAATTTAATGTAAACTAATCGAGAGTTTCAGTACATACCAAAAATCCACCTTTCTAAGCTGGATCGGTTTGGTTGTTTGATCCAGCGAGTTTGGCTAAAACACGGAAAACAAAATGTGCAAGCACCATTAATGTGATATTTGTAAAAAAAAAAAAAAGATGAAGAAAGAAACAGAAACCATTGCAGGCCATGAGGCTTTTATCAACAGGACTTTTCTGCCTCATCTCCAGAAACTGCTGTTGGTAAATTCACTGTACAGCCAATCCAAAGATCAGTTATCACATTATTCACATGATATTCTGTTTTGCCCTGTAAAATGTTGGGAACGATGAAAATGGGATTAAGAAAAACAACCCCAAGGTGAGCTCAAGTGAGAAAGCCCAGAAGTCATGTCTCATGTCAGTGTTTCCTCACCTATCGCTGCGTTTATTAGGCAAGGAAATTACATCAGTCCGGGGAGAAAGGAAAACAGCCTATTTTCTTCCCCGCTTTCAATCAAGCCAATAAACAAGGTCGTTCCCTTCAGAAACACATTGCTATGCACTCCCACACAGCGAGGAAGCCGACGCAGCCATGGCCGCGGAGGCAAAGGGCTCTTGACAACATAATGGCTGCCATAACTTCATTAAAATGGCCCTGCTTCCCCTCCTCAGTGCCATTCACATCTTTCCACAGGACCTTTCTGCTGCGTGTGTGAGTTTACATCTACGTGTGGCGGCATAATTTCATCTTTTTCTCCCGCTTTTCCATCAGTCTACCAGGATATTTAGTTTGGGTTTTTCTTTTTTTTTATCCTCTCTGCAAAAAAAAAAATCTCAACAGCATCTTCCATTCTCCTCAATTAGAACCTAAATATAAACAAGAAGCCTTTATCCAGTAAAATATGAGCTTCGTTTCAAAAGGAGGGACCACCCGCCCTCCACCGCCTCACGGTTTCCTGTCCACGCCGCGGTGCATCACCTGCCCCAGCGGCCTCATCACCCCCAGTGATGTGTTTGGCAGAAGGCAGAATTAGATCTTCGCCAACACTGTGTGGATTCAGGAAATGTGATATGAGGCTAGAAAGGACACCTTCAGGGCCCGTTCAGAGTGGTCACTCGGTGCTCCAATGGAGATGATTGTTTAGCTGTGAGCCTGTGGACAATAAAGAACGGCTGCAGACTGACAGATGAAGAACACAACAAAAAGGATTATGAATCCCTTGTGACGGAGTATGTGCATTCGCCATATGTATTACCTTGTATGTGAGAAGAATATCAGCAGTTTTAACAAACAATGATATCTGTTATCTAATTTTAATGATGGAGGAGCAAAAGAAGAAGTCAGGAAATGGAGCAACATACTGTAGGGAGCATGTGGATCGATCGGTCAAGTTGCCGGGACTTAGTGCATTACGGAAATTGTCTTAGGGATTAGGTGCATAACAAATATGATATCAGTACTCAATAACTTTCAGGTATCAAATGAAAAAACCTGGTACCAAGTAGTATTGAAAACTGAGCCTGTAATATTTGAGCACTTTCAAAACGTATTTGTGTAAAAATCTTTTGAATGGGGAGGAGTGGTGACATATCCGCAACCGATTGCTTTTTTTTTTTTTTAAAGTTGAAAAAAAGTATCAAATGAAGTACTCAGTTGGTATCGTGTTAAGGTACGAAATGTTTAAAATGATACCCAGCTCTATGCATTAGTCAAACTGTGCATCTTTGACCGTGTTCACAAGGAAACCAATTCCCAAACTGGTGTCGCCAATGGGAAAAAGGTATAAAATATAGTTTTATTTAATCTTCATAACATTTAAACGTCTAAAAATATTTTTTAAAAGGGAAACCAGATATATATCTCTTTGCCCAGAATTAGCTGCTGGCTGATAAACACTGAGCGTGTGTGTCTGTGTCAGCCATATGATGCTTTTATGCTTTTCAAACTCTAGACATGTTTACAAAGATAAATACATATGTGCATTTTGTTTATGTTTGTGTACGTTGTGTATTTGTTTGACCACTGCTGGATGTGTTTCCATCCGTTTCTGCTTCCTGAACATGTAGTTAGCTCCGTGTGTGTCCGTCTCTCACATTATACTGTATGCTGCATGTGTTTGCAGTCTTGACGGGGTAATAAAATGCCTCCTCTCATCTCGGTTCTCCCGGTTCAGAGTGACTATTAAGATGTGTGTCCTCTAACAAGCAAGCTCTCCAAATGATAAATGACAAAACACACACTGCCTCCACACTGCTGTCATCTGGCAAAACACTCTCTCACATGCACACACACACACACACACACACACACACACACACACTGCTCTCTCTCTCTCTCTCTCGTTATCTCGCTCATTTCTTTCTCACCTGCCTCAGTTTCATTTTCTCTCTCAGATCTTGTTTAGTTTTTCCCCCTCACACACATCAACAGATACAGACAAAAGGGAAATAGGGAGAGGAGATGGAGAGGTGGGCCCTTCAATGTAAAACACAACAACACTTGAGGAGACGAATAAATATAAGAGATAACAGCATTTCACAAAACAAATAAAAGGAATAGAAAACACAGCTGCAGTGAGAATAGGATGGGAGTGACATTTGCATAGATAGTACCTGTGTGGCGGCGTGCAGTGAAGGCAGCACACAGTCTGGTTGGTCTGTTGGCAGCTTCCAACTCAATACACCATCAGCCAGAGAGATGAGTTATTTTATTTCAAATAAAATTTAGGAAATCTGATTTAAGAATGAAAACATACAGCACTGCCCCTGAGTTATATAGTTATATAGTTACAGCCCCCAGCTGTCCCAATCATTACAATACCGACTTACCAAGCTCAGCAAAAGTTTTGAGGTCCTGTCCTTATATGTTATAACACATCTGTTGTGTTTACTTGCACGTTCTACAAAGTTTCTAAGCCAAATGAACTAAAAAAAACAATGCAGAAGCACGTTTTGTTGTTGTTCTGGTTGTGCTGCTTCTGCTCTCTGTTGGAGTCTCACTGCTCTATTAAAAGCTAATTGCTTTTTGAAAGGGTGCACTTACATTATATGCTCTTATATTCTCTATTTATGGCATTAAACGCTCTTAAAATGACAAGATCAGAATAGGTTGTTTGACAGTAAACATGCGGCAAGGCTGCAGTTTTGGTGAATTTAGGCTACAGAACCGCTGATCTGGGTTTAGGGCAAAAAACGTCCTGGTTAGGCGTTAGAAAAGACTGTTTAAACTGTAAATAAATGCACCTAAATGCTGGAAGGGAAGGAGTTACAAGGGTGATTTGACTACTGGAAGTGACATAGTTAAAATTTGATGCAGAAAGCGTGAGTCACAGAAATTCTGTGAAGTTTCAGTCACATCGTTTACTTTTGTTTCCACATGGGACACAGACCCTGTTCTCTTGGGTGAAAGTCTGACTGTATGGCCGTTTTGGACGTGAGACGAGTCTATTGCAACTATTTTTGATCGTGACAGTCTTGGGTTTGCTTTGTCTGCAAGGATCTGTACTAAGGATTTTTTTCAGAATATGATTTATATGCTTTGGGCATATCTGCAGCACCACAATACTTACTTCAGCATGGTATTGTACCTTTAACAAGAATTGTGCCTCCTGCGATTTGGATATATCACCAGCCAATATTTTGCGATTTCGATAAAACTCCAATTAGCTGTCGAGCCCTATCTGTAAGACTCAATTGCACCGATCAAACTGGCTGTTGCACTGAACTAATGGCGGCCCCCCGGCATGCAGTGTTGTTAGTGCTGACTGTTTTGATTGGTTGCTAGGTAGCAGTGCCACATGCAGTGTGAGGTTAAGACAGCCCGAACACAGCGAGAGACAAACTGCTGCAGACTGGAAGGTATCGACTGATGAACTCGGGGCATTTCGTTGTGTTGTGTGTTTCCTGTTTGTGATGCTCTTTGCACGTAGAGGTAGTGAGGTGAGAAAGTAAGAGGTGACATGGAGTCCTTGTTGCAGAAACAGCCCTCCCGTTGCACAACAACATGTCACAAAAGGTTCTTGTAGGTGGTCCGCTGGTGTGCCGGGAATTGGGCAATTCAGCAAAAATGAACAGATAACAACTGTATTTTTATAATAAATCCCTGAGGGAGGTCAGCTGGAATGAAGTTAGTCCGTGCAAAGCCAGGACCACGATGGGTGCACACAGGAAAAATAAGTGGTTTTCTGCAAGGTATCCAGCCAGATATCTGTTTTTGTGTGTTTCCATTTTTTTTTTTTGACTGTGCTACTTTGTTTTAATGTGTTTTTTGTTTTTCGTCTGAAATTGTGTTCTGATTACTATTATGTTAATTTGATATTTTGCTCCTCGGGGTAACCTTGGCCCACAAATCTACTTTGCAGATTCAGATCTACTTTGCAGATTTGTGTACGTCATCACCATAAAAATAACAAAGAGATTGTTTTAAAGGTCTGTGTTCCTTTGAGCGCACAACACGAGTATCAATAGTTGTTGAGAGGGAGATTCGCTGCAGCTGAACTCTTTAGTGGTGATTTATTGGCTGTTTTGTGAGACTTCCTTTCTTTGCCTCAGTATTTGTTCCCCTCTAAATGTGTTTGCCTTGGAGCATGTGTAAATGTGTGGCTCTGTGTTTGTGTGTGTGTGTGTTTATGTGCTGCTAACAATGGATGGCATGAAAAGATCAGAGGGATTAGCTGACATCCAATATGGGATAATCCTTCAACCTGTTAATGCAGGAAGTTTATCTGATTGGTCATGGAGAGAGGGGAATATTTGATGATTTGATAATTATTTACGGTACTGCAGTATTGTAGGACTGTACTTGTTTTTTTTTTATGTGCAGGTTTGTGTGATTGTGTCTTAAAAATAAAGACTGAGAGGATAATTAGTTGCACCTGCGAATCACCAATACGCGGGTCAATAAGGTCTGCTAGCTGTAACCTCAGAGATCGTTTAACAGTTAATAACTAAACATTGCAGTGATTATCAGTCCAGGCCAATAGAGTGTTAAAGATACACTTGGAAATAAACCACAGTGTGTCTGCATACTGACATCTCTGAGTATACTGAGTATATTTGCCTTATCGATTGGTCAGTAGTTGTTTTGTTATCCCCAGTGTTGTGGTGGTAGTTGATGAGGGAGTCGGTAACCACAGAGCAACCTATAGTTTTTAAATCAAATTCAATTCACTGCTCATCTTAGACAAATAGTTTGTTTATTGCAGTATATTAGGAGTGATTTCACATATTGGTGTTGCTGATTTTTGACGATCATGAGGTTATTTTCTGAATACATCGCGGAAATAACCACCTAAATGTGCATAAAGTGTCTGAGCGAGTTAGGAGAGCCACCGTTTGTTTACAGTAATCTAATGTATTGTCACAAACATTAAACATCTATTCATATTCATAGCTACACACGCTGTATTTTTCAATATTGGAGCTGCTTGCCGTCTGATTATAAAACTAAAGTCGCTGACCTTTAGCTGTCTTGATTAGTCTACAAAGTTGCTGTTGATGTTTCAAAGCTTTCTGGGTTGATGCTGGAGCTGGCCGTTGTTGACTTCATTAATTAGGCCCCTAATCAGGGGTGAGAGTAATCACTGGCGCCAGACAAAGAATCCTCTGGAAGTTATGTGAAAAAAACAAAAGGGGAGATACTTTGGTAATTAACAATGGAGCTCTGAAAGTTTGAGCCACAAATGTTCCGTCTCAGCACTTAAACGGCTGCAGGAATGTCAGTAGAAGTCATTTTGTGGGAAAATATTTGAATTATTTTGAAAATAATCTTTGAACGGATGTTCAGTGATGATGAAAACCATGTAAATATTGCGTTATTTGTCCTCCTACTGTTTGTCAGATTCTGATGAGGCTTCCCCAAATGCACAACAACACTCTGTGAGTGGGCGGCAGCAGAGGATTAGTGTGTTAGGTTCGCTTAATAACAGCTGTGATTGTGTTTTGAAAAACAGAAGAAGAAACTTGTTGGTCACACAACAGCTGCAACATTCATCAAACCATGAAATCTCAACAAGCCGTGTCGAAAGGTGTACAGCTCCCTTTTTTTGCTCTTTCTAACCATGAACATGAGTGTGTTTGGTGTTTGTTTATTGTGCTGCTGAACATATCTCTGGATGAGCATGAAATCATATGCAGATTACAGCTGTATTTCCATTAAAGTCAAAGCAATATTTGAAGCAGAACTTTAAGATGTCTCATTAAAGAAAATTTTAATTACTGACGTTTCCATCAACTTGTTTAGAGCAAATAAACAAAGCTGCACAAATGTACTTCGGTCAGGAGATGGCAGTGTAATTTAAATGGCTAATCTGTTTGTGAACAGTAGAAGAAGTAGAGATTGTGCAAACGAGAGAATCACAAAAACAAAAAAGAGGTTGAAGATTGTCAACTTTTGCCACCCATGAGTGAAAATGGAGAGAAGTCTTCAGGAATTATCAAATTATCAAATGGTAGTGTTTCCTAATCTTCAAAATAAACATAGAAATGATTTGATGGAAACACGACTCACAGGAATCTCCCCGAACGTTTCCTGTTGTGCCATCAGGAGGTTGACATGTTAGTTTTTTAGTGAAACTAAAGTCAACAACTAATGGATAGATTGCCATGAAATTAAGTAGACACATTCAAGTCTAATACATGTGACAGTCAATATATACACATACTCTCTGCTGAGTATCTTACATAGGAATATTTTTTACTGCTACAGTATATTATAGCTCTGAATGTCATTTACTGTACCTTTAAGGACCAAATACCTGAAAAACAAATGAAGTTTCCATCAGCTTTAATTGCGCTTTGTGTTTAGTTTTAATTAGGAAACGTAACATGCATGCTAACTCCCTCTGCTATGATGTTAAACATAAAAAGCATTATTTCTGCTTCCCCTCAGCGCGTTAGCATTGTGAACATGTTAGCATGCTGATGTTAGGATTGAGCTCAGAGCACCGCAGTGCCAAAGTGCAGCCTTTGAGGTTTGTTTAGTGCTTTGACATGGAAATACAGAGTACACAACCATCACTTCACAGTGTTGCCAAAGGCCTTGTATGACAGATGACAACTCGTACTGTAATATGCATAAAACTCTAATGTAAGCCTCCGCTCCGTGGAGTATGGAACAAAACCAAACACATGCGTGCACTGACCTCAACCTGGCTTCTTAGCATGATCCAAAACACCATCAGGGGAAAAGCAACAGCTTCAAAAGTCAAAACTTGTGCTCGGATCAATCACATCACGTCGCGCAGCAGAATCCCCTGTGCTTTCATGCAGTCGCTGTAGTTTAGAGAGGCAATAAATTTGATGAGTCGGCCGACGTTTTGTCATATCCAACCGCCCTGAGAGGTTAGCTTTTAATGCGTCTAAGTAGGTGGATCACAGCGTTTTCAACCAGGGAATTGCTGCGTTTGAAACAAGCGTTCATTCACAATGCTTTGCATATATTCATTAGCTGTGCAGAGGGCTGCTGCTGCTGCTGGAATATGCAGCCGCTTTGCAATGTAAAGCTCCCAAAGTAACAACTGAGCACCGCCTGGATGTGCTGAAAATGTCTGTGTGGGGTAAAAAAAACCACAAAAAACTGCAGTGCACTGGTTATATAACCCAAAAAACGGCTTGCAGGATTTATCAATATCTCTATCTATAGGTTTATAACATGGTATAAGCCTCGAAAGCATTTACGTCACTTTGTCAAGACCTTTTATTAGAGAGGAACGAGGTCGGACGGAGCGGAGCAGCACCTGCTGATTTGGGTGTGAGGACAGACAGGATTAGTTTGTTTCATGCGTCACTAAATGTATTTTTTGATTCATTTTCATCATATAAACAAATATGTAATGCCAGAAGAATGAGTTGTTCAGTTTAGTACAGGGTAACTTTTAGTTTTTTTTATTAAACATAGTTTAAATGAGATTCAAAATGAAACCATAAAGCCTGTATGACCCATTCAGACTGGTGTCTTAGCATTGTGTAAACAAAAGAAGGGCATTTTCAGTGATGGAACAGCTTGCCCTTTGATTATATAAGAAAATTAAATGTCTTTATTCAAGTTTTAATATCCTAAATTATGATTTGGTCACTGTGAATGCCATCTGTTTATTATTTACATATTTTTCATGCTCAATAACCTTGGAAAATTGTTTGATAAACACAGACCTCAGCACAAAAATGGTTGCCGACACTGAAAATACAGTTACCTTTTTCAGTCAAATAGTTATTATGGTGGAAAATCCTGGAAAAACTTGGACGCCAACAAAAGTTTTTGATTCAGCCTTGTGCGGGATTTAATCAAAAGTATTAAAATAAAGATTCAATCGACCCAGTACAGACAATCGGTTTGGTAGAGACGGCTCTCTATCTGATGCAGAGCTTCTTTTTATACTTTTAATGGGATTTTAGGAAAACTCCAAAATCTATTCCGAGTTAATCAACATCTTATCTCCGTTGTCCTGCAGATCCAGTTTATGGAACATTATGTTCGCCTCTTTTACTTTTTTACAGAGAATGTTTAACATAAAAACAGTTTACTTTGTAATAAAGTCAGATTCTCTAATATTCCATAATAAATATATATGCTATGACAGTTTATTGAAACATAAGACGAGAGGCTGTTTATGTCATCACCTACATTTCATAAGCAACACAGACTGTTTCATCCATTTATGTTTATTATCAATGTTCCATGGACACAGAAACAGACTTTTTAAACTACAGCATGCTGAGATTTTCTGTTTTTCTCATCCTCCGTCACGCTTGTCACCTACATAATGCACGACGCTGCCTTGTCCCACCCCATTATAAATAAGTGTGAACCCCCAGCACATGAATAGTTAAGTCACTGCCAAACCCCAGCAATACAACAAATTGCCATCACAATTTAATTATGCATGCCAGAGCGCAGTTAGAGGTGTTTACAGATGAATGGCTGCCGTGGACCATCATGCCTAACGGATTAGCATTGTGAGAGATTTGATGTGGATTAGTTAAAAGGATTATTACTAGTTGTGGTGCACCAGCGGACTACAAATAAGGGGTTTGGATGATATTTTTGGAATTTGAATGAATGGGATAAGTGCTGCTGCTGTATCACAGAAAAAAAAAGGATCTACTAAGGAATTCACATTTGAATAGAAATGTCACCTCATCCTACTTACTCTATTTTTGTCATTTGTTTTTTATTGTGTTACAACCACCTACTGTAAACACTGTAACTCTCTAAAACTCCCTTCAGGCCTTTATTACTTTCTCTGTCAACCTTTCTCTTTGAAAGTATTAAAGCTTTGGCTTTAACTTCTTCAAGGCTGTAAAAGAGAAAAGCCTTGAAGAAGTTGAAATCTGATCGTGTGGCTCTACGGTCTGTTGGTCAGGTGGTTGGCTGGTCTGCCACTTTGGTCCAGACTGAAATATCTCTACAACATTTTAATGGCATTTGGTACAGAAGGTTGGTGGAATGTTGGTGTCTAGTACTTTGGTTTAAATACCTACAAAAAACTGTCTGATTTCCAAATACTTTTCATGACTCTAAGACTCCCAAGTATCCACTTGTACTGCAACAAAAATGAATCTTATCTGAGGCTGAACAATCAATTGGAATTTAAGTAATATCAGAAGACTTGTTAAAGGCAAATATGCACTAAAATAGCTATCTGAATGAAGTAAAATGATGCTTGGAAATGGTGATTTTGCAGCATACAAATTGTACTCTTCTGAATTCTTCTTCGTCTGGCAAACAATGTTTTTGTTTGGTTTGGATCCTCGCAAAAATCACACCATGATCATTTTAATTAAATTTGAGAAAAGAAACCGGAACAATGTTGCAAAAATCTTCATTCCTTCCAAAATCATGAATCTTATCCCACTTGCAATATCAGTCAAAATAATCACAATTGTATATTTCGTCGAGTCGTAGCCTGTATATTATTTAGCTGTCCTTTGTGTGCAGTTTTTCCTTTTTTTGTGCTGTATTTCAAGATAGCGGTACATAATATAAAAGATCAGATAATACATTGTATCTATTTCATGTTACATGTTGGGTGTAAGGAAGAGTAAAGACCTCTCGTTTTGATAAGTCACAGCGGAGGAAGAGACGTAAAAAAAAGAGGGCAGGGAGCACAAAATGAGGAAGGAAAAGGAAAAAGATAAGTGGAGGAGGGCTGGAGGAGAGAGATGAGCTGATGATGAACTGATCAAAGATAAACAGAGGAGGTGCACGGGAGGAAGAGGAGGAGAAATAAGGTGGGAGGGGGGGATAAAATTAAGAGGATTGATGAAGAATTTAGTATGCTAGAGGCAGCAGCAGCTATGTGGTGTCTGTGGAGAAGCTACATCCTCCACAGGAAGAATAGATCCATTTAGAGGGGTCGGGACACACACACACACAGTGAGGTGAAATAAGTGGATATATGCTTTAATTGATAACTAGTGTGCCTTAATGTCCACAAGCAGCCACTTTCCCTGTAATGAGAATCCTGTTTGAACAAAAGTTTTAATTGGACATTTGTCACAATAATACAAACAATTTACGATGCTATTTCGTGTTTTACAATCGATTTGCCAGCATGCCTGCTTTTATTTAAAAGTTATGCTGACTTCCCCCCCTTTTTGAATATTTTACTTCTCCCTCTGTGATGCCACGCGGTGATTCATCTTAATGGAGCCGGCTAATGCAGCAGCGAACACCTCTATTCCGGCTCCGAGGTGACTCACACAGCGCCCGGGCGAGAGGAAGAGGATGAAAGATGGTTTATTTAGCAGGGCTCTGCAAATATTTGGACAGGGAGGCCATTGTTTGATGTGTCATCTCTGTACGCTTTGAGGGTTTGAGATTTACTCAACAGGTCAACAGACGTCTGGCAAATGAGTTGGATAGCAGTCAAAGTTTTTGTGTGAGTCAAAGACGCAGCAGGAGGCACAGAGAGAGTCCATAACGGAGTTTAGCCAGTTTTGCTCGAATGTCCTAATCAGTTGTGGTTCTTTGCAGATTTGTTGCATAATATTTGAGTGAGAAAAGAAGCTAGAATTAAGTAAAGTTGTGGTCGACTATGAATGATGTAAAAATTCTGTTTTTGTCAATGGAGTCTGGTGTATTCAACAAAAAAAGGACTCTGCTGTTGTCAGACACATCTGGGTGATGATGTCGAATGTTTGTCAGCATGTTGGATGTGTTTCTATTCAGGTAACGTTACCTTACAGTGCTGGAACAAAGCCGGTACTCCCTCCTTGTCTTGTATACAATTTTCTCTCCAGCTGACCAGGAACCAGTGGGTGTGTCTTGCAGCTTCCAGCTCTGCTATAAGAAGTCATAACTAAATGTTTCCCTAAAATAAACCAATATATTGACACACGCTGCTCTGCAAGAAGAGCAAATTACTCAGCAAACTATATTGTCTCACTTGTCCAACAAGATCTTCTCCAAAGTCTGAGTTTTCCTTTCTGTCTCCTTCTGTCTGATATTTCAGAAAGGTTATTAAGCAAATTTGCTCTTATTTCCTTTAGAAAATGTCACTGACATTATTAAAAACACCATATTGACATGTCAGGTCACAGGTCCAGACTGGGACTTGAGTTCGGCCGGATCCAAACGAGCCCAACTGTGTCCTGTCCTGTTTTATTGCAGCGGTTCTCGAGTCTGTGTGTCAGAAAGTCTAATACTTAAATGATTCGGAGCAGCAGACAAACTTTTAGTATCAGCTCTTCATCATGTTACTCATTCTATTCAGCAGAAAAAGAAATCGACACAAGAAGTGTGAACTGTGAAGTGCAGGAAAATGGGGAACTTGGTAAATTGATGGCGGTTCACGCTGCTGCCAGATTTGTTGTTCTCTCTCTGTGTTGGTCTGTTCATATCGACTGGATTTCGTATCTGGTCTTATTGTCTTTGGGTATTTTCAGCTCAGTCTCTTCTTTTTTTGGAAATTGATTTATGGGGAGTCTGAGTGGCCTCGGGGCTGAGACATGTACCACGTAAACTGAAACCTCCACTGTTTGATTGATTGGTTTTGGCCGGTGGGGCCTGGGGGTCAGTCCCGTCTCTCTCCTTATGTTTAATCTCTGCCTCTTAACTAAACTCCATTGGAGGCAGAAATTAGCTGAACTTTGCAACATAATTTCCCTCTTTTAGATGCTTAATTAGCAGTCAGATCTCAGTATTGGTATGCATCTATCATTGGAAGAAGTTTTAGCAAATATCGATAATCTGTAGATATATAACGTGTAGGCATTTAGCCTAAAAATACACAGATATCAGTTTTGGTCCATGTGATTAAGTCCTAGTTTTTAGCAGGGTGTATGCAGTATTTATGTGTTGTTTCCAGCCTAAAAACAAATGACACAGTGTGGCAGCAGGGAGGCGATGCCACAGTTGATAATAAATGGTTATGTATTGATGATAAAGCTGACAGTGAGCTGCATAAAGTTAATGACACATTTTATTCCTCATTTGAGGTGGAGCAGCGCTGTTACATGCCTCCAGTTGAAGGATGGTATTTTTAGCTCGGATAGCCTTTTTTTATTCATAGCCCTTCATTCAAAGACAGCCGAGCGTATTTAGACAGACTGAAATTCAGATATAAATTATTGAAATGCAAAAATTCTTGCCCTGCAATGACTCGTACACAACCGATAAACACCACTCTCCTCTTGATACCTCTGCTTATCTGTCAAGTCCTTTTCCCAGCCTTTTTATGTTTGAGTATATCTTTACAAGGATTTAGCTGCGACTCCCCAGGGTGCTAAATTACTGTTAGGCTGCATGGCGTGCACGATTAGATGAAGGAGTACAAGTACATCAGGGTGTGATTCACCCGTCGCCCAGCTGCTGCCTGAGAGCAGAAAGGACGACATGTTACGGTTCATCTGGCGTGGATGAAATTACCATCCATTTAAGAAACGGCAGACTCTGACACCGAAGGCATTTTATTATTTCACGACCGTAAGAGAGCGTCAAGCCAAAACATTAAGCACGATGATACCTGCTCCTTTGAATTTAATCAGAAATGCAATGTTGATTAGTGCTGGAATGATTATCAGCAGATTAGTCCGTCAAAAGAAAATATAACAGCTTAATTAACCATTTGAACAAAAAACTATGAAGCATTTTTAGGTTGTGAGCACTTCAAATTCAGAGTGAGTATATATTCAAGAAAAACACTAAAAGTTTTATAGTTTGAGCACTAGATTTCTCTTCTTTTTACTGTATTTAAATGAATATAGGTCTCATTATTGCAAATAATTGCATTTTGTTTTTATTACATTGTTCCCCAACATTTCTGGAATCGGGATTGTGCAACCAAACACCTTCTGAATTCATCCAAACTCACCAAAACCATCTTAGTTAGTCTTTCCACTGTTCTAACAACCGCTAACTCTGCTCTGGTTGAAATAAACCCTAAATCCCCTGAATTTACTGCGATACATTTACTGTTTTTGTCAATGGAGTCTGGTGGCTTAGACGAGGAGCATTGATATCAGCCTCTGCAGGAACTTAAACTCGTCTGTCTGATGCCAAGTGGTGGAAATATTCCACATATAGCGTCACTTAAACTGATAGAAGTTGGACTTTTTGCATGTGGCTTAAATATGTTTTACTTGCCGGTTTGTGCCAGTATTCCAGCTCGCCAAATACTGTAGTTACACTGACTATGGATAAGTATCTCTTAGATCCTCATTTTAATGAATCCAAACTATCCCTTAAAGTGTGATCTTTAAATATGAGCTTCACAAGTCATATAAAATGGACTTTCAGTAAGTTTAAGTATTGAAAGTTCTGCTCGTGTCTGCAGCTATAATATTCTGCTCATCTTGATGACGTCTTGATTTGACTCAAACTGACGTTAGCTCCTGTCCTGTGCGGCTCATTGAGGCTGCTACGTCTTTCCACGTTGCTCCTTTTAGATATTTATCTTTAATCTATATCAAGCGTTTCATAGTCACCGCTGATCATTGTCTGTGAAAGACTCCTGCACAAGTGCCTTTTTACTGTACGGCTTCCACTGAGCAGCACTTTATATAAGAGCACAGTCACCGCTTCCTCTAGAGACGGGCTCATTGACCGCACTGTCAGTCACACAAACACTCACACACAGCAGCACCTAACAGCCTCATATACTCTTATTTTGTTGCATAGAGGCACAAAAACAACCTAATACATGCAGACACTTTTGTTCTTAAACACCCACTTACATGCACATATTTTGTCAATCTCACTGACACATGCACACACACACACACACACACACATATTCACTGACTTCTCTGAGTTCACCTAAATTTAGAAAAGAGGCATTTTGGAGCTGTTCAATTTCCAGACAAAAGCAAAAGCCGCGAGCATAGACCCTCCTGAGACTTACCCTCTCACCTCGCCGCCCCACTACGTGTGTGTGTGTGTGTGTGTGTGTGAGCTTCAGACAGGCACTCTGAGTTCCAATTACAACTCCTCAATCTCACTTCAATTACCTGTGAGGAGTGCATGTAGGCCGTTAGTGAGACACAGCCTTCTTTCTCTCCCCAGACACACACACACACAAACACACTTGTTCAGACACACACCCCTGCACACACTTTGACTCAGTCACAGACAGTTTGAAATCAATGCTCTGAACAATCCCGGTCGTTCTCTTGAGTTACTGTCGGCTGCCCGTTCAGGTGGTTGTTATTTAAAAGTTTGTCTCTTGATCATTAAACCCAACATGTTTTCCTTTGTTTGTTTATTTACTTTACATCAGATTTCTATGATTCTTGTTGTGTTACACTCTGAGATATTCATCACTACAAACACACGTATAGGCAATTTTTCTGTTTACATTCTAACTTATCGTCCTAATAACCGGCTGAAGACTGAAAGCCCTCGTCACCGTGTGATGCCACGCAGCTTTAAAGAAAGAAAGCCCCCCGTGGTCACACACGGGCGAAAGCAGCTGACATAAACATAAAGACTCCACGGTGGAACTTACTGATTTAGCTCCGTCTTAGTTGCCGGCGTCCCAGCGAGCGGCGCCGCTGCCCACCAGTGTTTATCATCGCAGCCAGTGGTCAGCAGCTCGGCTTCTGTCAGCCCCGTTATTGATGTTACCCGAGCCTGTAATTATTTCTTCTTAAAGGAGCAGTGTGTGGGATTTAAGGGTGTCCACTGGCAGAAATGGAATATAATATCCACAGCTATGTCGTGTTAGTGTATAATCACCTGAGGCTCAGCCGAGGTGCTCAGTGTGGATATAAAGGTGTTCATTGCAAGCTTATGTAAGCAAGTCTGCCATTTTTCTACAGAAGCCCAGAACAGACAAACCAAACACGGGCTCTAGAGAAGATCTTTTGCTTTTTTACATTATGTAAAGGCCCCTGTATTTTGAATTTATTTTGTATGAAGGCGTGGGCTGGATATATACTCGTAGTGTATCTTCTTACTGGTTAGAAAGTTGGGGGTTGAAAATGTAAATATGTGATAAAGAAAGCAACATGGAGCCAAACCATGAAACATTGCTGTTGAAGTTTTTTACCATGACTCTGCACTGATTTGTCATGCTCGTGAATCCTCCTGATGAATCTCCTCCAGATGATCTCAAATGATTTACTTGTTTTTGTGGACTTTAGAATTTAACAGACTAAACTTTAGATTGTGAAAGCACCCATTGTCTTGTTTTTGCTGTTTTATTATGGTGAGGGAAAGACATCGACACTAGCCGTGTTTCCATTCACCTGTTTTTATTCCCATTTTAAAGCATCACATTACAAAAGCTGAATGGAACTTTTAAATTTGATAAAACTTCCTCCACTTTTAGGCAGTTTTAACCTTGTCGAAAAATAGTTGATGTAATTTAGCGATGAGCTGTTTCTGCTGCCAAAGTCTTCTCAGATATTATATCATATATATTTGATCTCCAGACAACATGAGACATGGACAAGAAGGACAATAAAAAATGTTGCCGAATTCACTTTCTCCTTTTGTGCCATTAAAATAAAAAAAAATTCACTTTACATTTGAATAGAAACACAGCCAAAGTGATTTCCTTTTATTCCCTGTCGAAGTAATTATTGCGGTGAATAATAAAAAGATTTGGGATGTCCACAGAGATGACTATTGTGTGTGAAAAAAAAAGACATTTTATTCTCGGTGAAAGAATGACAGAAATGATTAATTCTTATCATGTATATTTGCCGACATCTCTGCATGAGCTCCTGTAGAGCTGTCAGTTAATAAGGAAGAGGACAGATTGTCATGAACTAATCAATACAGCAGCTTTGCAGTCGCAACAACATATGCTCTCATCTCATCTCATCTTATCTCATCTCGTCTCCTAACAGGGGAAATTAAAACTGCCTCTGCCCTTCACGCTGCAGTTTGGAAAGACGATCCGCACTGGGTGCATTTCATCATAATGACATCATCTGACCACGCTTCGTATGGATGTGTCACAGCGAATTAGAGCTCACGTAGCCGACCACTGATCTCGGTGATAAAACCGGAGTAAAGTCGGTGCAGTGTGGCACATGCGGGTCCTGGGATCTTTGATCTGTCAGAGCTGTGCTGTGTTTCATCTAATCTCTTTACATTGAAGACACTGTAGCTGTGCATACAAATGATTGTATGAGTTCCTCGGCCTTTAAAATTCTCTTGTTGTGTCACAATCCCCCTGTCAGCTGTCAGAAAGTAGCTAGCTAGAGAGATTGCGTCCCAACTGTCTCCTAAACCTCTTATGCCTTCTGTCCCCCTGCTGGAATATTTCCGTTTCCCTCCTGCTGCGCCTCCTGCCGCGCTGCGTCTCCTCTCTCTGTAAAGCCTTCATGTTCCCGTGGTGGATGATCAGCCGCCGATGCTTCCAGTTGCCTCTGACATGTGCAACATTGTCTAATCTGAAATTAGCCCATAACGTCCCTGACAGCCGGGGGTGGTTGTTGTCATTTTGAGCATTTTCAGCATCGGGAGCAGAACGTGGCAGCAGGTCTGGTCAGTCTGGCATTTGAGTTGATTAGAAGTGATGAGGCTTAAAGCATGCGATACAGAAATAGCTTCCTAAAGCCTTCGCTTGACAGCAAAAATGCAAGCTTGAGATTTGACCTTTTGTTAAATACGTGAAATATTAAAATCAGGCGGATATTTTTTTTTTGACATGATATTTTTAAGTGAAACCAGGAGATCCACTTTTAGGTCTTACTTAGGGAAAGAATCTGTCATCTTTAGTTTAATGAAATGAAATATTGTTAATTAGCTCCCTGAATACTTTATTATACACTATATATAGTCTTCTTTTTATTGCTAAATCTGACAGTTTATTTCTTAATTAACGTCTTTTGGTATTTATTTATAATATCCTGTTATGCTGTTAGTTTATTTTGGTCATTTTCAACTTCCTATATATACAAACTGTATTAAAAAATGAAAATAAACAAGAAGTCATTACTTTTAAAGTAGAGACAAAGATATTTTCTTTATATTTATCCACTGGAAATGAAAGAAAGAATCCAAAGTTTGCTGTAAAACAGAAAGAAAAGCAGAATATTCTCATATTAAAGGAGCAACAACCAGGATATGTTTCAGATTTTTTTTAGAAAAATGGTTCGTTTTCTGTCAATCAACTAAGTGCTTTACTTTATTTTACTTGTTTATGCATCAGGGGCAACACACATTTATTAACATCAATGTAATGTAAATGTGTCAGATTTAGCCCAGAGGCTTTTTTCCATCTACAGTCCCTCTGCAGCTCGATGTTAAAGACTTAAAGATACAAACAAGGAGAAGAAGAAACAACATTAAAACACACTAAAGATATTTAAAAATGTATAAGTGACTAATTGGTTCACCTGAAATTCCCCTGAGTATCTAAACAGACATCATGTACCAACATTGTTTTAACACATTAAAGTCATAACTGTGGACATATACTGTGCAAGAAATCTAATCAGCCAATCACAGGGCAGCAACTCGATGCATGTAGACACGTAGACATGGTGAAGACGAGCTGCTGAACCTCAAACTGAGCATCAGAATGAGGAAGAAAGGCGATTTGAGTGACTTTGATTGTGGCATGATTGTTGATCTTACTATTTCACAAACTGCTGATCTAACAACCATCTCCAGAGTTTAAAGGGAGGTCTAGAAAATAATCTGCAGATTAATAAGATAATAAAAATAAGCATAAGTTGCATCCCTCATCTATAGTTTATTGTTTTGTTATTGTTATATTTAGTTACTGTTATATTGCACTTTGAGAGTGTAACTCTGGATCTAATGAAAGCTTTTGTTACTTTGTCGCTGCCATTCTGACACAAAGTTTTTAAATTATAATTTTGGGTATACATAATTAGATTTTAAAAGTCAAGGCCTTGGTTTCTATTTCCTCTCTGGGAGAACAACATTACATCTTTATTTTATTTTATTTTTTGGCCAATTTCATCTTTATTGGCAGTAGTAGAGATAAAGAGTGAAAGGGTGAGACAGAGGGGAAGGCCCGGGCCTGCTGCTTGGCAAAGACTGCACCTTTTGGCTCAAATATACTCACTTTTGAACCGTGCAAACACGTAGATAACTCTCTGTGTCATGAACATAAATGTTGCCTATGTAAAAAGCTTGTTAGTGAAAGATTTGTCTAGAGGGAGCAGCATAATAAACCAATAAAGCACCTAAGTAGAGCTTCTGAACGTGCATGGTGGAAGTAAACAAACATGGCCTCACTCGAGGATGTTGAGCTAATGCTAACTCTCAGATCAAGGCAGCGTAAAGGGTGAAAGGTTATTGATAAAACTGCTCAGCCATCATTCCCCACTGCATTTTCCATCATTTTCTGCCATGCATACTGGACATACTGGCACATACAACCCTTCACTGCTCCTTGGGGTTATATGCATATTGCATCTCAGTAGCATTAGCAAAACCAACACTCCAAACGTGTCATGGGTTCATGCAGTTAAAAGCATGAATGTATTTGAGCCTTTAGTGGTACGCGCTCTACATGTGAGGCCTCAGGTTTTTCATGTTTGTCTGCTGTGGCACTAATTAAGTTTTGATAAGGAAGATTTTACTCAAAGATTGTATCCGACACAGAACTTCACCTGTACATCAACAGTCTCAGGTCGTCTCAGTCTGGTCTCCTTGTCACCTGCACCGTCAGGAGGGAGGGATGCGTTTCTGCGATGTGTTCCTTCACATCATCTTTCCACAGACGGCGCAGCTCATTGATTAAGAGCTTATTTATGTATAAACGCTCGCTGCACTGGGCATCTGTTAAACTAAGCACATTTAAAGGATTTGCTGGCACCCTCCGGGCTCCCTGTTAGGCCCGTCTCTTTTAATGTTCCTTTTAAGATTCAGCCAACTTGTGGGTGAGTGTGTGTGTGTGTGTGTGTTAGTGTGGTCAGGGCAATAAAGTGCGAGGGAACTGCTTTCAAAGTGATCCATTAGAGATTCGGTGGACGGATGCTGTTTTCATTTTGTCTTTTATATTCGTCTTTGGTTTCCATTAATGGCTTTAATTTCTTTTCAATAACTGATACCAAAACACCAGCAGCGTGTTGTGTCGTCTGAAGAAGGAAGTCGCACACAAAAAGCAAACAGTGATCTTACTAAGCTGCGCGGGACTCACAAAGCAAATGAATAATTGACAGAAAATGTGAAAGCTGTCATTTTTTCCCTTGTTTATTTATTTTTCCGCTCCTTCTGTTTGTTTTATGCAAACACTCAGCAAAAAGTCCAGGAGTGTTTGTGTTTGTTTGCGAGACAAAAATGCTGCAAAACAATATTTTGGGTAAACAGTCCTCTTCCCATTTACTTTCATCCGAATCAAAGTAGAGAGGTGATTTAAAAAGACACACACACACACACACACACACTGTGCCAATGTGCGGTGCTGTGCAGCGACGTGTTGCCAGAACTTGTTAATTTCATCTGCAGTTCACCAGTCATGAGGTAATTTTATATAAATGGCCTAATAGTGCCGTTTTTTTCCTGCACTTCCTTTAGTTTACTAGTTATTCTCCCACTTCCAGCTCAGTCTGACTTTTTTTTGTGTTTTTATGTTCTAGGAGCTTTACAACAACACAAAGTCCATTATTATTTACCCATAGAGCCTCTATAACAAGCATTTCAGGGAATATTGGCTTAATTTCAAGTAATTGATTACTATTTTTTTCACTATTTACTCAAGTACACTTTTGAGGTACGTATACTTTACTTGAGTATTTTTATTTTATGTAACTTCATACTTCTACTCCACTACAGTTTGAGGCAAATATTGTCATTTTTAAGTGATGAGACTTTCTTTTTTTTGTAATTAAACCTCCTAACAGTATATTAAGTAGTTAAAACAAACCCCATTTTTACAAAACTTTACTTATATAAATGCATCAATACCAATAATGTAATAATATATTGGGAATATATAGCGAGCACTTTTACTTTTGATACTTTAAGTACAGTTTGATGCTGATACTTTTGCTACAGTAAGTTTTGAATGCAGGACTTTTGCTTGTAGTGGATAACGTTCACAGTGTAATATTAGTACTTTTACTGAAGTTAAGGATCTGAAGACTTCTTCCACCTTTGCTTTAATGTGACATTCAGGGTTTTTTACACCAGTGCTGCTGAGTCTGATTCAGTCCGACTCTGGTTTGTTTCCCCTCTCGGTGTGAGTTGATTGGTCAGGTGTGAACACGGCGGTGACACAGGATTGATCCGACCAAACTACCAGACACACACACACACACTCTGAGAGTTTGAGCTGAGCTCATGCAGCCAAGTGCGCTTTGCATTCTGGGAAGCTGCAGAGCATGCAGGCTGTAGTGCTCATCAGTGGCGAAATGTAACTAAGTTCATTAATTTAAGTACAATTCTGAAATTAATATGTGCTTTTACTCCACTACATTTAGCTGACAGCTTTAGTTTTTAGTTACTTTTTTAATTTAAAAAGTCTTTGAACCTAAAACATATGCATACTTAGTGTATAAGAGCAACTTTTTTTTTAATAATCAAGTCATTTTTCAGACAAAAACATTTCATAATCCCAACTTCTCAAATGTGAAATGTGTTGATTTCCCTTTTAATTACTCTAACAAACATCATTTAGGTGTCACTTTGGGCTGTAGGCGAGAAATGAATCAGAAAAATAATCCATTATAAAAAATACTCATTAATTACCGTCAGATTCAGAAATGATGATTCAAATAAATCGAGTACAGCAGTAAAATGATTAAAGATAATCTAAAATATAATAGTATAACAGTCACAGGCTTTAACTTTGAATGCTTAAAGTTCATTTTCTTGATTATACTTACAAACTTAACCTAGTAAAGTAACATTTCACACACAATTGTTACTTGTAACAGTATTTTTTTTTTACAGTGTAGTATTATAATTTTACTAAAGTAAAGAATCTGAAAACATCAACTCCTGCTGCTCGTATAATCTAAATTAAGCACAGAAAAGTGAGACATCAAGTAACTTGTTCTTAATCATTGCAAACAAGCCATGTCATGAAGAAATCATCCAAATTACACAATAAAATATGCATAAACAGTAAGCATCC
>CAFUXE010001073.1:376444-432646 GCA_903364295.1 Serranus cabrilla
TCCTCTCCTCTCCTCTCCTCTCCTCTCCTCTCCTCTCAATATTTAACCATTTCTCCCTCTCCGTCTCCTCCTCTTCCCGCTCTCTCATCGTAGCCGCAGCACAATGATGATAAATATTTCAGACGTGGCCTCCAAATATATTCACAGTGATTTCTTGCTTGATACACTTTCGGTCATTTTTTTTAAATACATCACTGAAATCCATGTGAGTCAGGATGTTTTATGCAGAAATCCTGCCAACTTATCAGCCTGAATCACAAAGTAGGGATGCGGTACAGAAGAGCAAATTAAGACCCCGCAGATTTATTTACTCGTTATGGCCGTAAAATTTAATATCCTGTTAGTCCGCATGCAGACGATGGAAGTAAGTTACACCTGTGTGATATATAGCTCATGATAACATGTCCGTGTTGTGTTTACAGCCTGTTTTGCAGCCTGCAAGTGGCCAAAAAAACGGAATTTTGACTCCAGCTAACATTTGCTCAGCTTGTTCCTCGAACTGAAATCTCCATACAGTAAAATATATAGTTAAAAAACCACTAAGATCTAAAACTGTGTGGTGAAAATGTGGCTTGAAATTGGATTAATCAATTTATGAAAGTGTCTGGCAGACAAGCATACAGCTGGCGGATGTGTAAAAGGGCTTAGACGCCATTGACAGACATCCAAATGAAACAGACCGTGTCCTTGATTAAAATGAATAATTTCTCTGGGTTTTATAATTGTTGGAAAATTGGGCTAATGTAAATAAACAACAACAAAGAAAATGACATAGGTCCAGTATTTAATGCCAAAAAGTTGCACATTATACCTTTAACTGCATCTATTGTTGACTGCTACTAACATCTGCGCTTCATCCAGTAAAATATATAGTTAAAAAAACACTATGATCTAAAACTGTACAGTGAAAATGTGCCTTAAAATTTGACTAATCACTAAGAAAGTTTCAACCAAACCAAACAGCGAAATGTAGCTAAGATGCTATATGCTACGGACATCCAAATGAAACATACTGTGTCTTTGATTCAAATGACTAATTTCTCTGGGTTCTGTAATTGTTGGAAATTTTGGATAATGTAAGTAAACAAATAAATAAAATACATGATATTTCATATTTTAGGTCCAGTTGTTTTAAATGCCAAAAAGTTGCACATTATACCTTTAACTGCATCTATGTTGCTGTAGTTTCCATGACACCGAACCCCGATGCTGTGAGTGATTGTGAATGAGCAGGTGCAGCTTTGTAGGAGTGTGTGTGTGTGTTTGTGTGTGAATGGCTGGATGATGATCTGTAGTGTAAAAGTGCTTTGAGTAACCGCTGTGACTAAAAACGATGTAAAAGTGCATTTACATCATCTAAACCTGTAATTTAAAAGTAATTTAAAAGAAAAAAAGCAGTGAATCAGTTCAGCACTGTCACTTCAAAAATACCTTCTTATTCTACTTTGTATGAGCAAATATGTAAAAGCAGCGACACCTTTTTTAATCAACATGACAAGTAATAATTTGCAATCTGTTGGCTGCCAACAGAAACGGTTCAAACTGAATGTATCTGTCAACCTGTTTCTGCTGTTCTGCTGTATCTTCTGCTGGCCTGCTGAAACAGGATCCTTAAAGCACTTGGTTGAAGAATGATATTTTAAAACATCAACACAGACTTAGAGCAAGAAAAGGAAGCCGCCGAGACTCGGTCTGGGCAAGTAATCGAAAACCGACATACAGAACCTCCAACTTGAAAGATGAAGATTATTTTGGTTATTTTGGGGGCGGAGTCACCTGCAGTCATGTGACTCCGTCCGGTCCAATCAGTGACATGGAAGCAACATGGAGGAGAACTCAAAGTCAAGCAGCTTGAACCCAAGAAAAATTCATTTTAAGAAACTAATTTTAAGTGATGCATTGATTCCAGTTCGAATTATTTAATAAATAACCAAACAAACAAAAAGTTAATCTGTGACTGTTTCCTTAATTTCTTTAAAATCACAATTTGTCAATGACCTATGAGGGTCAATGTAAAATGTCCAATAAATTGTGATATTGATTTGTCAACATTCAAACTATGATTTTTTCCTCACCTTAACCAAGTTTTGTAGCTGCTTAAAACCTAAAACATGTGCAACTTTCTCTGCATGACTTCTATGCAACAGTATGATCATTTTCTACTGTGTTTGCTGGTATTTTTCACTCCAACTTAAGAATCTGAAGAGACTATTTCCTATTTTCCTACCTATTTTAATATGAGGTGTGGGTCTCTTGCAGTTTTTTGATTGTTGTGTAAATACTTTGTTGTTAAATGTCTTATATTGTAATGTGCCTTTGTCCTGGGCGTAATGTTTGGCAGTTACCACAGACACAAACTTACTAACCAACGAAGTAACTTGAAAATGACTGGGAGAGATTCTGCCAGTGAACGTCATCCAGACAGCAATTAAATTCCCTCCAAACTGTATTTGGCAAAGTAGATTAATCCGATATAGACAGATTCTGCAAGAGACAGTGTGGATCAATGTGCTATTATCATTTCTCAAGAGGGAGCAACAAGATTAAAACATTACACTGAATTAAAAGAGCAACAGTTGCTCCTCTGCATCGGCGTCACTGCTGCTTCTGAAGAAGACATTTATGTTGTTTTAATGAGAGAATTTGTCTTTTTCCATTATCCTGCCATGTGGTGTGTCTTCAGTGGCTGGTTAAAAAAAACACATATACATATTTTTAGGGGCACTGTCCCTGCAGAAAGTTAATTATGCTTCCACATCATGACTAATATGTATTATTCCTCTGCACAATGTGTTTTTACTGCTGTAGAACATTATGTTGTGCTGTTTTCAGCAGTTTAATGTCCACAGCAAAAGTGAAACTGCAGCAACAAACACATATAAGGAGTTAACCCTCTGAACCCCAAACACTTTCAGAGCTTTTTCTGCTTTCGTCACATTTTACTCACTGTGGCCTCATTTTTCACTGCAGTATATAAAACCTGCAGCTCTGTGAATGACACAGTTATGGCAGGCAGAACTCAAAAATGTCTTTCACGCATTATAACTCAGTTACACCATAAATCATAAAAAATAGTCAAAAATGCAAGCTGAATTATTTTTTTTATTGAATAAAATACAATCTATATATTAAAATTTTTTTTTCAAGGTGCCCACAAATGTTACCAATATTTGGGGAAAACATGACAAAAACAATTATTATCAGATTAAAACATTTCCGTAAGATATTATATAAGATTTTCCTTTATAAGTCACAACTTGTAATAACTTTTTGCAGATTTGCAATATCCTCTCTCGTATTATGATAAACAGCATCTGGTAATGAACCAGTT
Organism: Serranus cabrilla; assembly: GCA_903364295.1. Lineage (NCBI taxonomy): Eukaryota > Metazoa > Chordata > Actinopteri > Perciformes > Serranidae > Serranus > Serranus cabrilla. The sequence continues at coordinate 379,776 of CAFUXE010001073.1, forward strand.
TCCTGTGCATTTCTAACCAACATACATGAAGAACATTGAATGCATGACTTGCAGGAAGAGTTCTTGGCCGTGTCTGACGGGTTCATTGGGTGACTGACGGTCAGCGTGGTGGAAGCTGCAGCAGCTCGCTCAGGTTTCCACAGCAGAGAGAATAAAGACGCAGGAAGATCAGTTTACTTTGCTGATGATCAGTAGCTTTGTCCTCCTCTCCTCTCCGTCTCTTTATCTGTGCGTGGCTGCTGATGAAAGAGCGTGTTGAACAGGGAGGAGAGGACAGCTGCTGATGGAGAGGAAACAAAAGGAGCCTTCTGTCCTCGTCCTCTGTCTCTACCTGTCCATTCATTTCTCTCTCTCTCTCTCTCTGTTTCCACACTTTCTCCCCCTGCCTCACTTGATATCTTTCTCTCAGTTCATTATTCTCCTCCACTCTCCCCAGCTTTCCTTTCCTCCTCTTTGGCCTCCTCCTCCTCGTCCCCGCAGCGTTCTCCTCTTCCCTCTTTTCTTTCAGGTCTTTCAGAGCACTTTGTTGAAATCGGATCTGTCACTGTGTCTTTGGAGACAGATAGAGTTGGGTTGCCAGGGGTTTCAACCCGGCAGAAAAGCAAAGCTGCAGTTACATCAGTTAAATCAGCTGCCATTTGAGCCACAGCCAATGTCCGTGCAGCGTGTGTGTGTGTGTGTGTATGTGTGTGTGTGAGAGTGTGGGCAGTGTGTCATTTGGTGAATGTGGCTCTGAGAGGCTTCCTGTCTGTCTGTAGGTGGTTTACATCCAACTGTGACGCTTCAAATAAGAACACTGGAGTACAAACTTAAGTGCTGTTGACAAAAACATTTGTAAAGCTCATTTCAGGGCCAATTTTTCAAACATTTTTCAAATAGAAAATGATATTCAGTTACCAGTTACATTTCAGCACTTTTTCTGCTGTAAATGCTGAACTGAACATAAACACAATGTTATAACAGCTTTATATTTTATATTCTTGTCGACACGTTACTGTTCCTCCAGTTGGACAGTATAGTAAATTCCCCAAATTAGCCACAGCCTGATAGTTTTATGTAACTTATACACCCTGTTGCCAATTAATTAGGTACATCTGGCTAAAACTGATGCAGTCTTCCAGTAATTTATACATTCAAGAAGGTTTTAAACTAAAAAAAAAAGGGTGTTTCAGTGCCTTCCTAAGGCTCTCATAAAGTTTATCCAAAGATGATGTCAATTTAAGATTCACTCTTTGATTTCCAAAGGACGATATCAGGGGGTGCAGACCACAATGCATCAGAAAAGACCAATCGGAGCAACAAAGCATGTGACATAGTGCGAGTGACACATGCACATTGGGGCGGGGCTTGGCCTGTTTTGGTGCAGAACAAAAATGGCGGCAGGTCTCAGATGACAGCTAAACAGTCACTCAAAGCATGAGGTGAGAAACAGGCAACAGGATAACAAAATGTTGATTCATCAGCTATTTAATAAATCTTGTGTTGAAATTCATTGCTGGAGTCAAACGATCAAACAGCCTATTTGTTTTAATGTTGGAGGACTTGGCTGTTAGGCCGGCTTGTTCACTATCATCAGCTAATATCATTAAAGCTCTTATCGTTGAAGCTAAGTAATAATTACTTCTTAAAAGACTTTCTTTTTTCCATTTATTGAGTTTAGAGGCTGAAACATTTCATTTGTTGTTATATCTTGAGTGTTTGTGAAGAAATATTCATCACTTCTGTTGAAAATAAAACTCTTTTTACTTGAGAACACATTAGCATTTATGCCTACTGGTACATTATTTATCTCTTTATTGCCATATTTTTGCTCCACATTGCATAAGAAACAATGCAGAAGGTCGTCTTATTACACCGCGCTGCCATGTTTTCAGTGTTATATTTTGCTCTGCTGAAACAGTGATTGCTGTTGTTTTGGGGCACAACATACAAGAAAGAACAAAAGGTGATTTGTTATGAAGGCTCTGAGATATTGTTATTGAGCGTGTCGCTCTGTGTTAGTATGTATGTGTGTGTGTGTGTGTATAGCTGTAATTGAATTGGCTTCGGCGTGTGTTGTTTGAAAGCTGAAGGGAATCATACCTGGCTGTCTGTTCTCATTCCTGCAGATAGATATCCTCATCAGCCGCAGACACAAACAGGCAGGCAGTGATGTGTCGTCTTTATGTTGTTACTTCTGTATTATTGTTTCTCTGAACATCACGTCTCTTTGTATCAGTGTACGAAAAGTCTCATTTCTGTCTGTGCGTGTTGTTGCACGCAGGTTAGACTCATTTTTAATTCATCTGTGGGACATGTTGATTTGCAGGCCTGAAAAAAAAACTGGTCGGCCCTCAAAAACGATCCCGAAGGTCGTTAGGCAGCAAATACGACTCATATTTACGTTTTGGACTGTCCTCCGCCGCCCTCTAGTGGTCGTAATAATAATAATTGATGGTAATGCAGAGTTTAAATAGCAGAAATCACGTTCGGGGAGGGCGGATCGAACAAACCTCTGACTTTTACCCCTTTCTGGTCTCCCATCAAAACGTCAATATAAGGCGTTTGTACCGGCAGCAAAATACGACTCATTTACGTTTCAGACTGTCCTCCGCTGACATCTTTCTGATGTAGCCGTAGTGATTGACGGTGAGTTTAAATGGTCGATGCCGTACTCATTGGGCGAGGGAGGAGAGGTGGATGGGTTGAATAAACTGCGGACTCCATCCAGGAGAACAGGAACTTTTAACATAACTTTGCTTTTTACGTAACTTACGGTAATCACATCACCCTCTTAACTACTTTGCTTCCAGTGTTATGCACGTTTCTGTACTTTTTAAAGTATTTTTGAGCGACTAACCAGGAGTTTTTGGCCCTAAACCCAGGTCAGTGCTCTTGTAGCATGAATTCTCAGAAACTGTAGACTTTTTTACAACCGTACGTGTTTGCATAATGACGTGTGTGAAATTTTTAGAACACCGTACTGAGCCGCTTTTGAAAAACGCTCATATGTGTCGTTATGGGCGGTATTGACAAATGGTCTCTTCTGTTGTTTATCCAGGAGAACGGAGTTCGTGATCCGTGTGAAAACAAAAGTATTTTTAACGTATCTTGTGTTTTTTACGGATCTTCTGTGCTTCACGTTCTGTGAATTATCTTTTATGAAACTTCCAGTAGTCACGTCTCCCTTATGACTACTTTATTTCCAGCATTTACATGCAATCATTTACTGTTTAAGCTTTTGTAAGGCCTTAACAGGAGGGTTTTTTTCCCCTAAATCTAAATCAGTGGTTTTGTAGCAAAAATCAACTTAACAGCAGCCTTATTTACAGCCGCGAAATGCTCATGTGTGTCGTTATGGGTGGTATTGAGAAACAACCTATTTTGAGATCTAGTTGGAAGAAAAAGTGTTTAGAAGAGAAAAGCTTTTTTAGAAATGTCTTCATTTTATTTTCTCCTTTTCTCTCCAATGACACACCAGAAGAGTTTATCGTAACATTTGAATATAAATGGAGAAACACAGCAAGCAAACAAGACTCCAAATGTGCTGTCAGGTCGAATGTAAACGGCTTTTAACAACAACTGCTGAGGGCTGATTTAAACTACAGCTCGGAGCATTAATCATTAACGTGTGCAGGTATGCTGCGGCTGAGGTTACTGAATAAGAGATTCTGAATGAGAACATGTTTTATCTCAGTAGTCAGGTTTATAAATGGAGAGAGGAGAGCAGGAGGGACCTCAGGTGTGGGGGAGTCCGGAGCCGCCTGTCAGGGCTGCTGGCTGCACGAACACCAACCAGCTGGAGAGATTGAAAGCATCGCTCTCTGTGTTTCGCTCCGTCTCTGTCTCTGTGCGCTCTCCTTCATACCTCAGGGTGTTTTCAGTCGCTCTTTCACTCTCAGCTGGTTTATCTCTCTGTGTCGTCATCTGTTTTTACCTGCAGCTCCGCTTAAAATGTTCGGTCGTGAGTAGAAATAGCTCATTTAAAATCATTAGCCTTTTTGTTTCCGTCCCATTTTGAAGGGCACTGATTACTTATTATTATAATCTGTTTTTATGGAGTCATAACTGGAAAAAGTGCGGCCTTTTAGTGAATGCATTGCCTCTATTTCAGGTTGTTTGGACGGATGAATATTTGGAAAAACATGCATATATGATCTGTTATATTATTCTATTTAATCTGATGTAGCTTTGATTCTACCTTTAAAGAAAAACATCCACCACTAACACTGCATCTGATTGAACCGCAGAACAGCCAAAAAATATCAGTAGTTTAAGTGAAGCCACCCACATCGTCAGCTCGGGTCAGAAAATGCAGCCTTGTAAAAAATTTTGCATAAGTATCCAACCATCATCCTCGTGTGGCGTGTGTAGGCAGTCACCTCGCTGGATAAATTACAGGTACAGCTGTCACAGCCAAGTGATGTGCATTGTTATTAGAGCTTATTAAACCCTTCTCTCAAGAAATCCTTACATATTTTACACTTCACAAGTATTGTTAAGTAGTAGGAGAGGGAGGGCATAACTTTTTTTTTAGTCTTTGTAAGGCTTTTTGTTCTGACGCACGGCTGGTTTCAAACAACGGTTATGTGCAAACTTGAAACCGACCGAATCTATGCAACAAGATCTCCAACCTAAACGCTAGAATAGACCTTACACACAAACATACATACATACACTGTTAATGGCTGCGGTTTCTATGAATTTAGGCTACTAAACCACAAATCTAGGTTTAGGGAATAAAACTTCCTGGTACGGCGTTTTAAACTTGAGCAAGATGGCGTCTAAAACATAAATATGAGTCGTATTTTGCTGCCTGTAGAGGAAACTAGTGTCAAACAAGTTCAGTCCTGTACCTGAATGCATCCCGCATATAGAGACTGTGAGACTGAGACATTTTGTGGGGTCCTGGTTGTGTCTGAAATTAATATCACTCACTATTTATTACATGATGCACTAAATGTACCGTCCAGCATTTTATTTGAGGGACTGAATTGGGAAATGATTCCATGCTTTTACCATCATCAGCCTGTTATTCTGCGGTTTATTTGGCAATTTTTTATTTGGAAATACTATTAGATTACATTTTTGGCAATTTCTGACAAAGTACACTAAAGCTACCATTTTTTAAAACTTAACTATACTGCATTTTTCCGATAAGACATATACAATAATATCGTCCCACAATGGACCTAACAAAAACAATGAGAGCTACACCACTTCCTCCTGTCCCACAAGATGAAAAACACACACGAGACAAATAAAATACACCATAATAAAAGTAAAAACACAGTAAAGTACACAGCTTTAGCAGTGTTTGTATCTGTTAGATTTAGTACTTATGATCCCCAAGGTAAAGTCAAAACTAACATATCCAGACATGTGACATGGTTGTTAGTTTATTCATGTTTTATATGCATTTTTATTTGATCTTTTTTTTAAATGTAGAAGTCTGGGTTTGACACACAGCTTGCACTTGCTTCCATACTACTATTTCTTCATTTAGAAATAATAACAATAATACACGGCGCTGTTGAAATCCAATTTTTTTTCTTCTTCCTCAGAAGCCTCTATTTTCTGTTTGTTATTTTCCGTTTGACGCTGCATGGCTCCTAATTTTTGTGGTGCACCGTGGAGTTAACGGAGGGTCCGACGTCTCCAGCTGCTTCTGATCCGTTCTGCTGCTGGACGACTTCAGTGGTAGTTTGTCTTTGCTTTTTCCTCTAATTGAGCTAAGTAATAAAAAAAGAAAGAATAAAAAGACAGAAACCATTTGTCGCATCTGTTCATATCTTGTAGCTGCAATGCTCTGAAATTAAAGCATATAAGCTGCACTTTAACCTAAGTTATTTTATATCCAATGAAACTGCAATAGAGTGAAAAATCATTAAACAATGAGCCACAGCAGAAGCACTTTTAGAAACTATTTATGCTGTTTGCTCTGGTTAAGAAGATTTTTTTTGTTTCAGTGATGATTTAATGAGTTTGCTCAATTTGAGGATTTAGCTCCATTTTTAATGAGGATCCCGTCCTTTTTTTGATACATAAACTCTTTAATTTCTCACACAGTTCATCTTCATTCAAAGTGTCCTTCTCTTCTGTCTCTTTGTGTTTGTTTAGAAAGCCCATATCGTTAAATCCAGCCTGTTTGATTTCTGTAGCTCCTTATGTTTTTAGTATCACTCCAGTTTCTCTGTCCCGTCTCCAGCTCGATCAGAAAGCTCTTTTAACAAAAATCAGAGAGCATATTACTCTGATCCTCAAAAGCTCTTCCCAAATCAGGTTACTATCGAATCCCCCTCCCTCTTCCCTTTCATCGTCTCTATATCAACACTTTTAGGTTTAACTTAAATTGTATTTGTTTTAATTTTCCCTCTATTTTGTCCAAATGGGCATGGCTCCGTATTGATATCATTTCTTTACAAGAAGTCAGGTCTAGCTGGGTGTTCGTCTGATGTCTGTGTGTTTAGCGTTTGTGTCCACACACGCAGTCGGGACATATTTGGACAGCCTTTTAATGGTGACGGACAGAAGAAAGAAATTCCAGAGAGAAAAGAAGGAAAGGAGATTAAAGCGGAGGAAGATCAAGACAGACGTGAACAGAGGGACAGTGATACACTGACACTGATACTCTCAGATGGGTTTATGTGTGTTGGTGTTAGACACATGCAAATACACACATGCGTGCGTGTCGAAGTGCAGCCTTCAGAAATGTCAAATGTCAGATTCAGTTCGAGAGAAATATGTGCTCGACATGAGCTGCTCCCTGAAAGAGTCTTTGGTTTGTTCTTCTCTGTTTGAACTGCTGCTAAAAAAGCCTTCTAGGTCAGAAAGACGATGCACTCCCCGGTAAAGTCGAGGATATACAGTTCAGCCAGTTGTCCGTATTGATCGAGTGGCTGCTGAAAAAGTATTTTGAGATTTAATTTAGGTTTCATGAGATGAAGTAACTCTATGACCTCAATCAGCCTGAGAGCATTTCTTGTCTTTGAAACTTTGAAATAAGTGTAAACAAATGTTTAGAGGGAAATGTATTTACAGACAAATGGCAAAGAAATGTCAGATGTAGCTGTTAGCTTGGATGCTAAGTGTGTGTGTTGTTACGGCAACACAACTGTCCTCAACATGTGTTAGTATTCAGTCTGAAATGTTAAGCCTTGATGGAGGACCACGTTCGCAACTCATTTAAGTAACATAGTGTTAGCATTCATGTTATTGACTCTCCATTTAGGATCAGGACAAAACATAATTGACATGGTAGCATTAGCTGGCAACATGGCAACACAGCAAAGTTCAATTCACACTCAATCATAGCGTTCATGATCAACAAAGCTGCTAAGGTAACTCGCTTTGAGACAGATTAGCTTAGCTTATATGAGCTACCAAGCGAACAGCTAACGTTATTGATGTTTCATTTAGATACTGTTAGCTTAGCGCTACTCAAATTGAAGCATTAAGGCTAAAGTTTCAGCCTTTATGTGCAGCTTCAGCTACTTAGTGTTAGGAACAGTTTAGAGTAGAGCAGGTGCATTTAATACATAAAATAATATTATTTGTCACATGTTATTTCATGATTCGACAAAGCAACATTAGAAAAAAAGATTAATAAAATCATACTTCCCATTTCTTAGTATTTAAAGACCTTTGAAAGATTCATATAATATTTTAATTCCAATTACGGCTTCATGTGAAGAATAATGACTTCTGTGCCTGTTTAGATGTGTGGGAACCCTGCCTGTATTGTCTCATGCTTTTTTAACTTCTGTAATTTAACTCACTTCTGGACCAATTCTGAATATATTTCCCCGTATTATTTCTGGCTGAAGAGCCCTGGCAGCATGAGTCTATATTCCTCTGGCACCCGGCTCCCAGCACCATTTCCTGTCTGACCACGCTGAGCCACACGGCGCTCCGACAGCATCATGACCTTGGATTCTTCATGCGCTTCTGCTACAGCTGATTCAGGATACTGATTCTTCCGAGAATAGTGTTTGTAATGTCTATGTGTGTGTGTGTGTGTGTGTGTGTGTGTGTGTGTGTGTGTGTGTAGCATATGTGCCAACTACCACATCAGTGTGCCAGCTGGACAGTTGCAGTGAGACCTGTAGCTGTACCGCCAAAAACACACACACACACACATGCATGCACACCCACACAGATACATGCTGGCATGCTGGTGTCGTCTCCACTGCCAGTCATGCCGATTTGATATCATGTAATGGGGAGAACGGGCCGAATCGTGCCAAAAACAGCATCTAGGGAAATACACGGACATTTGCATGGTGGGTAGGGCGAGAACAAAACCCAGCTGCACCGTGGCTGCTGTCCCTCGATTACTTGATTAATTCCAGATTAATAGGATGATGATAATCAAGGATTATGTTCCCGTAATCTGCAACTGAACAACAGTCGTCGTAATAAAAAACAAGGCGCTTTTTTCTGCTTCTTCTACTTTTCTAAGTTTCCTGCTTAATTTGTGAAAGTCAAAATAAAGCCTTATTATCTCTATTTTCAATTTCTGATATTAACAATAGGTAAAGAGGTTAATTAATCTAGGTAAAGTATAAATAACACACTTTTTTTCAGCTTCTTCTACTTTTCTTGTGATTGATGAAGTTTCTTGCTTAGTTTGCGAATGTCGAAAGAGTCGTTGTCTCTATTTTTAATGTTTAGTATCAACAATAAGTACAATAAATGAGTCTTAAATGCACCCACTATTACTGGACATAATTACAATTCCACTGTATTTGCAGAAATGTTTTGAACCATCATAAACAAATTATTATTATTTTTTTTTTGTTTTAAAATGTTTGATTTTTCCGTGTACCAGTGGCAGGATCCGTTTGTACCAATTTTCCGCTGTCAAACACTTGCAGTACACCATGTGAATAATTAGCATGAAGCTATTATCACATAATAATTAGATGGAAATTCAACACATAGAGAAGAAGATTTTCTTGGAAGTGTTTCACCACCATCTGCAGTTTGTTTTAGATTCCAGCTGTGCGTTGTTCTTTTATTCTTAATAATTCATAGCATTGTGGGAGGAAAGTGTCCATCAACTTCACACTGAAAACTCAAGTGGAATCAGTCTCCATGTTGGAATCTTTTCAGTCCCTATTGTGGATGTATAGTATGAGCTGTATACTCAAATAAACTGGCTATAATTAGTATGTATTATAAAACTGAGACTCAACTAAAGCATCTGCTGGGCTTAAAAAATATGAAGTTTCCAAAAAACACACTTGTGAACTAAAAATGGGATGATTTTGATTATAAATTTGACACATCTTTAATCGTTTTTCATGGAGTTTCAGTCAGAATATGTCATTTTCTGCCACTAGTGCTGTCTCAATAAAACCAATTGAAAAATTGCTTTAATCTGTTTATTGTTAAGGAGTTTTTTTTACAGAGAGCAAAATTATCCTCAGAAGTCTCCTCCTCTCCAAAACAAATATAAAAGAAGAGAAAAAAATGAACCAGTTGATTAAAACCATTAAAAAACTTCAATAAAGCACAACCAGACGTCTGATGACTAAACTCCCTCATCCGGCTGATTTAAAAATAAAGTCCAAAAATTGTATTGTAAAATTATGCTTTTGAAAATTGTTGGAAACATTTAGTATAACGTAAGTACACAGTTCAACAGAAAATGTAACGTACTTTAGTCGTTTTAAGACATTTTAATGCTAAAAAAGGTGCGTATTATACCTTTAATTTGATTAATGATGCCATTACTGATTATATATTGCTAGTGAGAGTCCAGAGGGGGTCGACCCGGAACAAGCTGAAGGGATTACGTGTCTCATGTGGTCTGGGAACGCCTCAGTGTCCCCCAGGAGGAGCGGGAACGCTGTGCAGAGGGAATATTCTGCTTAGCCTGCTGCCCCCGCGACCCGGCTGTAGATAAGCGGATGAAAATGGGAAACAGAAATAGATTGTCACTGCTGCTTTTCCATCATACTTCCATACTTAGGCCAGTTAAGCATAAATTGCACTCTCTGTCCTATTAAAAGGGGTTTTCTTAAAGTTTGTTTGTTGTAAGACAAGCTTAATTAGACAGGACATTAACAGCTGCTGCTAATGTGTCTATCATTACTGCTGTATGTGCTACATCAACATACATTTCTGTGGATGTTTAGGTGACAATCTGTGAAAGCTGACAGTTACAGTCACACTGCTGCAGAGAGGTGAAGTAACACTGGTGTGTGTTGCGGTGGAAGCCGTATCCGTCCGCCCTCTTCGCTTTCTGTTGTTATCTTCCTCTGTTTCTCCGGCTGTGTCAGTCCTCTGCTTTTATGCTGGTGCCTGTTTATTCCCCCTCTGCTGCCCCTCTATCTCTAAAACACTGCCCTCCCTCCTCTCATGCTCTCTCCTCGCTTTATTTCCTCCCCGTGTCGTCTTTGTCTCCCTCTCACACGCCCCGTTTCTGGTGCCAGGATGCGATGTTGTTGTTACATGCCTTCTCCATCTGTTTCATGGCCCCCTACTTCCAACCTCTTCCGTCTCAGAACAAAAACACGGCGGAGAACATACTGTGCACATGGAATCGAGCCATTAAGTGCTTTTTGCACTTGTTTGTTTGGGTAATGATCCTCAACACTGGTATTGAACACACCATGGAGTGGTACTTCAATAAATGCTGATAAAAGTACTGGGTGTAAGAAGCAGCACTTTTTCCTCAGTACTCGGAAGTGTTTCATGCTATAATTACTTTCTTCAGCTTGAAATTCACACTCATTAGTGCAATTTCCTGTTAAGCCTTGTTAGTGAACACGCAGCTTGTTTGTTCCAAAGCAGAAAATAAAAAATACTTTTTTATTCAAGTGTGTCTGAACATGGGAACAAAACAAATCCAGGAAGAAAGGCAGTCTTTGATTTTAACATTACAATGAGCTTCAATGGGATTTTGATGGAAAAACCTGTAAAATAATGTTTATTTGCTCATTTTATGTATTCATACAACAGTTTAAAGACCTGAGAAAGTCTCCTGATCAGTATCAGCCTGGTGCCTTTCTAACAAGACTGACAAGCTGGTTTAATGCTGCCATTTTCCCCACTTTAAATTCCAGTTTGAATGTTTTCTGTCCGTTGTATCCTTAGTTTTTCCCATTATAAAACCACTGGAGTCTACTGAATAATTTAACAATATTGGCGGTTTACTTTGTGGCCATTTTATGGACTTCGTTTCTGAGAAATACTTCATAATTGGCAGCAATTAGATAATGAATTATTTCACTTTTTATATTAAAAACAATTTCATACCTGAAGGTAAGAAAGGCTGAGATATGGTGAGAAAAGATGGATCTTTTAATATTTCACAGCTCCGAGCCAAATCTAACTGACAACACTATTGTTGAAACAACAGTCAAATGTTCATTTATTTTTTCCTCAGAAAGTTCATCATCAAAACTTGACAAACATTCTTTGGATTTTATAAAAACAATTTGCCAAAGAATTCTAATTAAATGCTTTGACAGAATCTGTCACATCACAGTGTCACAAATCACAAATTAGTGAATACTGAAAACAAAAATAAAGGCAGTTAGAGAAGCAAAAGTCGAGTCTGCAGACCAGCGATGACAGCAGACGTACAGCAGACTGTCATACAGAGATGGGAAGTGGTCGGGGGACAACTGTGCTACTTTTAGAGCATGATGAAGCTTTTTTTATACTTTGGCAGCATCGGCATGTATAGATGCTGCTGACGTGTGATCAGCTCTATTTATGGAAAATACATAACAATCTAAGTTATGATGTGTTTCAGATTTATCCCTTTTTTGCACTAGTTTGGTCGGGTTCTTAACACTACAACAACAGCCTCTTTTTAGGTTTAATTCACCATTTATAAAGGATGTTTCTTACTGAGATGCGTCCTTGGAGCATCCGACTTCTGTCCGTGTGTCTTTGTCCTTAAGTTTGTGGAAGACCTTGATGTGTTTAGTAGTCCTCCCCAAAGAAAATGTTATGTTTTTCAATTACAAATTTTCAATTTCACATCAATTCAGACCATTATTAGCGTAATTTTAGTGTTTACAAAGGTTACAAAGTGCTTAACCGACCAAACAAAATGAGATAGAATAAATATAATTAAAAAATAGTTTACACAGTTAAAATGAAAAATAAATCTGAAGTGATGAAACAAGGTGTGCGATAAAAAATAAAATGGAATACAAAAATAAGTATTAAAAGAGGGATAAAAACCAGGGACGAGTCACTGATGTGTGTTTTCAGAAGTTTGTGACTTTGCTGATGTGTTCAGTTGTCCTCCCCAAAGAAATTTTATGTTTTTCAATTACAAATTTGCAATTTCACATCAATTCGGACCATTATTACCATATCCAAAAATATGAAAAATCTTAAGCAAACACCATCAAAAAGCATGAGGGTAAAACTTTACTGGTGACCATCTACAACCATTAGATTGGGTCATTTAGGGCGCTTTAACTACCCAAAGTTTAGTCCGTTTCAGTCTAACTGTAGCAGTTAAATCCTTGTTATGGTTCGTTTGGTCGCTTGTGAACGCTCCAGTCGTACTCTGGTCTGAGACGGCAGGCAAGAAGAGTCTCTGTTGGTTTTAAACGAACCCTACTGCGGTTTGATTGCACCGTGAACGTAATCCGACCAAATACAGGAAATGAACCAAAACGCAGCGGACTCTGTGTTCTTTGGCACACAGTAAACATCAAACAGGAGATGCTGAATAAAGTCCAAAACAATAATGAATGAAGTTTAGAAAATCATTCATTCATCATTTGGATGAATCAAATGGATGCTCTCCACATTGATTAGACATTAATTCAGCTCAGTTGGTGCCTGAAATAACTTGGATGCTGCACATAAGCCCTATAATGGTAGAGAACCCTGTACACAGCGTTCTTTAAACGTTATAATGAATAAATCAGGAGAGTCATGCGATCCAAACTGCTCCAACTGTCCATCACCAAACCTCGTCAGTGCAGTAAATGCCTTAGCAGCTCCATTTCTCTCTCCTTGTGCGATCTGTGTGTCGTCTCTTTTGGTTTGTGTTAAATCTAACCACAAGTTTTTCTTACCTTGCAAAAAGCCTTTTTATTCTTTTTCTTTCACTGCAAGAGATAACTACAATTTTGACGCTTCTTGTCAAGGTTTTTCTTATTATTAAGTCACTGAAAAATTCAGTTGTATTCACTCTGTCGCAGCAGGAAAACTTTGATGATCCGAGGGCCGACCACGACGTCGAACATCATCCTTTTCATAACGTTCTTGTTTCCTTTTGTCGTCTTGGTTTCATTTTCTAGCGACACGGCTTGTGACAACAAAGCTGTCAGTTCGCGAATGTCGCTGCAATCTTGGCAACCTTTTGTGCTCGCTGTTTGTGAGTGTGATTACGCCACCGTTAACCCTTCCTGTCTTCCTTTTCAGCCCACACAAACACACACACACACACACACACACACTGGGTGTCATGCAAAAATACACACCCACACAAACAGATTTGCATGTCGAGGAGATTCCTAGATACCATTAATCCTCTGATCCAGCAGATTCACACGAACACACACATGCAGACAGAGAAAGTGAGGAGAGATCCACAGTGAGGACTCCTGACAGAGCAGCATAAAAACTAAACGAGGAAGAGATAAACACACTTTGTAGACGGAGAGGAAAATGCATTGTACACACAGTTGCTCAGCTTGAAGACTTTCTTTTTTTGTCTCGCACATTTTTCCTCCCCGTCATTTCCTCCTTCCATCACATCTCCTTTTCTTCCTCCACCTCGATCTCTTTTTCTCTCTTTCTCGCTGGAAGAATAGCAATTACAGTCCACAGTTGGTGGAGGCACTTGTAAATGATTGAAAGAGAGAGAAAGAGAGGAGAAAAGCAGAGTGGACTGGCTAATAAGATTCAAAGAGCTGAAAGTCTCTATTGTCACAGAGTCTGTGTGTCAGTAGGAGGCAGGAGGAAAGGAACGATCTCTCCCTCCCTCTTTTCCTTCTCCTTTCACTTTCTTTTCTCCAGTTTTTTTTCTTCTCTCTCCATTTATTCGCTCTCTCTCTCTCCCCCCCTCAATCCGAAGTCAGAGAACCAGACTTGGTAATAAACTCTCTCCGTGAAATGTGACCCTGGCACTGCTTCAGTTGTCACTGAAGTAACATGAAGGCACAAAAAGTCCAGAGAACAGGGCCGCTGATTAACAGGCAGCCTGGCGTGTAGTTTCTGTGGTCAGATGGTCTGACCGGGGACGCTGCGAGGACTCTGCAAGTCACGTTGTTAACTTCACAGACTCAGAAAGTTTCTTTTTATTCAGATTTCTTCCAAAGTAAACGTTCAGGGATGTTTTGTTGGTGTTGATTTAGCATTCAGTTACTGTTAATGGAGATGTGATAATGGTGAGATATTTGATTGCAATCAGTGATATCATTTTAAACTCTAAAGTGATGCTAAAATCTGTAAAATACTGTAAAATATAGTTATATTGAGTAATATTGAGGCTAAAATTTCAAACCCATGCAGGCAAATTTAGACTTGAAGACTCATGCGATGTTACTATTCAACATGGAAGTATCTTTTTAACAATTTGAGCTCAAATAAATTGGGATCACCATTTGTCATTATTCATAAAACAATACATTTGAATTCATATCCATTTATAGATTAATTATGAAAATACTTAACGTTGCAGCCATATAAAATAATCTGTGATTGAAACAGAAGTTATTCAAATGTTAAAATGTATGTTTTTTCTGAGGATGATGCATCTTTTTTTTTAAATGCAGTACAACCCTGCACCCCTTCCTGAACCAGGGGTGCAGATTATGAAACTCATTCCAAAATGTGGTCGACCCAAACAGACAGACAGAGAGAGAACAGCCGCCGTGGCAGCAGCAGGCAGCTCCACCATGACGTGCACTTCACAGTTCACACTCTGCTCTCACCTCATAAAACACATTTTCCTCCTGCAATGATTGACACACAGATCAGATATCTGCAGTCATAGACCGGGGCCCGACCCAAAACTGATGACTCACAGAATACAGTTCAGTTTAGTCTCCGGTCAAATGTCTCCTACCAGAAACCAGATGGACACGTTAGAGTCTCTACACATGGATCCCCTGTTGGTGGAGAAAATCTTTAATATTTCAGTGATTTTGCAGCTTTGATATGTGATTATGTGGTGAGAAAGGCAGAAATAATCAAACAAACTGAGGCAGGAAAAGAGAGAATCAGGAGCAAAGAGCGCCACAATCTGCAGATTAATGCCACGTCACACAAAAACTCCAAACCTCCCATTTTTCTCCTGGTTCGGCTTTCTTGTTATCAAGTTTGACCCAGGCTGAATCACAGACTCATTAAGGCCCAGTCGCTTTGTGTGTGCGTGTGTGTGTGTGTGTGTGTGTAGTGCTTGCAGCCTCAGGTCTGCTCTCTGTGTATTGTGACAGAACATGTGCTACTAACCTAATAGCTCAGAGATTTGGTTCGTTATCATTATTATTATGGGAGGAAGAACTGGTGTGTGTACAGTTTGTGTGCATGTGTGTGTGTGTATGTGTGTGTATTTGCAGACAAAGCAGTGATGTATCCCCCAAAGTGCAGTGGGTGTCCCAGATAGAGCGATCAAACAGCACGATTATAATGTATTACTGTAATATCAGCACATAGATAAGCATGAGATGTATGTGCGTGCGTTTGTGTGTATGTGTGTGTGCATGTGAGATAATTGCACTGTCCGCTATCAACCTATACCACACATTACAAACCCCATTTATCACTTCTTTCTCCACCAACATTAAAACCCACACTCTCCCTTTTTTCTTGCATGCACATTTGCTCCCTGTCGCTCTTTGCACACACACACACACACCCACACACACACACGCACTTTGTATTATTCATGTCCTCTGTGTCAGAGTAAAACAGGATGGTGTCCGTGTTTATTTTAAAAGGTTCCTCTCTCCATGTCAGCGGACTGCTTGGAAGCTCTCTGACCTCGACCTGTCACCACTTTTTTAAATCAAAACAACAACATGCGTGTGAGTGGAGCTCTGCCAATTACACAGCGAGAGTGAAGCGCATCACTTCCGGTTTGTCAGTCGGATGTAACTTTTTGTTATCAACAAAATTAAGGTCCTATGTGAATGGAATTATGGAATTTATGACGCTGATGTTGAAAATATGCCAATATGAGTCAAATATTGACATCAAAGTTAGCGGTGCTTGTGTGGGGGAAGCTCAGTGTGCGGCTGTGTTTACCTGCATGTACCCGCAGCACTGCATTGACCCTGAGCCAGTTGTTGAGAGACAGAATTAGCACCCAGCTACACACACACATTACAGCAAATATGAAGTTAAATCAGCGTTGAAGCTGTGAACGTAGCTGTGCAGTGTGTGAACAAACTGGTCCAGACTCAAGCCAAGTTACCTATACAAATCTAAATGCATGTATTGATATGGTACGGGAGTGCCAAGGGGCTGCAGAGTTCTGGAGGAGGGTTTCAGAGATGCTATCAAGCATATTGTGTAAAACAATTCCTTACTTGCCAAAAGTCTTGCTGCTTAATGACAGATCCAGGTTGGAGCTTAGAGATGCATGCGGCCCGCTGGTCCTACAGCTGCCAAGAGACTAATATCTTATAGAGGGAAAGCTTCACTTTCTGTCAATACACTAAGATGACTTCTTGACTTTATTGACTTATAACTGTCCTCTGTCTCCTTAAGGTCCAGGGTGGTGTGGCATGGGGCCAATGTTACATCTTTTGGTTTTGCCTCCATTGAACGTTAATGATTATATATATCTAACTTCAATCCTCAATTTGTAAAACAATTGGTAAACTATTTAATGTATAAATTTGTAATCCTATCCCTATATAATTATGTTTAAATAACAATCAAAAATCCCCATGGCAATCAGACTTGACAACATCTCAGTCAGGGGAAAAAATCCATGACCTCTCTCCCCACTTTCCTTTCTTCTCTCCCTCTTTACAGTTTCTTGATGTCTAATGGTGCCTTAAATGTATCATTTTTTACCCGAATCTCTCAATGGGGATAAATAAAGCATCCATCCAACCAACTAAACCTGCCAAGCACATGTTTTATTTGCTCTGGCAGATCTTTAATATGCCTTAAATGTATCAGTTTTTACCTGAATTTCTCAATGGGGATGAATAAAATATCCATCCATCCATCCATCCATCCATCCATCCATCCATCCATGCATCCAACCAACCAACCAACCAACCAACCAACCAACCAACCCTGTAATAAAAACATATAGTACATTTATAGTACATTTATAGTAAAAAAAATTGTTAATTTACTGAGGCTGAGGTGAAACAAAGCTCTGCATTGAACACACAGACATCGCTCTCATCAATTTCAAAGTTGCACGGTTATCAGTTTCATTCACATTTGGGTCACATGTTTTCAACCCTCAAGAGTGTCTGTGCTAAACTCAGAGTAAAATGTGCAGCTAGCGACTGAACACAGTGATATTATAGTGAGGTTTCTCTCGCAGAGACACAGTGCACTAAAAACACACAATGCTCTCATTTCCTTGCACTGGATTTCAGACTTGCCCTGAATAATGCATAATATAGGTCTCTGAAGTGGGTTATTTGTTTAAATTTAAAACAGATATTTAAAATGTGGCTATCACAGAAGGCATCAGGGCACTGTTTACCTGCTACTCAAGGGGCAACCGCATTAATTATCAAAAATAAATCCAGCGTCAAAAAACAACGTATGATCTAAAAATAGCACCTTCTTGTGCTAGATTTTGTATCTTGTGTTATTGCGTCCGTGTCTGACATTATTCTGGGACGAGATGAAAACACCGTGTTCTGCTTACAGGCTCATTAGTGAGAGGAAGAGGAGGAAACAGCAGCATGGGAGTGGATGAGTGGAGAGGATGGAGGCTGACAGACAGCCTGAAGTGGTCAGGGGGGAGAAAGGCTGCTGGGACTATTTGCATTCAGCTCTTGTGGGTATGATGAAGAGGCGTGTTATGAACATGTAACCTTGTTGGCATCGATCACGCTCCTCGCCTGCGCTGCGTTGATTGGAAGAGTCCTCTCAACGCAAAGCTCATACGTCAATGCTAAACGGATTATTAAGTCATGTACCTGCATTGGCCTCTCCGTCTCTCTCGCGTCTCTGCAGCGAAGTGCTCTCGTACTGCACGATCGTATCATGCAACACAAGACACATTATCTGTGCTGTTGATTACTGGAACCTGAATAATTAATCTGCCGCCTGTGATAAGAAATATTCTGTTATTTTTATTATTACTTTATCTCTCAGTATTTCGCATTTTCTTTTCAAATCATCAAACGGTATCTGAAACACGTCTCACACACTGATTTCTGTCCCAAACTGACAACAGTTCTTCAACAACTATTTGAGTCACTTTTTTGTGCATATAACTGAGCCCTTGTCCCAATTTGAATGATTCTGATGATTTATTATGAGGCTTTTCCCCTCCTGTCTTCAAGTGTTTCATTCACAACATGTAGATGCACTTCAGCCTGTAGGCATGGTCAAACAACTCTCCGTACAAACTGTTTTATAACCCTGCCTTCAGCGCCGAGCTCATTCAGCGCTCGGGGAGATGAAAATCTTAAATCTCTAAAATTGATTCCCTGAAACAGTTGAGCACTGAAGCAAACAGTCAAAAAGTATCTGAATCAGTTTTAAGTTAGTTTATACACATCGAAAGAATTTGACTCTTTGACTCACTCTCGATGTACTTGCACAGAAATAGCTGCAAAAAAAAAACAAGCACAGCAAAGTTGATCTTAAACATTGACTTTTATGTACAGATATTTAAAAAATCTATATAAATCAGAAGGAGACTTGTTGAAAAAGACAGCAGAGTGCAAAGTTTGCTGGAAATGGAAAGCACAGTGTGTATAAACAATGGAAGAATGGAGGTCAATGGTGCATAAAAATAAGATTTATTAGGCTCTGAATACACCGACAGTGCTTGTCGTTGTGAATTATTAGTGGCTGGTCTTGCTGTTTTTATTTTCATATCAGAGTGAGTTGAGTCGGTTTTGGACTTGTTGGACATGTTTTTGTGTTCTGTAGCGCCTACTGGAGAGGTGAGGCTGCAGCAGGTTGTATATCCAGGGGGTGGTGGGTCTGAAATGGTGTTACTTTGCCTATTTTCTGACCCTAAAGATGTAAAAGTCTAGAAGAAGACAGGAGTAAATTGTGCATTTGTTGGCAGGGGTATCACGATTTAAACCCTTTGGAGTCTTGGATGTTATGTCAGTTTTTTAAATACTTTTCATTCTGCCACTTAAAATTTTTATTTTGGTATCTTTCTTTTCTCAGCACAACCTCACCAATTTGGCCTGATAGTTATTTTTTCACTTTGACTTCCTGGATCAACATTTTGAACCCAAGAGATCATCCTCAATAACGAATTTTAAATGTTGCAACACAAGTTGTAAAATATAACAGAACTGAGGGTAACTTCTGGTTCTTTATCTTTATACTAGATATATTTGACCTTATCTACTTGTTTCAAGTCAGAACTTTAGAGGGAAGTTGACATCAGGACTCAACGTTGTTTTGTTTTTACATCGTGGCCTCATGAAGAAGTCATGTGCCTGCACTTTCATGGACTCCAGAGGGCAACTTCTACATCTGAAAACCATCAGATATTAGCTCTCAGTTTCAATTATTGACATCAAAAGCAGCAAAACATTCAATGGAACTAAATATTTGACCATCTAGTCTTACTATAGCACATCCCAGAAAATAATACCAGTTATATCAAACAGTTGTCAGGATATAAAAGCACTGATCTGTTGACTTGATAGTCTAACAGTGGCACAACCTTCACATGTGCTAATGAGTATCTACATCAGCAGAATCGTGTGTCTGTGAGATTGATTCAAAATAAACTGCAGAGCACGTCATCCGTTACAGTTCGGCTGGAGAACAATGGAGGTCAATGGCAGAGAAAAATAAGATTTATTAGACTTTGGATACACGGACAGAACTTGTTAGAGGGATTTATTAGTGGCTGGTTTTGGTCTTTTTTAATGGGAACGTTGGCAGTCTTATCTTTTCTTATCTTTGTAGTATCAGGGTGAAACGGTCTGTCAAACATGTCCAAATAAAATAAACTACACACATCATCTTCCACATCCTCTACATGATGCTCTGTATTTATAGACTTTGAGTGACAAACATCATACGTAAAATGTTTTTCGTCCTTGTTAACTAATGAGTTATTTTCTGACACTGACGTTGAAGAAAAACACGCACTAATGAGTCTTCATTTCGCCAGTGAAGGAGTGCTCAAACTCTGGTTTGTTAAATTGAGTGTTATGGTTGCAGGACTTTGGTTTGAGCCCAAACAGCAAAGCTCGCTCGTGTATTTTAATGATCCTGGCTCCCTGAACGAGGGGCTGTATTTATTGTGCGGGCCAGGAGATTTAAAGCCAACTCTTCTTTTTTAAATGAGTCTGAACCCGCAATCTCACGCGCACAAATACACGGATAGAACGCATTTGATCCGTCAGCACTCAGAGGAATGATGGATAGATTTGTTGTGATATAACATATGGTGTGGCTTCATCACGAAGCAGCGTAATTACCTTCCGTGTTGTGTTTACGCTCACTGACTTCAAAGTCTTTGTTTATTTTGTAGGAATATATGTTTTCCAGAGCCTGTGCATCTTATTAAATGCTGCATTATGCAGAGAACATCCCTTGAAACCATTATTTCTGCACACATTGCTTTGATTCACGTACAGTATTGCTTTGAAGCTAAAAGCTCTCTCCTCTGTCCCTCACTCCCTGCATCCCTCGCTCCCTCTCTTACTTTCTTTCTCATCTGTTTTTTCTCGCCACTTTATCCTCCGCCTGCTCCGTTATCCTCTTCATCTCGCTAACTCTTCCCTCTCTCTTTGTTTCCTCAGTGGGACGTTTGTTGATCGAGTTCAGCTCCCAGATGACGATGGAACGAGTGCAGAAAGAAAACCCCAACGTGACGGAGGGAGGACGCTACACGCCTCCCGACTGTCGGCCTCGATGGAAGGTCTGTATATATATAAATATATATATATATATACAGTCACACATTGTTAGAAAGCTTTTCTCACGATCACATACAACTTACAACTGTTGGACTCAGCACATTATTTCGGTATGTGTGCATATCAGGAACAGACTGCACGGTCCGAACTTGAGTAAGTTGTTGCTTCTGTGTTGACAGAAAGGACACATTTTTTTAATGCTTTAGAAACCTTTAATGTACAAGAATAACTGGCCCTCAGCCGCGACCATATATGATCCTTCTTCATTCATTCTGCTGCATGAGAGAAGTGAATCCCAAGGCAAGACAGAAATATTTTGAAAAGCTTAAATTGAATTTTAATTAGAGTATAGGGAACTGTTTGCATATTTACTTATACTAACACTATGATTAAAAAATAGGAAAATAAATAAAAATCAGCACAAGGTATTGAACTGATTGAATTGTTGACACAGGAAGGAAGGAATTTAAAATGGGAGCCAGAATGAAACTTTTTCCATGTTTAAAACACAACAAACTTTTACTTTTCTAAAAAAAAAAAAAAAAATGTCAGGAATTCATATGAATGATATTTTTCCGGGTAAACAGCAGCAGTAGTGGAGACGGTGTGGGCGGTGAGTGCCAATCACTCACATATTTTCCAGTCATGTATGAAAATACAAACTTTCTGGGAAAGGATTGTTCAGATTCTTAAGAGATTTTATGTTGCGTGAAATCCAGCGTTCCCGGGATTCTGTACCAGAATTCAGAAAAAGGACTTTTTGTCTCTTCAAAATCTTGATGCTTGCCTGTAAAGAGGCCGTCACAAAAACCTTGTCGAGGCAGGAGAGAAGCTGGGGAATATTTTCAATGGAGAAAGTGACTCATTATCTCAGGACTAATGCAGGGAGTCATCAGCAGTGATGGAAAATGGACTCCAGAGAAAAGGTGTTTTCAGCTGGTCTGAAAATAATGGATCAAAGGTTGTAAAGAGAGAGTAGTGCTCACCCTTTTTTATTTTTTATGTCATAATGTTGTGGATTTTGTTCAGTGTAAAAAGAAAAAAAAGAAAAACTAGAAGTCGGTACAGAATAGTGATATTTTTCCTCACTAAATGTTGCATATTATGTAGAAAATCTCTTATATATGAGTCTATTTTAAGCCTTTCACCTCCACACAACACTTCACCGGGGTCAGGCTGCTGCCTTGAGCAGCCAAATCACCCATCACAATGCCTAACTATTCACAAACCAAGGTCAGTTTGCTGCCAGTCTTCATCTGAGTGCAAAATTACCATGAACTCACACGCTAAATTACAGCTCAACCTTGGACCGTTTGGACAGCCGGGAACGACTCACTTAAAGCCCGGAGACGGAGGACGGCCTCAAATCTGCAGTGCCATCGAGAGCTCCGTCTCTCAGCTGCTTCATTCATAATAAATGAGACGCAACTTCATGTGCGCCGTGACATTAACCGGGGGGATTTTCTAGGGAAATGATTTTCTGGTGCAGAGCAGTTTATCGTGGGATGAGACGCAGCTCGTTTCTGCGTAATTACTCAAACAAACCGTGTGGAGGAGAGAGGCCGTCTCATAATCTGTGTCCATGTCAACAGAAAGTTTCAGATAATGCACCTCGACTGATTGTCTTGTTTTCCTTTATTTCATTATGTATTTGATTGCTCCTGCAAATGTGATTTATGGTCAAAAACAATCACCAACTCCGACTATCTGCTGTTTAGGTGGCGATCATCATCCCGTTCCGCCACAGAGAAAACCACCTAAAGTACTGGCTGCACTACCTCCACCCGATCCTCCGACGGCAGAGGATTGACTACGGCATCTACATCATCAACCAGGTAGATCGGACACGATATGCTGCAGATTTACTGTAAAACACACCAGCACCTCTGCCTGGTTCTCATCAAAAGACTAGAAGACAAACAAGTGTATAACCATAGCAACAAAGATCAGATCAGATGATCATTTAACATAAAACACCACATGCATTTAGATGTTGGTTCAGTTCCATTGAGATGGTAAAAGGCATTTATGTAACACTTCTCTAGTCTACAGACGGCTCAAATACAACATTCACTAATACATTGATGGCGAGGCTGCCATGAAAAGTGCAAAAAGAAACTTCTACAGGAGCTTGAATAGAACATCACACCTTCCATTGTCCGACCAACAGGCCCGAACCTGAAGATATTCAGTGATTTAATACAGAGGGAAGCAAAAAAGCTGCATTTAAAAGGCCCGACTCAGCAGATTTAGGCATTTTAACGTGATAAAGACGTTACGAGAGCGTTCATCGAAACTGCTAAAGTCAGTCGAACGGATGTTTCACGCCACATTTCTCCTCTCCGCCTGTCAGACAGGAGTTATTAAGGATCCCACTGCAGTTCAGAGCACCAGGTTTTGATGGTCATGGTGCCATCAAACCTGGTGCCGCAGGTTCGACTCCCTGTTCTGCTGCAGACAAACATGTTTTTGTAATTTGCTTGGAAAATGGTAAAAGTTGTTGAACAGTCTATAAAGTCAAACAGGTGATGGTAACTTTAGGGTTCTGGTTAATTTAAACTCACGCAAGGTCTCATAATTCTCATTAATCGCACAATTAAATGAAATATTAGGTTTATAAACAACTTCTTACAAACACTACAGAGCCGTAGTTTATTATATTAGATTAAATTATACGGGGAAATTCCGTTTTCACAGCAGCAAAAGCAGAAAACAGTAGCTAAGTGTGAATATAAATTACAGAAAATAAAGTTAGTATTATAAAAATATATAAAGGGCAAACACAACACACAAACACAAGAGTCCTTAAACATCTGAGATATACACAGACAAATAAACAAATACACGGACGAGCAAAGTGGTCATAGTATAAATTATATTGCACATGGTAAGTAATTTAAATGAACAATATAAATACGGATCAAAACATGACAAGAACCCCCAATGCAGCGACACGACACTTTGTGACGCAGGAAGTAAATCACAGCGTTGACCAATTTGGTGCTATCAGCTCCTGTTGCCACATCCAAGTACTTTAATTCATGAATTTGGTAGAAAAAGTCTTTTACTGCATGTAGAAATTGAAACAAGTCAATTTGCAGTATCTTAAACCCCCGAAGGCTCCTCTCCCTCTCTCTCTCTCCCTCTCTCCCTCTCTCTCTCTCTCTCTTCTCTCATCCTGAACTGATCTTCATTGACTGTTTCTTCTCCTGACAAAAACCCATCTGCAGTGAAATCAGCAACATATTTACTTTCGCTGCTCTCCGTTCAGCAGAGGCACAAGGAGCTTGATTTTCTAAGCGATGTTGTGAGAGTGTGTGTGTGTTTTTCACACTGCGTTGGGTGAGACTTCTTCTTCTTCTTCTACATTATGGGTAATGAGCTCTCCTTTCTGCCCTTTCTCTACCCTGTGGGCCTCGCGTAACACCTTAATCACTCCCCTGGTGGAGCAGACCTTTGGTTCCGCCTGCCCCGCTGTGCTCGGCTCTTGATATGGCGATGTTCCAGTGTCTTACTCTCCTGCTCTTACACTCACACTCACACACACACACACGTAGACACACGTGTTGGCTCTCAGCGTCTCTGAATCTCTTGTGTCAAATATAAAGCTGTTAGGGAGGGTAAGGTTTCTGTAGGGCTGCAACATTTCAGCGTTTTTTAACTTAACCTCCGATTTCCTTTCACTTCTGTCAGAACGTGCAGTGAGACGGTAGCTTGTTTTTAAAATGACGGCTGGGTCACAAACTTTCTTCTTTTATGGCTAAACGGTTGCTTAAATATGTTTCTCAACATATCTGAGATGAGAAACATCGCCGACTCGTTTGACCCTGATTGCTTGTTTTTGTTCCAATTCAATTAGAAACACAAGGACGAGGCAACATTTATCGGCCACACATATGCAAAAGCGGGCAAGTTTCCATCACCTGCTGAGAGTTTGTTGGGTTTTATTTTGTTGGGGTTAACTGCAGACACACGTGTATGTTATTGATTTGGGCTGCAACAGTTAAAGTTCAGCAAATGTTTTATTTTCCCCTTTTCCAGCAGAGAAGGGAAGTGATTGGGATGCAAATATTGATCAGTTGCCTAAAACTGTTAGAATACAGCAAAAGTTTCATTAATACGACAAAAAGTTCTTTTTATAGAAGCTGTAAAGTTGTGATTTAAAAGGTAGTTTGTTTGGACCAACGTTAGACAATTCTCATCTCGTCTCTCCTCCAGAAAATCAAGGTCAGTTTTTCAGCGTTTGCACAGGAGGTTAAATCCTCCAGCTGAAGGCCAGCGCAGCCATTAACCAGGCTGCCCCAGACTGTGTGTCTCGTGTTGTATTTCCTCCACCCACAAAAGTCTCTATGTAATGTCACGTCACAGCGGGAGGTAATCTGATTGTGCAGTTGACAGCGACATCAATAGAGCTGCTTGTTGCTTCTTCTCCTCCGCTGCCCGGCTCATAAAGTGCTCCACTCTGTGATTTAGAGCTTCACAACAAAGTCCGGATATACACGCTCTCGCTGTGGAGTGAGGTTCGTTTCTGCCTCCTATTTTTGGATGATTTTAAAGATATAAACGCCACAGCTGGAAACATCTGTAATCTCTAACTAAGAGAGCTTTTATAGACTGTTTCCAAAAGGACTGACTCATCAGCAAACGCTAAAGGGGAAATTTAAAAATGAAAGTTTTTTATTAATTGGTAAGGAAGGACATCTTGAGGTTAAACATTTTTTATTCAGCAGTTGCTCATCTAATATTATCATTGTGTAATTTTGCAATTACCTCCAAAACTGAGCACTGCTGCTGCACTTTTTAACTTTTATGTTAAAATTAAGCTCCGAACAAAAGCTTCTCACCAGTTTGTTTGAAAAGTTATAAAAATGTGTAACTCATCTGAAACAGTGTAGCTGATCTTACTTTTCATATCGGAATGTTTCTAATTATCTTTGTTGTGTTTCGCTCGCTGCTTCTTTCTTTAAAATCCTCAAACCGACCTGGGTTTCTGATCAGAGGTCAGACACGGATACTCAATCTGCCAGACAAGCTGACAGGAAGTCCCAGAAACGGAACAATGAGGCGGGACGACTACAAATGGGACAGACAAGCAGGCAGATTGAGAGGAGCCGAATCAAAGCGACAGAGGTGGGATTTTGATGACAAGAAGTCCTGATGGGCGATTAAACCTTTACACCTGGCGCCACTTTCCGAGAGGACGGTGGAGAGCACTTTTCCATCGTGCTCGCTCGAGTGTTAAATGAGTGGAAGTCTGGAACCTTTTAACACGGAGCCACTGGAGGGTGATGGGGCGGGCGGGGGGTGAGCAGTGATAATTTCCCCCCCTCAAGTCTCATCCTTGCTAACAGATAATGGCTGTCATGTCCTCCGAGTCAAAACAGCCGCTCTGAGTGAAGAAAGGCCCGTTAATATAATAATAATCAAATATGTCAGGAGTTTGGAGCTTTCAGACAGTTTTCTGCTGTTCTGCCTAGTAACTGCCTTAAATCTGCATTCTGTCAAATGACCAGCAGGGGGCGACTCCACTGGCTGTGAAAAGAAGTCTGATTATATAGAAGCTGAAGTACTACTTCTGACTTGATTTATTAGCTTTTTAAACATTTTCATAATGACTTTATGGTCTTAATCCCTACTTTCAAGGACTCTTCAATACATCATTATCTAACTTTTCTAAACATTAAAAGTGTGACTCAAGTCACCTGATTTAAACTAGAGATGAAACCAAATCACAAATCTGATGAAAAGTTATCCCTTCATTTGTTTATTTTCCATAACTTCTTATCTTAACTTTGGTCGTGGGGGATTTGAACTGGAAATAAGCCACTTCTTCATTCTTCATAATCCATTAAACGGTTGGTCGATGATTCATTCATTTGTTATCTTTAACCGCTTATATGAACTCAGGTCGTGGGGAGCTGGAGGTGATCCAAGATCCCAGGTCGCTGCACTGTCCCAGAGACAGACATTCATTCAGGCTCTCATTCACTCCTACGGGCAATTTAGAGTCACCAACTAAACCTAAGCTGCATGTTTTTGGACTGTGGGAGGAAGCCGGAGCAGCGTGATGGATAATAATAATAATAATAATAATCGATACGTGCTCAGGTCAGAGGTCACATCACAGCTCCTCTCAGCCCCACAAACTGTTTATGTACTTGAATTCGTGTGCACATCGCTTCAGGTTTTGCTCCGGTCGCTCTGCTCGCTGCACCATCCGGCTCCCCTTGTTTTGCCTCAACCGGACATTTTTAAGCAGCTATCATCTCGCTCAGCAGAGCAGCGTCGCTGCTGAGGTACGGTGAGTAGGCGTTGCAGAGGGATCATGCGGAAAGTTATATAGCAACCTTGCTGTTCTGCCCTGCTGCTCTGTGTCCTCTCTGCCTGCCGAGGAACGGAGCCAATGTTTGTTCTGTTGGCCACCAGCTCATCATGTAAACTGGAGAAAAGCCCAGAGAGAGAGAGAGGCAGAGAGAGGACAGAACAAACAGAAAGGCAGGTGAGAAAGAGAGAGAGAGGGAGAGAGAGGTGAGTGACAGAAGTGATGAAGAAAGAAGAGCCATCTGCTCTTGTGGTTTTTATGCGAGCTTAAGGTCGATCCAAAGCTGGATATCATTATTGATTTATAACAAATAATACTCTGCAGCTATAGGAGAAGTCTATAAGGCAAAAAGTCACATCAAATTCAGACTTTTCTGCTTTCTTAACTTTATATCTGCAGTTTCTGGACGGAGTACTCAAATATTTTGCAGAAGAATAGTATTGAAAAAGTATTGATCCACTATTTTGCAAGTTACAATCTATATTATATTATAATCAACCATTACTCTTTAATATTAGAAACCTAAGGCTGAAGACACATACTGAATCTCACTCTTATTACAGTAGTCTGCATGTATCTTGACCCTGAACCTATAAATCCATGGCGCTGTCCGTGGTGCTGAAGTAGCAGAGGGATTTGTAATTGCAACTTTTTCTCCCCCTAAACAAACCAGGTCCTACAGTTAAAAATTAACTAATCTCCTTCTGGTTACAAGATAATTCTGAGAGGTTTTTAGATGATTAATGGGGGAGAAAAGAAATAAAAACTGAAGCTGTGCTCCAGAAATGTTTTGAACTTTTTTAATCTTTTTGAGACATATTTGATACTTTTACATCTCTGGACCTCACATGGTTAATAAAAGTCAATACAAAGTTAATAAATAAATCTGAGAAGTTTAGAGGGTTTTGCTAAAAATGCTAAAATAAGCGACCGACAGAGCAGAAACAGCTGATGAGTCGTCAGATCTTATTTGGAAGAAGCATTTCCATCTCCCATTTAGCGCCTTTACTCTTCATCAAAAAAGTTCAAAAGTGAGCATTAAAACTTTAATGTGTTTTAAAGTTTTATCGAATTTTGTTCTTTCCATCAAGCTTTTCTCATGAGAATCTTCAGAGAAACTGGTTGATGGAAATACGACTATTGACATCTGAAACATGACAATGTTTTTTTTCTTGCTCGTGCTTTTTTGTAAAAGGTCACAAGAGGTTATGACACCAAAATGCTTGAAACTTTGTTAAAAATATGAACTCACAACAAAGTCTGTTTACACGTGTCGGGGATTAACCCTGCATATGTGAAAGAAAACTTGTATAAAGCCTTTTTGTGACCAAATACCTGAAAATTGAAGTCTCTATCTGGTGGCAGCAGATAGGTTTAGTCCCCTCCTGAAGTGTTAACAGAGTACACAATACCAAACAATAAACAAAATGTGCATATGCTGAAGAGGAGAATGCGCTGCTCAGGCTGTGACTCTTCCATTCTGCTGTGCTTTTGAAAGTAGTCTTAATCTCTATTTTCGTGGCAGTTTTTTACAGCAGCTGAAAACGGAGAGGACAAAAAGGAAAGCGGGATAAAAAAGCAACCTACTGACATCTGGTTTCAACTCACACAACACTTTAAGCTTCTGCTGCGCTGCTTGCTCCACTAATCCACCAAGATATGACCCGCTACCCCCTTTCTCCTTCTGCCACCCCTCCAACCCTTCACACACACGCTGACTCTCCAGTAACTCCTCTGCATCTGTGGAGAGTCTCAGGTTGTGTTGTGGAGGAAGGAGGATCCAGTCAACCTTTGCACGGTTTGTTCCTCCGTTCGTGTCTTCGCTTTAGCTCCAGCTGTGTCCGACACTGAGTGGACACCGAAGGATCAGGAGGGCTTAAGCTCTGTGTGTCTCCGTCTGTGTTTGTTGTGAAGGTCACTTTAAGGAGGACCGTGGAGTTCATTTGGGACGCACCGAGCTTTGTCATGAACAAAAATCTGAATCAAGTCTTTATCTTGTGCGACCACCTTCCTAAGACTTTTTCACAGTACTGTATATATTATATTATATATTGTGCTTATAAAGACATCACAGAGCCAGGGTTGTTGAAATGAGTGACTGTACCGTTCACACTACGTCTGTCAGAATTTGGAAACAAGTTTGATTAATAGAAAGAGCGTGATTGAAAAATCCAGGAACAAACAGAATATTCAGTGCGTGGTTTTCTTTATCTTAGGGTCCGTTTTAGCCATTTTTTTATCCAGGTGATAGACAGAACAAAGCCTGTTTAATTATTACATTCATTACTTTCTTATCTGCTTGGAGAGGGTGCAGCTCTGGGTGAGAGATTTAGACACAAACCTCTTCGAAGAAAGTAAAAGCTGTGCCAGACATGAGTTTTTCTCTCTCTTTCAGTCTCCATTTCTGTCTCTTTCCACTCCAGCCCGTGCATGGTTAATGCACTTTCTGTCTTCCACCGCTAGAAATTGAAAATGCTAAAAAGAGAGAGGTATAAGGGAAAGTGAGGGAGTCTGTGTGCAGTTGACCGTGGAATAGGATATTGATCTGACGAGCAACAACTCTGTTTCTTTCCTCCTCCTTGCCCCCTCTTCAACTTTATGTTTGTTGGAGCGTTGATACGGTTTTGTAGAGAAACTGTACAGTAAAATAATGTTCTCATTCACGCCGTACCCTTAGACCCCATGGAGTCCCAGGTGCAAAGTGCTTGACGTGATTGCGCGAGCCTGCGTGCTGATGAATTATAGATTAATCCTCTCCTCTCCTCTCCTCTCCTCTCCTCTCTTCCACTCCAGGAACTAGTAAAATGTGAGATAACTACATGACTATAGGTCCAGATATCGTTCAACACCACCTACAGTGATCGTAGGGAGGAGTACAAGGGAAGTACGCCATGTTTAAGTTGCAGTGATTGCATTGCAGTGTTTCCGTTAAGGTCGAAGTGAATTTTGAAGCAAATTTTTGAAATGTCGCATCAAAGAAAAGGCAAATTAGGGACGTTTCCATCAAATTTCGACGAATAAACAAAGCTGCATGAATATGTTTTTGACAGAAGATGGCAGGTAGATGTGTTGCAGTGGGATAATAAGTAAACAGTAGAACAACAGAAAAAAACAACAACAAAAAAGAGTTTGCTCATTGGACAACTTTGGCCGCAAACAAGAGAAAATCTCCAGGAATTGGATTCAGTTGGGCAACTTATAATTGTTCTTTCATGTCGGCTCGGAAACAGCTGATCAGTCATGTGAGTTTAACGTTCGCTACTTCAGAATTTAATCGGAAAAAAAGTGTTTCCATCTCCTGTTTGGTGCTTTAACTACTTTTCAAAAAAAGACAAAAACTACCTCAAGCGAGGGATAAAACTTTTATGTACATTTTATCCAGTTTTGCTGTTTCAATCAAACTTTTCTAATGCGAATCATCACAATGTGCATAAAAATGTGTTGATGGAAACATGACTACTATCATTCAAATTCAAAACAAACATAAAACATCACATGTTGCCATCCCAGTTTACTTTTCTCAACACATACTTAAGTATTTCTATCTGCTTTCATGTCTCCATTATAAACTAAAATACTAAGTGAACTCATTCCTTTTCTTCTAATGTTTCCCTCCATCCCGACCCAAACCTCCTGCCCGCCGGCAGTGCTGACACTATTATTACCCAGTATGCCAATTTTACCTCCTCAGTGAACTATTTCTCCTCTGTTATTTCCACACTGGTGCTGATTGTTCTGCACTGAGTGTGTCATGTGTTGTTGGTAGTTGCTCGGTGCTTTAAATCATCAAAGTTTGTACAGCACGAAATAAAACAGTTCTCACACGGCTCACACAGTCTGCATATTTTTGAATCTGCTCACTTCAATGGCACGTGTTCCTTTCCTTTTCTGATTAAATTCTAAAGAACACAGCTTAAAGTCAGTCAGTTTTGCAGCTTATCAACCAACATAATGATTGATAAATCACAGAAGACCTGTCACACATTGGACAAGCCGAGTATACACAGACACACACACACATGCATCTTATTTAAAGTGCTGATGCTTCCTGCAATAAAAATGCAAAACATTGGCTGCGTGTTTACTTGGATAAAGTGCACAAACGTAATTTGAGGCATGGTGCAACAACAAATTGACATTTCAGCATTTTAGTGATGCATAATTTAACGTGCCTTTCGTCCCTCAGCTTCCCCTTCAATCAAGCGTCCATTAACACCGAGCTGTCGAGACAGCAAAAGACAGCGAGAAAAAAGACCAATAGGGTCCCTGCTCGCACATTATACCGCTACATAATACAGTATGTGGGGCTGTTATTTTACTGCACGGAGTTTTGTCTCACTTTTATACTCAGTTAAAGTTGGAGACAACTTTATACAGTCCCATACGGGCAACAGGAGCTGCAGCAAGCATACTAGATAAATACACAGCTCTCCACACAGACCCAAGAGCAAACAGTACGAGATGTACAAACATAAAATGTAGAGGATTGACTCAAAACCAATATTTTGTGTATGGAAAAGCTTTTCTGAGGCAGCCCTGGATGCCATGAAAATACACACTGGGTGCAGTAAATGTAAACACACACGCTGATGCAACATGTCAGTAAGAACAACATGTATATGTACATCATCTTCTGTGTTGGCATCATGTGCAGGATCACCGAGGATGCTGCTCTTTTTACTGTAGAGCACGTTTTGTTTTGCTGTTTTTATTATAGAGCATTTAGGTTCTTTATACAAAAATACAAAAAGCTGGGACGCTATTTTAAATACTTTTTTGGAAAGTGAAAGCATCAAAATTCAGAAATTATAATTATTTAAATTCCATAAGATCGACACAACTTAATATTTATAGTTAGAAAGTGCTGCCACAGTCTTGTTACAGTCATTCCCCGGCTGCAATGAAGGTGCAAGATGCCAGGAGTGCAAATACGGAAACTGACCAATCAGAGCCGACTGGGCTTTAAAGGAGGCGGGTCTTAAAGAGACAGGCACTAAAACAGGTTGAATACTGGCTTATTCAGACAGCCACTATGAGAAAAATATATGTGTTTTTTGAACCTTAAAGCATAAAAAATAATTTAAGAAAAACTTATAAATGAACCAGAAAATGAGTGTTCTTCAATGTAAAACACTGGCATCAACTTTTTAATGAGCGACTAATGATGTAGAAACATGTTCTTTTTCTGATATTCATTTTTATGCTGTTTTTATCTGCTTTAAGGATTCTCTCTCAAGTTCCAGCTGCATCAGTTTAAAATGGAGAAATAAGTAAAGTTTAAGAACATCTTATTACAGGCCTTTGGCTCAATACTTTATTTGTTTTTACCAGAGTGTTTGTGTTTTAGGGGTTATGCTGCACTCTTAATCTAATAGCTCTGAAACTATTCCCTATTTAAACTTTCTCTCTTTGTGTGTGACAGTTTGAGGGTGTGTGTAATGTCATATCCTAATAATATGTTCGGGTTTTTAGCCCGTCAGACTCTTCAATCACCCCTTTACCCCCACTCAGAGCTGCAGTGTTGTGATATTTGGACAGCGGCCCTTCACTGTTCACACTTTCCTCTTGTGCTGTCAGCCAGGCAGCCAAACTTGACGACCTTGCTATTCAGAGCTGAGAACAGCTGTATGAAACCTTCTAACCACCTTGACAAGCCTTCGTTAAAACGGCCTGGAAATGTCACTCTGATTCAAACCCATTCGTTCCTCGTTCCTGTTTCCCCCCCGAGCGCTCACCTCCACTCTCACTCTGACGCTGTTTGGCTGCAGCCGCGCTCTGTTTACTTCCTGCACACTGATTTGGCAGAAAAGGCCAGACAAATAAATGTTTTCCCTCCTTCTCACTCGTAAAGGTTATGAGAGAGGATCAATTATGAACGTACTCCCCTGCTTTAATGGTGATTGAGTAGATTGTGTTCTGCCTGTAGGTGGCTTCAGACGCTGGCAGGATACGCTGATTTTCAGCAAGAAATAACATTTGCATTTGTGCCTGTGCAAGGCAGTGACAGCAGCATGGAGTTATAAACACAAATGAAAAAGCAGAGTATTTCACAGCTGGACCATTGTATATCAGCAGCTTTGACTGTATAATAAACCCATTGATTTGAAACTGCTGCTTTAAAGCATCAAGTTTGGCATTTAAGCTGTCGCCATCTTGGATTTTGACCATAACCATGTTGTTTTTTTGCAACCAGTACATGCACAGAGCAGATCCAGGGTCAGGATGACTTCAGGGATACAAAATCAGTTAAAAGTGGAAATTTTAACATGGCCATCTATGGGGATTGACTCACTTTTGGAGTCAGCCTCAAGTGGTGACTCAAGGAACTGCATTTTTGTCAGTTTCACGTTGTTTTTCAGCCCTGGAGGTTACCACTCGGTCTGTACCTCCGCTGCTGTAACACCTCATTGAAATGAATAAGGAGGCTGTGTTTCTATAACACAGTGCTAACGTCTGTCTGAATACAGCTTCAGACATTTAAAGGCTTTTTTTTCTTTTTGGTTTCATTATACCTTTAACAATAACATCCTGCATGAGTCTGCCTCATCATTGACTATATGTTTTATGTACTGTGTATAACAACTCCATTTCCTGAGCGCGGACCGTCTCCATAAAGGATTTAAATGATACTGTTATTGTCGCGGAGACATGAGCAGCAATCTGATTTCAGCGTGGGCACAGGAAATCAATATTAATGTGGAGTGTGAGTCTAATAAAGGCTAGACACAGTGTGGATATGACACACATGCTAATCTCAGGTTGGTGAAAACACAGAGAATGTTTCAATGAAGGTTATGTTTTTATATTTCAAAAGGGAGAGACTTTATAAACAAGCCGCCCGTTTTTTAATATTCTGCCACCTGCACGCCTCCTAATGCGTTTTCATCCTTTTTTAGTCACATCTCCGTCTCCTCTCTTTGTTTTATTCTGCCCTGCTTCTGCTTCTCATCCTCTGAGCCGACTAACCGCAAGAAATAAAGAGTCTGCACTGAAGCTGGGTTATAATAATGTCAGCAGTATTAGAGATTACAAGCGGGGACAAGATCATTGTGTAAAACATACTGCGGTGAGCCATAAAGCACAAAAGTGGAATGAGGAAAAAAACGAGTTAGTTGTAATTGTTGAGGAAATTGCTCTGAAATGCTTCCCATTTATTGTCCTTTCCTCCTAATGGCTGTGCAGTGATTCCACTGCTCGATGGGGATAAGTGAGATGTCCTTTACCTTTAAGTTCTCTCTGTTTGCACTTTGTTTCCTTTCTCGTTTTCTAGACAAACTGACTGTTTTTGAGAGGATATATGTGTGTGTGTGATCCTGCTTCTTGAGCACACTAAGTTCTGCAAACCTCAGCGTCTCATCTGTGCGATGGTGGCGTGCTTCGGCATGCCAGATGAGGCTTATGAGTAAACAACAGAATCAGAAGCAAGAGCAGTTTGTCCCATGATGCATTTGTACCAACAGCATGTGGAGCTACTTATCATGAATTTATCTTCTTTTGATCTCGATGAGCAGCTCCCTCTTCTACAGAGCAACATATTTAACGGTATATTATAAATACGCTCCAGCTCGGCGTGCAGAAATGTTTGTTTGATCATGTGATAATGAGATAAACTCCAGACATTGTGATATTAATCACTATGCTGCAAAACTCGGTGCACAGGAAGTAAATGAAGCTCATCTGCATGTGAATAAGCCTTTGAAAAATCTTTTTAGTAATTCAGTTCAAACTGAAGCTAAAGATGTGATAAATGAGCAGGTTGCTTGTTGGTTGTAGGTTGTTTTGAGTCTTTGTTTTGAACATTTTAATCAAATTTCTACACTTTTGACAAGATTTTTCACCCCTTTATTACATCTTGAGTCTTATTTTTGTAGTTTTTGCCATCATGTCCATCAGTAGCTGTGTTTCCATTACACTTTTTCGCAAAAAGAAAGTTATATTTCTGAAGTTTCAATAAAGTATAATTGCGTCTTGCCGGTGTTTCCATTACGACCAGAATTGCACAAAACTTGAGTAAAATCTCAGCCTGCAAGATTGCAGGAGGACTGTAACCAACGGTAACCATGGATATCCCAAACATTTTAAGAGCAGGAACTGTTATTTTGATGGGCGTTACAGTTGTGGCTGATGTTCTCAACAGACGAAGGCGTTAAAATATGAACGCCAGAGTCTGTATGTGTGGCAGCGGCCACCTGATGTTAATGTTTTTGTGAAAAAGATATCCATTGCACTTTTGCATAAAAACTTTTTATCGAAATTTGAGAGGTTTTTTGAAACTTTGGTTTCCATTACCATTTTTTTATTGTGATTTTTAGGTTTTGCGCAATTCTAGGTGTAATGGAAACGTGACTAAATATTATTTAACAGACTGGTCTCCAAGTCGTATGTACAGGCAACGTAATATGACCTATATTTTCATATTACTCTGTCCTCCACTATGCCACCACCACCATCCTGATGACGCAGTAGTAGTGATCGACAGCATTGTGCAGTTAAAAAGGTGGACGCTGCACTCCAGGAGGGATCTAAATACTTTTTCCACCACTGTATATTTGGAAAAAAAGTAGAAATAATGTGCAGTGTAATTTCTAAGACAACCTGCATATACTGACAGGGTTCATATCTGCTGCATGGTAAAGTTTACAGTTGTATTTTGAAGTCAAGGATAATGCAGTTCTCAGTGATGATGATGGAAGTTTAGGCGATCAATAATGTAGCGTCGGCATGATGGGCCATGGGCTGTAGTGTGATAGCAGGTGCTGTACCTGACAGCGTGGACCATCCGTCTGAGCAAACTGACCTTCAACTTGTTTATCTTTACCTTCCTGTCAGCAGCAGCACGGCACTCACAGAATCTCTGTGAAATGAGAAAAGGCATTCAACATCTTGATGAGGGAACACAGGAGGATATGAGCAGTGCTGAAGCACCGTATTAAATCTGTGAGATAAAAAAAAAAATTCTGTCGATAACAGCTAACACATCTTTGAAAATAATGCGTATTGATTCGGCAAAATGGAGATGATATTGTTCTCGTCAAGGTCTCGGTGGGAGAAGCCTGTTGTACTCGGAGCTGCGGCGCACTGAAAGCTTCCTTCTGAAATATGAAACAAAGACGGCTTGTGTAGTGTGTTGGGAGACGAGGGCGCGACCTTCGCTCACTGGAAGACAACATCTGTCTCTGTCCTCAGTTATTCTGCTGGGTGCTCGACGAGCACATCGGAAAGATACAAATCAAGAAATGACAATGGAAGAAATATTGTGTTTGCTGCAGAAGATCTGAGCTGTTGTTGCTTCTTTCAGTTGGTGCATGAATACATATATAACTGGATGGTTTATCATCTGAGGTTTTAAAGAAAAATGACAGGCGGAACCCATTACATTCTAAATTAGAAGTAATCATTTCATTTCATGCAATTCATTACATTACAAAATAGGGCATTTGTGCTGCATTCATGTAGTGTCTGAATAATCAGAAAAATCAGTTCCAGACTAAGAAAATCTACATGAATGTCCAACAAGTTGAGAAAACATTTCCATGGCTCGTCTGCTCTTTTTTTTTTTTGCTCTTCATTGTCGCGCAAAGAAAATGGGATTTAGGGACGTTTCCATAAACCGGTTAAGAGTGAATAAACAAAGCATAAACGTGCTTTGGTCAGAAGATGGCAGTGTAATGCATTTCTATTGGCTAATCTGTCAGTAAACAGGAGAAGAAGTAGAGAAAAAATAACAACACAATCGGAAAACTTTGGCCACCCACAAGAGAAAATGGTGAGAAGTCTGTCGGAAGACGCAAACAGCAAAAACGTCTTCTTCTTTTTTCTTCTTCTTCTTCTTTTGGTTTATCCAGCAGAGCAGAAACCTCTGATCAGTCTTAAATGTTTGCTACGTGAGAACTTATTCCAAAAAAAGTGTTTCTATCACTTGTTTAGTGCATTTTTAAACATTTTTTCCCAAAACACAAAAAACACCTCAAGCTAGAAAATGTGTGCATATTTTCGAGAGTTTTATTGAATATTGTTGTTTCCATTAAGCCTTTTTCATGCAAATCTTCAAACTGAGCACAGAATTTAAAAGCTCTGAGTCTTTTAAACAGGGCTGACAGATATCAGATGGGTACTGACGAATGCTGTTTAGCATCTTTTTAATAATAAAAGGTTATTCTTTTTTAAAGTCTTGCACAAGCAAACCTGAACAAATGTGATGCAGCAGGCAGACAGGAGCATTAGAATGGAGAGCTTTATTGAAGCACACGCTAAAATAATTACCTTCGACTCCCCAAATGCCAAACACGATAAAATAATAAACAGGAAAAGCAGTTTATTTCAGCAATGACATGCAGCTGAAATACACAGAGGAATACAATTAAGGAAGTGTGTTTAAAGGCTGCATTATTCAGTAAGACTGTTATTAATAAGCCTCCCGACCATCTTCTCTCTCCTCCTTCAGAACATGTATGAAAAGCTTTCGGAGGCTAGTGAAGGAAGAGACACAGCTCACAGACGGGTAAAAGTTTAACAAGAATTCACGTATTTTTTGGACTATGAGGCGCACTTAAAATCCTTTAATTTTCTCAAAAATTGACAGTGCGCCTTATGTATGAATTCTGGTTATGCTGACTGACCTCGAACTGATTTTATGTGGTACACGGCACTGAAAAATCTGTCTAAATGTTTTAGTACGACTTTGGTAAACTACAAAGCCACATCGCTTGATGGATTGTCGGAGCATTACGGCTTCCGTAGTCAGGAGCCTAATACGTACTGTGCAAGAATTCAACATTAATGAGTCAATAGTATGGAAGTGGAGGAAGCAAGAAGATGACCTGCGCCAAGGAAAGATTTGTAAAGTTTGACTTATCTGACTGTTTTGTTTCGCTTAATGCGCCTCATAGTCCGAAATAAACGGTACTTGCAAAGACAGACAGCAGGCAAAACACACAACAAGACAAGTGGACGGTTTACTGATGAGTCGACAAAAAGACTTGGTGCTGACATGAGGGAGACGAAGAGTAAATGCACAAAGATGACAACAGGCTGCGGAGGGAACAGACAAGGGCGAGAAAACGAGACACAATGAGACGAAATGTGAGTGCAACACAAAACAGAGACCTAAGTGACTGAAAGTAACAAAATAAAAGACAGGATGTGGCACTCAGCAGTGTTCAGGGGTGGTGATTGATAAAATGTCACTGTACAAATGTTTTTATGGAGTTTAAGGAATGAATTTAATGTCTCTGCACCCTGAAATTTGATGACTAAAGAGCAACAAAAGCACGAAAAACGCCCTCAAATGAAAGAAATCTCGACTTTAACCTTTCCGTTCCAGAGTAATGACGGTGCTTAACCGCTCTGTAATTGTGTCATCTTCTAAATGACAATGGAGCCTGAATGAACGGTGTGGGGCTAGAACAAAAAAAACTCCTCGGATTAAGCTTCGCAATTGGCTTTAAAGTTTCCTCTTGTGTCTGTTTCCAGCAACGGTTTCATTAATCAGATCTGATGATGGGTTGTTCGCCGCCCACACGCTGCCAGGACAAAGACACTCAGTGTGGATTTTTCTGTCAGTGGCAGTTGAAAACTCCAGGAAACTGTTGCTTTATTGACAAAAAGAACATGGCGTTTTAAGTTCTGCTTTGTATGGATTTGTTACAAAATATACAGCATTCCTGTATCAGTATTCCTTCTTGGGTGTTACAGTGAATCCACTGCTATGTTTGAGGTTTTAGTGGGAGCCAGTGGGGAAATGTAAATAAAGACAACTTTAAGGTTCTTGTACTTTACTTTAGTGTTTCAATTTCATGCAACTTTATACTTCAACTCCACATTTTGACGAAAATATTGCACTTTTTACTCCATTACATTTAGCTGCCAGCTTTAGTTACTTTTCGGGTCGAGATTTAACATGAAAAAAATGGTAAATTAAGTAGTTATAAATGCATCAATAATAATAATCCAATGATATATTTAGAATATGTAAAAGAATCTGAGTGGGTCCATTCTGCATTACGAGTACTTTTACTTTTGATACTTTAAGTACATTTTGATGCTGATACTTTTTTACTTTTACTTCAGTAAGTTTTGTAACTTTTACTTACAAAAACGACTCGATTCTGACCAAAGAGTTGATCTGAGGCAGTGTTCTTATGCGTAGGAACACGGAAGTTCTACGGTTGAGAAAAAGTAGTGCCAATGAAACAGCTGTGGACATAGCGTTAATGTAGCGTTCACATAAATGGGTGTATCATTTTAAGGGTGGACCTTTGGTTTAAATATGTGGATAAGTACTTCATACAAGCCCACTTCAAAAAATCTGAACTATCCCTTTAAATCTTAGTGATAGGAAGCCAGAGACACACAAAAAGTAAAGTGAAAACTGATCATTTATAAGGAACCTGAACACTATCTTTGTTTCCTGTATAGTTTGTGTGTATAATTCCTCCTCCTCTTCATGCTGGCTGTGCACTTCTAAATCCAAAAAATTGGGACAAACATTCAAAATCAGCAACAAAAAAGCCTTTTTTTTCCCCAAAGCGCTCTTTGAAGTTTCCCTCTTTGTGTTTTTGCCGCACATCGCAGAGTAATTTATCACGTTTGTCCCCACAAACACACATAATATGCTTACGTCCACACATCAGGAAGGCCAAAGTTCAGCCACATTTGACTCTCCGAGTGCAGATGAAAGAGGTGAAGGTGCGACAGGGCTAATGAGGATTAAGCTCCAGGGCGAGCACCTTGACCTGGCCGACACCTTTTCATTCAGCAGCGAGCTCATAAAGTCATATTACAGGCTGCAATGTAATGTTCACGGACACATGGGAGGAAAAACACCTTTTGTACAAGCAGACAAAAGCTCTTTTTTCTTCTTTGTTTGTTTGTGGGTGAGTGTGGATTAGTGGGAGGATGTTCATTTCAGCAAGTTGCAGCAATTTGAGACAGTTTGTCTGTTGTGAGGGAAGCAGGCGTTCAGCTCTGACTGCTGTGTGTAATAGGCTGCTGTATCTCTGTCTGGCCTCACACTCCACTCTCCCCTCCTGCCTTTTGTCTTTGATTTCTCTCTGTTTCTGCACACACTCCCCCTGTCCTTTCTCCCCCTTGTCTTTCCCTCTCACTCTCCACCACCTGGCAGCTCCCAGAGAGAGTGCAGTGGCCGCTGATGACTCAGGGGAATTTGTGTGTGTGTGTGTGTGTCGGAGGCGAGGTAATTCGGGGAATCATGGCCATTCTCCCTCATCCTCCCCCATGATGGATTACCGGGCTGGGGAGAGACCTCACAGAGCCTGAAAAAGCACCTTGCTGTGCCATGAGTCCATAAAATTAGCTTTTTAACAACTATCCAACAAAGAGAGAGAGCAGAAAGATCCACACTGTAAAAAAGAGAATTTACTGTATTATTTTACAGGGTTTGCCTTGTTTTAGTACAATAAATGCATTTTTAAAAAACACATTACTTTTATATGAATATTAACCATGAAATAAAAGTTGAAATCTGTCATTTAATGTACTGTAATTAATGAGATATTATAGGTTGAATAGCTTTATGGTCAAGATAGTTAAATGATAGTGAATTCTATGTAAAACATACAAAAAAAATCACATAATTTTGCTCAATATTAAATAAAGGGAACTTTCTTTTGTTTTTTACAGCCGAATAAAAGAATAATAATAAATTGCTTTTAAAAAAATGGTAAAAGTATATAAAAATGGTCAAAATATATCTACATTTTATATATAAAAGTCTGGCAGCAAGGGTTGCATGTATATAATGTTTATTTCTAATAATTTGTATTTTATTGGCAGACAGAAACACTCACTGGTTGTTCATACAACAAGCCTCTCTTTGTTTCTAAACTACAGATTATCTTATTATCTAATGTACAGACGTCCGAGTTAAACACAAAAACCTGTCTTCAGCTTCAGTGCCGTGTTAGCAGATTTTTTTAAATAGTTGTCAAGCAAATCCATCCTTCATGCTTGGACCCTGTTCTCCTGGATGTAACCCTGTAGTCAGCAGAACCCGGGTCACACAGGTCCTCAGAGCTGATTACCACCAGGACCGCCTGCACCTACAACAGCTGTAACACTCTAAAAAACACAGCTCGCTCCTGAGCTGCAGGTTCATTCTCACCACCAGTAAGAATCACACAGTCAGTAAAGTTTTGATATTAAAATGAATCTACAAATGATCGAATTTATTCCTAAATGGGTCACAGAGGGGCCAACATTTGTTGTTTATTAGTGTAGATTAAAATGTTTTCCATGAAAAACAAGTTTTTTTCATAAAGTTTATATTAGTATCAGCACATATATATTTAGCTGCACTCCATTGGCTCCTGGTATGTTTTAGAATAGCTCACAGGATTCCTTTACTTGTGTTTAAAGCTCTTAATGGTTTGGGACCGGCCCACATTGACTCTCTCTCTTGTTTCATAATCCTTCAAAAGCTCTCAGATCTTCTGCTGCTGGCTTTTAAATACACACAGTTGTACAAAACAGACAGTGCAGCTCTTTTAAATAATGCTCCAAAATGATGGATTACTTTACCAAAAGATATGATTTGAACATTTTAAAACCACAGCTCAAAAACCTACCTTAATTCTTGTTTACTTAATTATTTCCTTTCTTTTTTTCAAAATATTTTTTCTTAATGGTCTCGGTCTTTTTTTTTCTTTCTTTTTTCTACTA
Organism: Serranus cabrilla; assembly: GCA_903364295.1. NCBI lineage: Eukaryota > Metazoa > Chordata > Actinopteri > Perciformes > Serranidae > Serranus > Serranus cabrilla. Next base: position 421,788 of record CAFUXE010001073.1, read on the forward strand.
CTTCTAAAAATTGCTGTATAAATAACTCCATCCATTGAAACTGATTTGAGATCATCACCTCTCCATGAGATCAGGGATAAAATAACAAAGCTTCACTTTAATATACTCACATTTTCCTTTTCAAAATATATACTGTACATCAAAATGATTGCACGAATGATCTTCCCTTCTGAGATCAAATTCTAAAGAAAAATGTAAACACAAGAGATCTTCAGATCTCCACAAAGCCTTTTTCATCTTCTATCAGAAACAAACTCTTTTTACTTTTGCTGTTTTGAACATCTTTTCCCTTTCCTGGACTCACTAAAAGGAGCCAAACATTCCTGATTTAACAAACCTTCAGAGATGTTTTTAAATGTTAAAAGCCTGTTGAAGGTTTATTCTGTGTCTTTAAATGAATCTCAGCCACATATTGTTTTCTGGAAATATGAATGATTTATCTCAGGGGAGGAAACTTTTCTACTGCACATCAGTGGTTGCATAAGTTGAACAGCAAACTGAATTTTACACTGTGGCTGCACAAACACAAACTTTAACAGATAAATAACAAACTGCATCTTGTAAAAATATTTTTTTTTATTTTTTATGTTTTAAATAATCCATGTAAAATAAGCTTTAGATCTGAGATCAGCAAGACCGCCTGGACGTTCATTTAAGAGAGAGAGAGAGAGACTCCTTCGTGTTGCCTCTCAGCGCTCCCTGAGCGATCAGTGCCACGTACTGTACGCTCGGTTGAAAGATCTTAATTCGTGGTAAATGTGCTCCGGGGAGACGGAGGTCACGGGCTGTCTTATGCTGCTCAGTGGGATATTGCCATTTCCCTCCACCATCCCTCTTTTTAATTTTTTTCTCTCTCCTATCATATATATGACCTTTAAAGTGTTGCAGAATGGAGGGCAGCCTCTGTTGGGGTTTAATTATAAACTGACCCGAGGTCACGTCACATCACCGACGGCCCTCGCATATATTCTGCCAGGATTTAAGACCAATGACGGCGAAGAAAAGCAGCAGAGCAGCTGATGAAAAGCACTTTAAATCAGGCCCATATGATAAATACCACACTGTAGTGTTTTACTTTAAACCTGTGCCCAATATTGAAATTCATTGACGTTCTGGGCTCGTGGCGAGGAAGAAGGTCTACTACAAAGATGAACTAATTCACTGTAATCCTCTTATGATCAAACCAATTCTGATCCTCTAAATCCAAAACAAAGATATTAAATCAAATCCATTATAATCCACTGTAGCAAACTTTCTCCAAACGAATCATCAGTGTCGGGGTTTAACTCCGTTCTGATTAAATTTCTTCCGCAGATGGTTTTTTTCATTGTAATTTCATGGTTGGAACTAATTGGATTGTTAATTAGAAGCTTCAGAGGTGTCTCAGAAACACCTTGTGCCCTCGACGCCGCGCTCTGTAAGAGTGAATGCCCCGTCATTATTACACGGATTAACGCAGTGAGTAGACAGCACTTATAGAAATTAAATTGATCTCTGCCATATCATATCCAATCCGCAACAGATGGCAAGTATACTTGACCGAAGTGGGTCAAAGCTCTATTTTAAAGATTATCTGGAGTGTGATTGTTATATTATGTCGCTCTGATTCTCCACGTGACGCCGTGACGCTGATGCTGACCTTCAGAGTTAGAAGGTTAAAAACACAACTAACTATAGACCAATTATTACACTGACACTTGTAGAGAAAACTATTTGGCAAAAAAACTACTTTGTCACTGGACTTTGTCTTTATTTTACTGTTTAAATGCTGTCTTGATATTATAACTTGTCACTCCGAGAAAGTCAGGTATAAAAAAATGGTAATGTATAAAGATAATAATGTATATTTATTAAAGTTAAGACTTTAATTAGTACTTTTTCACAACAATTTTTACAACTCTCCCTGTGATTACAGTTTTCTTGTGTATTTAAGCCGACTTTATTATGTATTTCGTGTGTTATTATTCAACACTCCGACAAGTCCGATTTGAACAATTATGTCAAAGTATTAGTAGCAAAATGCTCTTTAAAAGCATGTCCTGCTCTGTACTTAAAGACATTTCAAGAGTGACAACTTTTTGTGGCTTTTCACGTGATAACAGTAGCGATGTCAGTTAGATTTGGTTCGGTCGGAGCTTTGGGGGTTTTAAATCATCCATCTTTGCTCACTACATCCAAGCACCCTCAGGTGTGCATAAACGACAGGTTATTAACTTCCTTTAAGATACAAAAATGTGGAAATCTTGTGCCTCGATTGGCCATAAAAAGTGGAGAGCTGAGAAAATAAATCCACATCCTGCCCCCCTGTTTAGTCCATGATGCCGTCTGTTTCTTTATAATCTCCTGCATGCACATATTGAACATATTGAGACAGGAAACAGGCAGATGGTTGCAAACTAATTTCTCATGGCATCCTGATCACATTCCAAGACTCAAACCCTGCTGGGACCAGTGCTCTAATTTCCTACACAGAGCTTAATAACATGAATTTCCTCAACAGCCACTCACCAGGTGTACGACTGGCTGGAAAACATGGAGGCGACTGACCTTAATGACATGCGTGTGAATTATTAATTGAATCACATTTGGTGCATTTCCATATCAAACTGCAGAGCAGAGCGTCGTATAGCTGATGGAGGACGAGAAGCGAGGTTTATATTTTTAAATCGGAGCTTTTTGTGTATTGATTACTTTAGATATTCAATTTCAAACCGGTTATATCTGTTGTGTTTCGCTTTATGTTCCCCCGCAGGGTGCTAGAGACAAAATATTAGAGCTCTGCTGGTGCTGGATGTTTGTGAAATGCAGCAACCTTCTGCCTCAGACAGGAAATTCGGAAGAGATTTTCAAAGCCTGCCACTGACGGGGAATAGCTGACATTTATCTTAAAATAACCTTTAGTCAAATGGCCTTCAGTATCTCACAGCGGTGGCTTAGTCCTATTTGGCTTATCATATAGAGAGGGTATAATAAGGACAGCAGATAGGCAGAGGCTTAAGGAGACACCTTTAAGAAGCCACAAAGCTCCAAAGGCACTGAAGCAGCCGCTCTGTGTTTATAACAAAGAGGAGACAGGGTGTGTGCAGGGATAACTGTAAAGGAAATTAGATTTCAACCAGTGGGCATTTTTTGGTGTAAAAGTGAGCTTTTTTTTTCAGTGACAGCGTCTGTATTTGAAAAGTGGATTTGTTCAACTGTTTAAACTGTGAAAATTTACACCAAAGAAGGTGTTTTTTTGGCCCTTTTAGTCTATAAGTTGGCAAGATATTCTCAAAAGATGACTGCAGATTTTTAATGAAATATGGAGGAGACTTAAAGGGGTGGACAAGGAAAGAATATTTGTTTTTAGTGTGTATCCAGCCCAATGATTTATCAGCAAGAGATTTACAGTACAACCTTAAATAATAACAGCAGCAGCAGCAGCAACGAGAGATAAAATGCATTCACATCTCCGGTCTTGTTAGAGGATTAATTTGTTGTTCTGTTTGGTTGTTGTTGCTTCGTGGAAAGGGAAAAAAAGAACATTGTCCGTTTTTCTTCTAGTTGTGCTTCTTGTCGTCTCAAGAGTTGGTTTTTCCATTTAGAAAACAACATCTAGCCAGGGGTCGTTGTCAGAGCGGCTATCTTTCCCCAGTTTGTTCTAATAGCTTTTTTACTTGCAACTTATGGTAGATTTACCAAATATAAATGACCTCCTGAAACAGTTTCTTTGGAAAGATAAAGTACCGTACGACTCAGAGGCACCTTATATCCGAGTGTTTGTTGTGTTTTCTGACACTTACACTAAATTCATCCTCCAAGGAGGTTTTGTTTTCAGCTGGTTGGTTTGTTGGCGTGTCTGTTCATCAGCAGAAACAGCTGGGCCGGTTTAATGAAACTAGACTTATTATATAGACATTAGATGAAGTGTTATTGTGTTGTGTCTTTGCTGCTTCCCCATAAACCTTTCCTTGATTTCTGTGAGTGTGTGTATTTGGAGGCAGATCACTCAGTCAGATGCACATTTAAAAATGGAAGCGAGGGAATCTACTGAATCTACTAAAAGGACTGCGCTTTACACTACAGATGGCGCTCTTTCACACACACATTCATACTGGTGGCCGAGGCTACCATACATGGTGCCACCTGCCACCATCTGGGATTCATTCTCACATCGATGAACGCAGCATCTGAGCAATTTGGGGTTCATTGTCTTGCCCAAGAAGACTTTGGCATGTTGGCTGCCGTGGTTAGCGATCCAACCGCCGACCTTCCGATCAGTGGGCGATCGCTGTAACCAATTGAGCCCCTTAAAGTTAGATCTCATCTCTTATCCAGCTTCAAAAATGACTGAAAAGTTACAAGATAGAACAGAAAAACAGAGTTGTTGTTGGAGATGATACACGGTCTCGTCTAGTTGTAATAGTGTAAACTGGCAGGTGTCAGGTCGTCAGGGTTCAAAAGCTCCCTACTTCATTGATTTAGCTCTCCTTCCCTTTATGCACTCCTTCTTTCCCTCCTTCATTCCCTCAGACCTCCAGCTAAGCTTTCCTCTTCTCCCCTGCATGGAAAACATTTCCTTCTGCTGCCGTCTCCACCGTTGGGTCGGTAAACTTGTACTGACAGCTGGAGCTCAAACTCCAACCGAGGCACTCGACTGAACAATCCTCCAGGAGCTTTTTTCAGCAGCCAAATGTGGCCGCCAGCCGAAACGATTCCATCATCTCACGAGGAGTCTTGGTTGAAATTCAAAACATTTCAGTACAGTGGATCTCCGGGCGCTCCTCGAAACAAATCTGATCAGAAGGGGGCACTTTCTTTTTAAAGCTGCGGCACGTCAGTCCAAGACAGAAGAGACGCACTCGTCTGTCGAGGACTGAAGTACGTCAGTCGCTGCCTCTGTGCAGCTGTTATACCAAGTGCTTTATGGTTCAGCAGACATATTTGAGATTAAACCCTCCAGTGGGTTGATTATCTTTCCATGAGTGAAGGTGAGACTCACGCACCAACCTACGCTGCTGCCAACATGCTCGATGACTTTCCTCTGTCTTAGTCCATCTATGGGGGGGTGGACACAATGACACAAACACCTGCACCAATATCACTCAGTCCAACACAATGGCCCTGAAATAATTACTTTTTGTTGAGACAGTGTCAGGTTGAATTGGTAGCTTTTGTATTTGTTCTTGCTTAATATCTTATCATCCTACATGGGAAGAAAATCCGATAAGAATATTAATTATTTTATCATCCTTTTTTGGTTACTACTCCGTCATGGCAGCATGTTTTTCATAATGGCATTTCAAATCAAAACACCCAGAGAAGGCGCTGATTGCTGTAATAATAGTATGTGTTGTGCTGCAGCGCTCCCGTGAGCGTCTTTCTTCCCAAACATTACATTGTGTCTCTGCTGCATTTTTAGGCATACATTATCAGTCTGTCATTATAGACTTTGTAATCAAGCCTCAGAGCTCCAGCACTGGACCGGATGAAACTGATGAGCATTTTGTTTTCCTATGTAATTATGCTCAATAGAGCGTACGTGTTTACCTTCAAAACCAAAGGAAGTTCAGAAAGTAAGATTTATTTCTGGTACGTTATCTTAGTAGCACACAAGCAGAAATATTCATATGAACTCCATTTATAAAACCGCTCAGTTCTGTTTCATAAAAAAAAGTCTAATTTTAATCCCAAAAGTCCGCCATTAATGGACAACGACATGCCCTGAATCACTTGTTTGTGTATCGATACTTGATTCAGCTCCACCACACAGAAGACCTGACAATCTGTCAGCATTATTTAACACCATGAAGATGATTGATGAATAATTTGAAGAGCCAATAGTGGAACAAAGTGCTAAACAATTCAGGATGAAATGATAACTGACACGGGCAAATGATGACTCAAATGTAAATATAAAGGAGGATTTTTTTGTGTCTGTGTGGCACTGTAGATTTAATAACACGAAGCAACATTACTGCTAATTTCTTCTCTGCTCTGAGCTACTCTCACATCACCACACCTATCTCCACAGCGCTGAAAATACAACTGGCTGCACCCATTATCTTTATGCTATAGGGGATAATAAAAAAAAAAAACACGCTCTGGCTTGTTTGTATTTCTTTAAACCAATCACAGCCACCTTGGGCAGCAGCGGGCCAAGGATGCAGAGACGATGCCCCTGCAAAATAGATAGCAGAGATAGAGGAAGAAGATGAAAATGCAAAGTCTTATCTTATACTCACAGTCTTCATCCAGTGAGTCAGACCAGCTCTGAGCATCCACCATCACTTTCTTTCTGATGCTCGACCCCAAAACAAACACTATACAACTCTTATACCAGAGCTTATGTCGAGCATTTAACAAGTTGTTTTCTACATCCAATACTCCCGTTCACACGCCCAAGGCCCACACACACTTTACTTGTGTTGGACAAGTAAAGTGTGCGTGGGCCTTGGACCCCCTACTTGTGTGCACATTCTCACCACACATTCTGCTTTTCTAAATACCAGTATATATATATATGTGTGTGTGGTGAATTAGCGCATTCATGTTTCTTGTGTGTATGCATCATGTATCTGGCCCCTGGAGTTTAATTAATAGAAAATGACAGTTGAAATAACAATTTGGATATGATATGCAGATCATTTACATACAGTATGTTTGTTTGTTTGTTTGTTTACCTTTATCATGTTTGCTGCAAGCACATGCAGGCATAAAATTCAAAGCTAAAAATTATGTAATATTAACTCCTTGTGCTGGAGATATGGTGTTGAAGTGGGCATTTAATCAAGGAATCAGACTTTTTTTTTATGGCTTTATTATATTGCTGGATATCGGCTTGTTGGCTGATAACATCGTGCATCCATATCCATATCCGTAACCGCTTATCTGAACTCAGGTAGTGGTGAGCTGGAGCCGATCCCAGCTCACATTGGGAGACGCTGGACAGGTCGCCAGACTATCACAGGGCAGACACACATAGAGACAGACAACCATTCATGCTCTCATTCACTCCTACGGGTGAGTTATGAATTAAACCTAAGCTGCATGTTTTTGGCCGGAGTACCTGGAGAGAATCCACACTGACCCAGGGCGAACACGCAAACTTGCAGCCCCTTTCCAATATTGGTTAGAAAAAGAAGCAAATTGGATATTTTTCATCAACTCATTCAACACTAACCAAATGTGAAGCTGTGAGCCAGTCACATGACAGTAATATGATACAATATTTATAATAATAATGACACGAGGGTCTCTTGGAAATAGTAGCATGTGGAACATGTGGATAATCTGCATAGCAAATGCATGTTAGATACCAAAGAAGCGTGAGAACGCAGCGAAGCGTATAATTCAATCACATGGCATCACGTGCAACACCTTGGGTTGAAAGCTTATTGATATTTTTAATGATTAACATCTTTATTTAAAATCCTAGTCTGTGGCAGTTAGTTGGTTCGCTGTCCTTGAACAAACTCCCCTTTCTACAACATGTTGTTTGATACTCGTAATGTCTTTTAGCCTCAGTAGCTTCTTTCAACCATCAGTCACCAAACTGTCTTTTGAAGAGTTGCTGTCCCCCTCCTGCTGCCATCCTTGAACATCTGCCTTCCTGCGCGGAAACATCTTTGAGAAAACGTGGTCAGTGTTCTGTGATCAATGATCTTACGAACCCACCGATTAATGTAACATCTAGTGCTTATATTTGCGTTTCACTTCACAGCGTGCGGAGTCGGTTATTCTGTCTCTCATCTTCACTCGTTTGATCATCTGCCAATCATAACAGTTGATTTCCATCATCCACATCATTAAATGGCTGCTCTGTAAATTGGCGGATGATAGCAGCTGATTATATATGTGGTGGGAAAGAAGGACGTCAGAGTGGAAAATCTGTTGCACAAACTGCTTCGCAAGTGTCGAGTTTTAACTGTAGTGGGTGTTTTGACATGAGAAGTGCAAGTCTGCATACTTAATAAGTGCATTAAGGTACTTCAAAGGGAGCTGAGTGCATTACAGTTTTTCATGTGAATATACAAGATGTTGAGAAAGTGAGAGGATTATGGTACAATTAGTCAACCGTATAAATATTCTTGTTGCTCACAGAAACCAGTGAAGGTTTAACACTGATGCATGAATTAGACACATGTTATTTCCATGGCATATTGAATATTACATGTTCGGTTACATGTTGACAGCTTCCACTTTGCATCAGAAATAATTCTCCTAGTCATTTGCGAGTTGCTGCTCAGTTTATAAGAAGGAAATAAACTAAGAAAAAACAAACCCTGATAATCACCGGAGACAAATTGAGTTACAGTACGTGTTGGTATCGCTGTGTTTAGACTCTTAAGTTGCATCAGCAGAGACTTCATATTTGTCAGAGTTAATTCTTAAGCATAAGTCCCCAGCATTATGTCAGGTATGAAAAATAAAGAGGCCCAGGGGGGGAGTATTATGAATTAAACGGCTTAATGAAAGTTTTTAGTGCCGTCAGCAATATTCGTCTAAGTCACACTCTCCTCTTTGTTTCATTGTTGTTTGTGTGGTTTATAGCAGCGACGTTCCCTGTTATTTATTTCATAACATCAACACACAATTTTGTAACTGTGAGGCTTTACAATCTTCTAAATATATTAGCTTTATAATAGAGGAAAGAAAAGCAAATGCAAAGGCAAGTCTGTCAAATGTGAGGTATTCACATACAGATTACACAGAAAAACACAAAAAAAAAACCAAATATATATATATAAGCAAATATTTTCCTTTTTAGACCACTGTCATCTTGACTATTAGCAGTGATTGGTGACAATAAGGAGTTTAAATGGCAGGTGCCACACTTATGTCATTTACGTAGTAATTTACAGGATTTAACGTAACTTACATTTTTTTTTTACGTTTTTTACCTCACTAAACGGCATTTCAGTACATTTATTTACATTTAAACTGTATTTTATAATGCCTTACCAGGTGTTTTTTGTTTTGCCCTAAACCTGGGTCAGTGGTTTTGTGGCATAAATTGTATGTATGTACGTGTAATTTTGACAAACACTCGTTGGTACAGACAAACAGCTTTTTCTGTCGTTTTTAGGTTGGGGATCTTGTTGTGGAAAAACATCCACTAAAGTTCCATGATTATTAACTGGGAACTTGAAGAGGCACTTTTTAAAAAAACTGAAGAAAGTTTCTTCCCCTTTTTGAAACCAGCCTCTGCAGATGTTTAATGAAGCTTTTAGCATATTCATGCCACAGCTTTATCCACAGCATTATTTATAAGAAAAAATCCTACAAGTAGCATCTTAAGTTTAATTGCAAAAGTTATTCACTGGACCAGCTTCCTGTTTATTCGCCTTCTTTTTGTGGTTTATGGTATGTTGTTACTTTTACTCTGTGATGATGGAACCCCTCTTCTTCTTTTCACTGCATCATTACCCCTAATACACACACACGTACACATCTAACCACAAACACACACCATTCCTGCTGTGCTGTAAGCTGACTGGCCACATTCTGGGCTTACGTGCCCCATGGGGCTCTATCCCCGCGGTGCTCAGTCTGAAAACTCCTTATCTCCACTCCGTCTCCTATCTCAGCTCTGTGCTCAGCTATGGCAAGGGCAAACCGCAGGCGTATTACTTTATTGGATGACAGAACAACATGCTTCCATCCAGTTATAAGCTAAAGGCTTTGACCTGTGATTCAGAACAAAACACATCACAAATAGATTATTCTTCTCCTCTGACTGCTGTCTATTTATGACCAAGTTTCACTGCAAATACAAAACACAAGTTAAGCCCTGCTCTGTCAGAGTGTTGTTTTACTTTGAATGGAGAAGCAGCTTGGTACAGCATGTGGCCTCGAGCCATTTGTGACGCCAGAGTACCTGTGATGACTGGAGAGAGTGTCGGCAATAAAAGCAATAAAATGAGGCTCATGTACAGCAGTTACCAATAATGTGCATTTATGAATAAAATGAAAGATGGAGAACTTGTTTGTATACTTAAGAATTAGCGTAGCCGCTAGGTAAGCACGGTTTGCTGCTGGAACCTAACTTTTCATGATGTGTAAAACTCTGTCAAACATAATTTCTGCTCCATATCCCAAGAAATATTCAGCCAAGCAGTTTTCTCCAGCTCTGGGTTCCAGATCCACGCCAACAAAGTTTATGACCCCTGTGGCCCCAACACAGACATCAAGTTAACATATGGCCCATAATTCACTTAGAAGAGATTCAGCTGAAGGCTGTAAAATTTATCTTGAGCGATACTACGCTTTTAGACCTCTCATTCCCAGAGCAGCCATGTTGTTGACCCCAGCTCTACATGGCTATGAATAATATGGAGCAGCTTTAACGTCCCAATAGATCATACTGCCTATCTCTTCAGAGTACATCCACCGCACATTCATTTTAAACGTCTGATTTATGTTTCTTCGCCCATGAGGAGCTTATCTGCACCCAATGACGTCAAGTTAATGGTTTTCCGATCACTGTAAAGTAAAAAAAAGAAAGGAAAAGAGACGTGTAAGGAGGCTGCCAATGGCCGCTCTAACTCAGCTAATTGGTATTCATCCCACAGTACACTGCAGCCATGTTACAAAACTTTAAAAAGTCCCCTGCTGTCCATGCCTCCTTTCCTTCACAGCAAACATGCTAATTAATAAAACGTCCTCGGACAGCTATCGGCTGTGATTAGATCCTGACACCCTCCTGACGGCAAGAACAGCTGATGTAAGCTTAATTTGATTGTCTAGAAGTTCAGCAATTTGCACTAGCTTCAAGTAAAATTAAAAAAAAAACCTTAATTGTTTTTGAAAGATGTCATAGGTTGGCTGTCAAACGTTAGCTTGGGAGCATTCGGTAATGTCAAACTGTTTTTACTCTT